>JANUWF010002093.1:7500-607500 GCA_026120185.1 Voacanga thouarsii
ATTTTTTACTTTTGAACTTTAAAATATATTATTTTTAGCCTTCGAATATATAAAATACTTTTTAAAAATAGCTCTTTTACCAATTAAAACTATTAAGTGCTTACAAAAATCCATCACATAGTCCCACATAACTTGTTTTTATGGTATTTTTATTCACTCATAACCTTCACAATGTGGCACCAAATTTTTTTTTTTTTAATTCCTACAAAATGGCTTTTATATATGATAGAAAAAACTGTTGCGACTTGCATGTCGCTTATCTCTCTTTTTAGATTTTTTTTTTTTATTAGTTTACTTTTCCGTTCAGATTTATTCTTTCTTTCTGTAGAGATGCTAAGAAACTTGATATCTATTGAGAATTGGATTTTGATTTCTTTACTATCTATTGAGAATTTAATTTAGTTTCTTTCTTTTTTTTTCTCATCTTTATGTCCCGATTTTGTTTTTAAAGTGTGGAATTTGTGATTCTTATTGTATAATTGGATTCAAAAATGTGCCAAAGAATAATTTTAAGATTATTGAGACGCGTAAGAATTATAAAGTTAGATATTGAAATTGTTGTTGATAAAATAAAAAAAATAAAAAAAGATAACGAGATTAAAGTTAAAGTATAATATTTTTAAAATAGAAGAATGAGGTCTAAAATCTAACAAATTTATATTGTACTTAGGCATTAATTATTGGAATAATTATTTTTTAGATGTTTCAAATGTTCGAAACTAAAATCACACATTTAAAAGTTCGAATGTAGAAATTAAAAATTAAGAAAGTTCAAATGTGATTGGCATATTTTGCCCTAATTAAAATCATTAATAAACACAATCAGAATTTAAAAAAAAATAAAAGAGCTTTACAATTTGAATTTGTTTTTTTTTTTCAACAAGACATTTTTCAAGTTATCCCTGTACTTAGTAAATAACAATAACCATGTCAAGATAAAAAAATAAGAAACAAGAATTATAATTTACAGCTTTAAAAGCAATTTAAGAATATTAATATTTGTGTTTGTCTATGTTAATTATGAATATAATATAACTCATTGTTTGGGAGACAATTATCATGGATTGTTGAGTTTGAGGAAGTTTGTTTTACATCTATTTGTAGGAATTAATCATGAATATCTTTACTTGAATTGGTTTGATTTTTTTTGTTTAGATCATATAAGGTCAGTGGTTTTGATATTTGTTATGTTCCATAATTATTATTTAAAAAAAATAGTGTTCTCCTAATAATAATAAAAAATTCACTTCTTTTTTTATTATTATAATAGGACAATATATCAATCAACCATTGTTTTGTATACAGTAGATTGATATACAAACTATATGCACAATACTTATAATCCATTTCAATTGCGCGTTTCACGCTGAACCAATGCGAAAGCTAAAAACCAGCTCACATATTCTCTATATCCCTAACTACAAAGGGAACTTGTTATTCGCTATTATTTTTGTTTTAAAATACTAATTATTATTTTACATTTTTTAAATATTTGTCGGGTAAAAAAACAATTATTTTCCTACAAAAATCTAAAACCACGTGTATTTCAAAACAAGTGAAATATAATCATTATTTATTATTAAAAGGTTAATTTCTTACTATTCAGCATTCATTTATAAAATAATAAGTTTGAATCAATGAATATTTTACCATCCACTTTTCAAATATATGCACATGGTGTGAAGAAATAATTAAACAAAGTTTAGGAAAATAAACCTTTTTAGTTCGGTATTAGGCTATTAAAATTGGTAAAGAAACATGTGTTACGAGAGTAGGTATTCACTATTTGATTTAAGTAGAAAAATTTATTTGAGCGATATAAAATTTTGATTTTCGATTTAGACTTGGTTCAGTTTTGTATTTGTATAAAAATTCAATTCGATTTTTATTTTCTAAAAAATAAAAGAATGAAATTATGTTTTATACTAAAATATATATGCTTAATATTAATATATTAATTAATTAATTAATTAATCATTTATTTTGCTAACAAACTATAGTTTTTTAATATTTTAATTCAGTTTTGACTATTTCAAATATAATCAGTTAAGATTCAATTCGATTTCGTTTGATTTTATATAAATTAGGTTGTTGCCCGTGCGATACACGGGAGTAACATTGAGTAGGCATAAAAATGAAATGACTAAGTTCTCTATGAATTAACTATATTCACATCCCAATAGCCCAAAATTGTGGTCTTTTTCTAGTCAATGAATCAGATAGTGTACTCTATGCATTGTTTTTCCCCCCTCGTTAGATGAGAATCTCCAAACTATGAAACAGGAAAATGATTTAGTTAAATGATAATCGTCGATTACACAAAGTGGGAGGGATCAGAAACGTGGGTAACTGTCTCCATATTAACTAAAACTTAAAACTGAACTATCACTATTTAAAAATCTACTTTCAACACCACCTATATGCAAAATTCTGTGATCCCTGTGAACTCTGTTCAACCTGTGACCATAACCTCTATTTCTTCATCAGTAACTAGATTTCCCAGTTCACTTCCACTAACAAATTTGCCGTGGTACATTGAGATTTCACAAGGGTCATACCTGCCAAGCTTAGCTCTTGCTTCTCCTACATTTATAATTCCTTCCTTGCATTTTCTTCCGACTTCGGTTGTGTTATTAAATGTGCAGATAGCATGAGGGCTCCCAGCATGCAATGGATCAACCATCTCTTGAACAATAACTTCACAATCCTTCCTATTGTTGTCTCTGTAGTAATTCAAAAAGTTTTCTCTAGGTTGTGAGCATCTTTACCAAAATCAGGGATCTCAGAGTCAGGTCCTGTTTCATAAATTACTGCTTTTGGGAGGAAAGTTGATATGTTATGATCAAATACTCTAATCCCTTGATCTTCTAGTAATAATAGCCACCCTGTAAACCAAAATATGAACGACAAAATATCTATTAGAGAATTCTGCTTGGCTAAAATTTCTCCAACTTCATCTCTTTAGCAACTAAAACGGGAAGGAGAGAAAAAACAAATGGTTGAGAATTAACAAATAAACAATAAAAATATGGTGGATAGATCATTTAGAACTTTGTGCCCTGGGTTCTAACCACTTTTGTAGTAGAATGCATGTGCAAAAGAAGTTTCTGCAGCATAGAAAACTAAAGTAGCCAAACAAGAGGTTGAAGCGGAGAGCAACTGACTGATGAGAGCTCTAGGAGTCCCAAGTATTGGGTCTAAATCTCTTCTCCAAGCCTTCTTGATTAGAGACCCATTTGATCAACTGAGTAGATAACTGTGATTCAAGAAAGGCCTTGACATAAGAAACTGCACTGCTTTGGTAAGATATATCCCTGTCACGAACAATATTCAGCATTATTGTTGAACCATTTTATGATGCTATCTTTGAATCTGGGCTGGATAACTCGGTCATACCTAGCAAATTGTACTGCAGTATCTACAACTAATGACTACATCAAGTCCAAATTTCTTAGATGGTTGTCATGCAGCTGAGTTAATCTACCACATAGTAGAGAAAGGAGTAGTCAAACAATATCACCGCATCATACAGAATCTTCCGCATAAAAACTACATCTTCAGAACTCTACAACAAGAAGAGAATTATTTGTATTTTCAAAATAAAGGTCAGGTGTTACATATAGCAAAGGCAACCCTTTGCAAGAACCAAAGAAAGTTCAAGTTCAAGCAGTTAAATTGATAACTCAAATTGACACTGAACTAAGAACTGCCAGTCTAACTGGAAAAAGAAAGAAAACACACAATAAGAAATCTGGAAAAAGGAGTAAACGAAGACTGGGAAGATGCTTATCACAAAGAACTAAATTCCAATCGGTATAGATCAATTCGTAAGGGGTAGTTGGGAAATTGTTAAAAACACTCAGGATTTTTCTTTTGACCATCAGAGGTGCAAAGGCAATGGAAAGAATACCCTTCTGTTTTCCTTAGCAAGTCACATACAGGTGTAGCAAGAACCATACAACTTGACATATGATTCAACAAAATTTAAGGAATAAAGTTCTCAAATTACCAGAAGTTTGAAAATTGACAGTGCCTAGCATATGTGAAATCTGGAATTCTGTTTAGCTTTTTCTCCCCAATTTTCTTGAAGTCATACTTTAAATGCCCATTTTCATTAGAGCAATAAACATAAAGAAAAACAAACAAAAACTGCTCCTATGGTATCTGATATCAATCATGCGGATGGGATCAGATCCTCACAAAAAGTGTGTTCCCATAAATCTTGTCAGTTATTAATTCTGGTGCTGGCTGACTACTGCTGTAGTTGAACTGCAAAACCAATATAAAGTTATGTTTTACATCTGGAACATAACACAGTAATGCTAATTGAAATTTCCATAGCAAGGGCCATGTTGTCCAACAGTCAACTTCTGCAAGACAATCACATTCAGGTATAGGAGTTTATGCACCACTTTCATTTTATTTAAGAAAAAAAAAAGGTAAGAAGAAGAAGAGAATAAAAAATGCTTACCTTGATACCCCAATCACATTCAGGGCCACCAGGATTATGGCTTGCACTCATTATGAAACCACCATTAGCCTAAAGGGTAAATATGTTGCAGGGAAAGACAAACACACTACAATAAATTACATTGTGCTCCCAAGTAAAAGTAAAATGGAAAATTTGAAGAGACGAAAGAATAGAATCTTGCCTTTCTCTTTCTTATTACAGTAGAAACAGTTGGTGTAGACATTATACCTTCCTTGAAATGAAAATTTTTCTTATTTTCATCAATTGCAGATAAGAAACCATTTTCCTCTGGCATTATATATGAATGTGTAGCTGTAAAGTCATAAATACATACAACCTAATTCACAATTCATTTTCCTTTCTTTGGCTTTCAACTTTCTAAGTACCAACACATGAAGTCATTTCCATTTAAACATTTTGGTTCTAAATCTTATATGCAAAGATGTGAACTTGTTTATACTACCCACATTCATCCTTTAAAAACTATAGCTTCATTACTTAGTAGGACGCAAAACCATTCCAGAACATGCCTAATTTTGAAACATTTAAACTAACAATAGTATCAGTGAAGATTACCTTGGCATCATTTCTGCCTTTCCATTACTGGTGTTTTCTATCTTCAGAAAACCCTCTATCCCAGCCTCAATGAAGCATCACTGCAAGCACAGATAAATTTTAAAAAAACAATCACAAAATAGACCTAAACCATTCACATTTCTTGTGCTAAACCAGAGTAAATATATTGAAAATCTTCTCGTAAGCATTTCAACAAACACCTTTTGTGCAGTAACACTAGAAAGAGAAAACAAAAAAAATACAGAATCTTTAACCTACAATGCTTAAATGCTCTTTATATATCTGTATAGAAATCTCACAATAATAGTAATGGTTCTAACGGAGCTTTCCAGCCTGGAGAACCTGGGAATTTTCAGCTCGGTGGAGTTGTCAAATATAATCATTCCACAACACAGAAGCAGATTTTCAAGGATGACAAAGAAAAAAATCCAAGAACGGTCAAATATAAAGCACAGAAAGGCAGTAAAAACAACTTCAATATATGCAAAAGCTCATGAATGCTCAACCTCACTATTATTTATATATTGAGTGGAGTTCAGCAACTATGGCATGGTGCTTTCATGTTTCATGATGCTGTTTTGAACAATATCATGACTGAATTTGCATATTTATACGCAATCGAGCTGATAAGGTAAGGAGTAGAAGGTGTGAAGTACCATGAAGTACTATGAAAAGAACAGAATAAGATAACGGGATCGAAGAGAAGGCAATACTAATGCCATGGGATCCGGCCTTCATCTGCAACAAATTCTAGCACCCCACAATGAGAAACTCTACCAGTAGACAAATTACTGGGCTCAAATAACATGGGGTAGTCAATCTGCAAATAAGCTGCAGCATAAATTAAAAAGGGGGGGAAAAATCAATTAAATGCAGATGGTGGCATTCTAACCAAGATCAACTAACATTGTACGTGACCTAAGATCAAAGATAAGGGCCAATGAAACAAGAACGTGCAATTTCACTTACCAAGCCGATCAAGAGCTGAAGGAGGCATTATGACTGGAATGAACAGTAACATGGTTTATCAGTCATATGGAAATGAATTGCAAACACTTGTTCTAATGCCAGCCAAGAAGATAAACATACCTTTGTCTCCCATTTCAAGATGGTACTAAACCAAAACAACAAATTTAACTTAATTTTAGAATTTCAGAAAAGGAAGCAGCTAGCTAAAGATTAAACTATGAAATATAGTAAAATGAACAAAAACCAAAAGAATGCAGAAAACATAAAGCTATTTTAGGCTCGTAATGACTGCATCCAATTTGTAACCACTGCGCTGTAAGACATGAGAAAAAAATTCTAAATTATGGAAAAGTAATCCTAAATGCACTGATATGCAATCCTCCATTCCAGAAGACTAACTAATAGACAATGTTAGAATAAGATCCAACCTTTTCAATGAAGGAAATTGGGTAACAACGGTAATTTTGTTCAGGGAATTGTTTATCAAGAAGTGCAGTGCAAGATAATATCTTTATCTATCTTTTAATTGTATCTGACTATCTGTCTTTCTGGGTTTGTCCCATTTTCTTTTCCAAGAACTTTTGCAGAAAACCCGGGATTGGAACAGTGTCTCTGAGGTGGGGTAGTGCAAGAAAGGAGAGCAGGCTATAAGGCTAGACTGTGGAATTCGGTGACTGCTTTGTTTAAGCCGTCGGAGTCATGGAGGATTCTGGGTCATGGGAACTTGGGAGATGGGCTGCGGTAGAGCAATAATCGCAATGACGCCGCCCGGGATTGGAACAGCGTCTCTGAGGTGGGGTAGTGCAAGAAAGGGGAGCAGGCGATGAGGCTAGACTATGGAATCCAGTGACTGCTTTGTTTAAGTCACCGGAGTCGTGGAGGATTCTGGGTCATGGGAACTTGGGAGATGGGCCACGGTAGAGCAATAATCGCGACGATGCCGATGATGAGGAAGAGGCCAAGGGCCGCACTCTCATGCTCACCAAACCCATATTTTTTTATGACCCTTCATCCCATCACCGATCCATTGCACCGCTAATAAGCTTCTTTTACGTTTAGCTTTCTCTATGGTTCTGATCTGTTGCTGTGGCAAAGGAGTTTCCTCTCCCAAAATCAATCCCATTGTATTCTCTGAATTCATGATTCAAGAAACCTTTCAATTTTCGCCCCCATTGTGTTCTCTGAATTCACGATCTGTTGCTGTATTCAAGAAATCCTTCAATTTTCTTTTTTTTTTTTAAATTCCCTTGCTATATTCAAGAAACCCTTCAAATTCCCCTTCAATTAGATTTATAGGGATAGATGTCAATAGGTAATCATGCCAGGTGGCTCTCTCAGAAGCTTCTGCAACTCCTATTATATATATATATATATATATATATATATATAGAAATTCTATTTGATTTTGTTTAAAATTCATAAAATTGAATCAAAATCTACAATTTTAAATTGAATTTTTAAAAATTTTAAAATCAAAATTTTAAAACCAAACAAAAAATCAAATGAACAACCCTAGTAGAAGAAAAGGTGGATAAATACAAACGAACGTGCTGGTTTTTGGCAGCGCGATTTTTTACATTCGTTGCAGGTTAATGAAATTTCAAGATTACTCAAAAGTATTCAAGTATTATAAATAGGTTTTTCATTTTTACAAAAATGTTGATTCAAACTGGAATAAGTATTTCTTTCCAATAACTAATTAAATTTATTTTGAAACATTAGAATATTAATAAACACGTTATGAATTTTAAAGAAAAAAGAAATCGGGCTTCGCAATTCCGTGTCTTAAAAGAAATATTGTACTTTTAAATTTTATAAGTTGGTAAAAAAAAAAAGGAAGCAAGTATTAGGTGAGAAATTGAAAAAGAAATTGTGAGGAAATACTAATAGCAGCCTCAAGTTAAAAAAAAAAAAAATCGACATATATAAGATGATCAAGTTATTCAAGTATTACGAATAGGTCCTTATTCTTTGAAAATTTTTCATTTCAGCCTATATAAAATTTTCTTCTCGATAAAATTGAACTATTGAAGAATTAAAAACATTAGTAAATGCAATCTATTTTTTTTAAGTCAAAGCTTTACAGTTTTCCTGCCTTAAAAAAATCTTGTCCTTAAAATATTTTGAATTAAATATATTTTCAGCCCATAGGAAAATTAATTTCATCCTTTAAAGTTCAAACCCAATAAAATATTAGGGTTTACAACATACATGAACAAATATTTAGATTGAATCTATATTGTTTATTTTTTGTGCAAAATAACAGTGATGTTGAACAAATTTGCATTTATTTCCCAATTTCTCTTTCCCCCTTTCTATTTTCCTATTCTTTCTCTGTCTTCTCAAACTTGTATGCCAATATCAATATTGGTCCTATGCACCCTTTGCCTTCTCCTTTCTTTTCCCCCCTCCTTTTCCTCTCCTCCTCCTACTTCACCTTCACCACCATCGACCATTACCCCCGTCAAATCTATCTCATTCTCTTTCTCTCTCCCCTCTTTCTTCTCCTTTCTATCTTCCTTCTTCATCTTTACCACTATCAGGTATAGAGTGATTAACTAATATACATAGCTGGTTATTTCCAACTGTCTCTATATACTTGACTCTATTTTAAATACAATTCCTAATAGAACAAGATAAGTATAGTCGGGTATAACTATTTTCACTTATCTTATTCCATCTCAAATACGATTTTTTGTTTTCTGTAATTTTTATTAATAAATTATTAATATTTATAATTTATTATTGTTCCATAATTATGAGCCACTGAAGAGACCTGACCATATATAGTTAGACTGAACTCCAATAAATTATTTTGTCAATAAAAAATAATTTATTAATTACGTTTCATTCCACTAAAATAATGTAACTATACTCTTAGACTAATTGCAATTATTGAAGTAATAATTATATCCTTATGATTAATCGATCCAATACCCATAAGAGTCAGGGATGTCTCTCCGTCCTGGGGACCAGGAGTTTTTATAACTAAGTGAAAGCGACAAAATTAAAATTTAAAAACTTGTTACAACCCAACAATACTTATACAAAGTCTAAAGATCAAAACTTAATAAAAGTAAGGGCAAAATATGTCAGCCACCATTGAACTTTCATAAATTTTGATTTCCACCATCGAATTTTAAAATGTGTGATCTTAGCCCTCTAACTTTTAAAACATCTAAAAAATAACTCTTCCATCAATTAAAACTATTAAGTGCTCACGAAAGTTTATCACAGAACTTTCACATGACCTATTTTATAGGTATTTTTATTCACTCAACTCTCATAATATGGTGCCATCCTTTTAATTCTTACAAAGTAACATCTATATATGATAGGAAAAAACTACTGCGACTTGCACGTCTTTCACTTCTCTTTTTAGATTTTTTTTTTTTTGGGTTTAGGGTTTTTCTACTTTCAAATTTATTCTTCCTTTCTATAGAAATGCCAATAAAATTACTATTCATCAATAATTGAATTAGTTTTTTTCTTCTTCATCTTTATGTCTTAGTTTTGTTTATTAAATGGTAAAATATGTTATTTTTGTTGTATGGTTAGATTCGAAAAAGTGCGAAGGAGTAATCTCAAGATTATTGAGTCGCATAAAATGTTTGAAGTTATATTTTAAAATTGTTGTTGATAAATGAAGAAATTCAAAGAGAAGATAGCGAGATTAAAGTTGAAAAATAATATTTTATAAATAAAAAACGGGAGAATGAGAGCTAAAATCTGGTGATTTTGTATTGTACTTGAGTTTTTATTGTTGAAAAAGCTATTTTTTAGGTGTTTCAAAAGTTTGAGGGTTAAAATCACATATTTTAAAGTTCGGGGGTAGAAATAAAAATTTGTGAAAATTCAATGGTGGTTAGCATGTTGGAATATATGCCATCTAGACTAGTTTTCTGATGTAATTATGGAATTTATTAATAAAGAAATTTATTCTCAAAATTTATTCAGTGAATTTATATTTTATTTGTGCACGATTTACGTTTGGATAGGACCCATTCTATTTAAGTAAGTGATCTATGTGAATGGTGATCTTTCATAGTAAGGTATGGATCACGAGTTACTTAACACATAAATATTTATTCTTAATTGATTAATGAGAACGGGAATCTCATCATATTTAGGTTATTGTGTTATGAATTTCAAATGGGGAATAGCTTACCTTTAGCTAGTGAGTAGTCCACTCACTTCATAGTATGAGCGTATTTCGAATACATAAAATAGGACATGTAATAGTAATTTCTAAAAGTACTATTTAGAAAAAACCCAGACTATTACTGCTATAGCGTAGACTAATACTCTACTATTTGAGTATGAGTTGGTGGTCTAAAGAAGCTGAAAGCATGTACTTTGATATGTTGTAGTTAAGGTTCTTTCGTATAGTTGATATACTTGTATGTTGGGTATATGTGACTAGTTAGTTAAGACAAAATTGTACAAGATAGCTTATACACTAGATCGCCCATTGTGCCTACTCAAATGATCTAAATATCTAGGGTCTTGGGAAATATGACTTGGATGTTTACTTTAGGGTAGCCCCCTTAGAAAGTGAAAACATTTCAGGAGTCATGGATCATTAGGTTAGAGGTTTAAGGATGGTAGATGTCTATTAGAAAGGTATTAGTACACTCATCATTTCTAAATGCACGGCGATGCGTAGAAGGATATTTTAGTCATTACACCTGCAAGTCGAAGACTTTACTAACGCAGTATTGTCCTTGGAGTTAATATTTTCTTATGGTGATATTAATAAATATTTAAAATATAAAATATAACTATTTATATAACAGTGGTATTTTGGTCATTTTAGTAACTAAGGCGATGTATCTTTTGGTTCCCGGAATAGCCCTTAAGTCCTTATAGATTTGGGTTAAGGAATTGATCTTGATAATTATTGATTTATTTTATTTTTTTTAAGTAGTCTACTTTATTATTGGATTAGAATAAAATAAAAGGCCCAAGAGAGAGTATATATTTTATATAGTTTAATTAGTTAATTAATTATTCAGGGCCTAAGACTCGGATTGAATAATTAAAAAATTAATCTAGGTATAAACTAGATAAAATGTTTGATATTTTATATTGGTCTATTTGAGCTTATTAATTATTTATTGGACTGTTTTATGAAGCCCAGCAAATAAATATTTGAGATTTATTATTTATGGGTGTTCAAGCCCAAGAGTAAATAATTTTATCTGACCCAATGAATAAGACTAAGGATAAAATTAAATTAAAAAAAAAATAACACGGGATGAATCCCGTATTGTTTGGTGTGAGAGGATAACAAAAGCATGGGGCTTTTTGTTTCACTCTCTTGGTCTTTCTCGGTAATTATTTGCATGAAATGAAAGAAGAACGAATCAAGACCAAGGTGAATAGGAGGAGGTCAGTGAAGCTTTCACTGAAAAAACAAGAAGAACCCAACACTTTGTAAGCCTTCACCGGTAAAGGAAAGGGCGTTATTCCGGAAGCTCAAAATCTTCGCGTGAATGAGACGAAATCGACGTTTACAAGGACGTGATCCAGTGACTTCAAGCATCCTGGTTCAAACATCTTTTTCAGTGCCAATAAGGTCATTCAAACACAGAGGTAAACAGTTTTCATAATGCTCTGTAAATTTTTTTATTTTGTAAGCATGCTTTCAGTTTTATTATTTTTGCCATTTTCAACTTTCATAGCATATTTTACCCTAAAAGAAATTACAAGCTCTTAATGAAAGTTCATGAGACAAAAATATATAATTTAAGTCTTGGATCCTAATAAGTTCCCACCTTGTCAAAGCTGGCACTTCCTAAAAACCATGATGAGAAAATGTGTGAGAAATAAATCGCAGTAAGTCCAGTGTGTACTCTTGTGGTTTGTAAAACTCTTTTATGATGCAAGTATTAAAAAAAGTGCCATGAATAAACACATGCCTTTTCAAAACAATTTTAACAATATTGAGTGGTGTAACTTCTTAGTACCAAATAAGTAAGATTGTCAAATCTTATCGAATAAAAATATTTAATAAAACAACCACTCATAATTTATAAAACTCGAGTTATGAAACCTTGCATCATAATTCTAATTGGTTGCCATGAAACCCTACATCGTAACAGGGCCCGGTGAAACCCTGCATTACAGTGCTGGTGGGTGATCGGCCCACTAGGTGGAATACTCCTCCATCTTCCACCATACTTATCGGTTGTCCATTCCGAAAATAATCCCACTTGGAATTGGATGCTTAGCGGACCGGCCTGACCTACTATATTGTCACCCTATTCAGAAAGGACTTATCTCCTGGATAAGTCTTTCTATTGGAAGGCTTGTCCTACTCTTCAAGGGTTAGTACTAGCGGTCTACCCTTATTGAGTATTCAATGAAACTAGTCCCTCTCAAGGACCTTTAATCATTCTACAAGCCAATTCTTAAGTATATTTCATAAAGAGATGCTGAGTTATAAACTTAAGAAATACATAATATGATTTTATAAATCATATTTATCAAATCAATATAATATTCATGAATTTTAAGTAAGAATGATACTTTACTTGAAATCTGTCCTTTTGGGGATGCGCATGATTCAAAAGTAATTTTCAAAGTAATAATCATATAAACATTTTTCAGCATTAAAAATCAAGAATCTCATGCAAACACTTACAAATCTTTTCAAAAGCTAACTTAATGGTAAAATCAATTATACAAAAGCGGTTTCATGTATGCAAGGATTTACCTGCTTATACTCTCTCAAATATTCAAGCTACTGGGTAGATTTGGTGATAATACCTAATCTTGTCTAACAAAAAGAATATATAGAATCACAATCAATATCTACCAAACATCAAACAACATACTTCAATTCTCATTTACTTAATCACACAATCCAAGCTAAACAGGAGCATTTATCACAACTCCCAAGGTTTCAATCTTCCAATCATTTACTTATACAAGTTCAAACAAACACAAGCAGAGTCAAGCCACAACCTTATATAGGCCACATGCATCATTTACAACCAGATTTGAACTCCTAATTATATTAGCCATCAAGTATATTTTTGTACATAATTATACTAGCCATCATTCCCTCATATCTAATATAATCAAGCATTACACAATTCATAGATCTTCATTACCTAGGAATATCGAAATTCATATGAGGAAACTTCAAAGTATTCTACTAGATAACATAGCCTTGATTAGTTTATCACTATCAAAATATACACATCTAGATCTCTTAAACTCACGAGTTCAAAGTCAAATCTCCAACTTCATCTAACAATAGAACTATATCAAGTATAGTAGCAGGCATATTAACACTAGAAAGACAAACAAAATGGAGATCCATGCATTCTCATCTAAGCATCCGAGAGATTGTTCATGCTTTCACCAAATAAATGTGAGAATCAAATGGACAAAGGAGAAGAACACAAATTACTTGTAGAGAGAAGGCTTGCATGAAAACAAGAATGGAGGTTATTTGCTTGAAACCGATTGAAGCTTTATTTGTCCAAGAGAAGAGATAGCCTTGATCTTGAAAGAGGAATACTTCGCGAGTTAATGAACTAATCTAAAGAGAGAGTGAAAGATTCGGTCTTGAGAGAGCTTATGCGATTGGTCTTGTCTAAAAGAAAATGAATTGAGAGGGATGAAGATAATATATAGACATGTTTCAGCTAATGTATAGAAAAGAAGGGAAACCGAGAGTTTGGTGTCTGTTAGTATATTTGGTTTTGAGGGTAGAAGAAAAAGAATGGATGTATGTGTGCACTATTAGATTCCCTTGCAAGAAGAGGTGTAACTAAACCTTCTTTAAAGAAAAGAAAACGAAGAGAATGAAATGCTATGATGCATTCTTCGATTGAGAGAGTTTAGAGTGGAGAAGAAGTGTGTTTTGGTTTGTTTGTTGAAGAGTGAGGCTAAATAGTAGTATGCTAATAAGAATGTGTGTGTTAGTTGTGTGTTGAAAGAATAAGAGTGGCCGAGAGCTATGTTTAGTGTTCTAATGTTTGTTCAAAATGACAAATGAGAGAGGAAAGACGAAGAATATGTGTTGATGAGTAGAGGGCAAATGATAAGGAAAGTGTTTGTATTTTGGCTTGTGGAAAGGTAACCGAGAGCTCCTTATTGGTCTCTTTGGTTTCGGTGTATCTAGGGGAGGATAGTCGGCTGCCTTTGGAAGAATTGGAGTGTGTGTAATTTTCGAGCAATAGGGGAGAAAAATGTGCGGGTAGTTTGAAATTTGAATAAAATGGTAAATAGCAATTTTCCTTGTTTGGAGAAGGAAGATACTAAAATTAGGTGGCTTACCTTACCTGGTATTAGAAGTTTTCCTTCCCCTAAGGGTCTTCCTAAATTCGGCCACTATTACAAAGGAAAGTGTGATCCATCATGGATCTTGGTAGCCAAAATCTAGAAGATCATTTAGCTCCATTATTGCCTAATTGAAGTGAGTTACTGAGATTTTAGGGGAGTTTGAAATTCAAATTTCATGAAGAAAAGAAAAGATTTTCAGCTTTGGTAAGAGAGAAATTTCATCAATCTTAATTGCACAAACGATGTGAAATCAAGGGGATTGTGACTTGTTATGGCCGATTGCCATATTGGGAGAAATAATTATGGTAGGCTAGAGTGGAAAAACAAGCAAGAATACAACGAGGAGGGAGAAAGATTGGGATCAAACCTTATTTGATAGAATATTCTCCACCTCCAAAAAGGAAATGGCGGCTAATGGAATGAGATGGCCGGCCAAGAGAAATAGAACGAGGAAATAAAATGTAATATTTATGTAGAAGGTAGGATTCAGTCCCCAATTGATCAACTGGAATCGAAACAGTCCTTCCATTATATTATAATATTCTTGTGTCCAATAATTACGCAAAAATTCTTATGTAGTAAAATCTTTTCTTCAAGTTCTCCCTATGACCAAATAAACAACAAGGTAAGCTAATGCCTACTGAAATAGTAAGCTAGCCAAGTAAAGTATTTTAGTGTAAAAAAAAAATTACGTCATACATGAGACACAAATAATCACACTATATATATCATGAACATTCTCAAATGCATAACACATATAGTTCAAAATAATGCAATGCATATCCTTCCCCTTTTTCTAAAGTAGTTGTAGGGTGGGGTTTTACATGAATACTTGTGAAAATGCATAGTAAGTATAATTACAAGTGAGTAAACCGTTAATAAAAGTAATAAGTAATTTAGGATTTATCTTTATTTTTATACAATTTTCACATTTGTGGGGAGAAGAAAATTCATTGGGTAATTTTTTAACTTTTCTCTAATCGATATAAAAATTTATAAAATAACTTTTTTTTATCTTTATCGATTTTGCCCATAAATTTTTAACTAAGAACTTAACCACACATTGTTAGAAATTGATCAAATATTTGACCACAATGAATTGAATCATTCTTAAAGTTTATACATAAGTTGGAGAAAAATTAGAAATCAAATGACAACAAGATAATAAAAAGATTTTTTGTTTTGCCAATTTAAATCAAATAATGGTTGACAAATGCTAGGGTTACAGAAACATCTTAACAAAGTCGAGGGACTATTTGCTGTTTGACTTAAAATTGGGGGATCTATTAGTAGTTTTTCCAATCGACGGGCGTAAAATGTAAGTGACCTCGAGTTTTCTTTCCCACTAGTCGTGTCAGGGTGATAAATGAGGGAACAAACGGAGAAAGCCTGAAGCGGCGCCGCGGTGGGTAATAGTTAGCGTTCATACTGTAGACGCACTCGTAAGAAAACACAGGAAGCCGAGGAGATCAGTCACGAAGACATGCAAAATTGTAATACTGGTTGCTGGGACTAGTTACTTGCGCAATTGTGTTCTGCGAACGCTCGGGGAATCGTAGCATGGAGGAGCTGACGATATCTCCGGCCGATTCGAGGGGTAGTCCAGGAAAGGAACAACAGGCCGCAGGAGTTGGAATCCTCCTTCAGATCATGATGCTTGTTCTATCTTTCGTCCTTGGCCATGTACTTCGCCGTCACCGCTTCTATTATCTTCCTGAAGCCAGTGCCTCCCTTTTGATTGGTAATAATATAATTCCGCTGTCTTTTGGTCCTGTGCTTGCAATCAAATTTTAATCGATTTTGTTTATCTATTTACAATTTTGCATAAATTGGCTGTTGTAATTTGAATCCGATTTCAGTTAGCTCTTCTACAATAAGATTTTTAACATTTATTTTTCCTCTATATAATCTCGGCAGGCTTGATTGTTGGGGGACTTGCTAACATTTCAAATACAGAAGATAGTATTAGGTCAGTGCATTTTGGCTAATTATTTTCTTCTGGAGTTTAACCCTCTTTCTTAACTACATACTTCATATATACGGTTTAACTTTTATTATTGTATCCTTAATTGGTGAATTTGCCTTCTTGTTTGTGCTGTTTGTTCATTTTTCTCCCTTTCTTTTTCTTGATTGGCAGGGCCTGGTTTAACTTCCACGAGGAATTTTTCTTCCTGTTTTTATTGCCTCCAATAATATTATATCCTTTTTCTTTCTTTTTTTAATACCTGGTCAAACTCTTTTCTCTTTTGATTATCTGTCACATGATTTGTTTTGTGTTCATTGCCAACTACTGTACGTCTTTGACTCTTTTATTGTTCACCCAATCAGGATTCAGTCTACAGCCTGTAAGTTCTTGTTGTTTCTACCTTTCAGTGGTAGTGTTATCGTTGGTTTACATCGCTATTCATCTAATAGGATCTCTCACTGATGTAATTTACAGAAGCCATTCTTTTCAAACTTTGGAGCAATTGTAGCCTTTGCTATTCTGGGGACATTTATCGCTTCTGTTGTCACAGGGATTCTGGTGTGAGTAGCATTGTTGCTTGTAATATTATGATACTATAGCTGATAACTGTTCACTGAAACTTGGCTGTTGAGACTGGAGTTTATTGCTCAAACATATCAATTCAAATTTGAATTTCATTCTATTTTCTTCCAATTCCAAAGCCCATTTCCATACAGTTAATGTTGGAATTTTACTTTTCAAAGGTTTGATATCCCCTATCAATTGCTTTACGTTTTTATGTTGCTTTCTGTAGGTACCTTGGTGGTTTCATGTATCTTATGTACAGACTACCATTTGTGGAATGTTTGATGTTTGGGGCTCTAATATCAGCAACTGATCCTGTCACTGTTCTGTCTATATTTCAGGTGATTTTGTTTTCAATCAGTTGTCTGTGTTTTGTAGATTTTTATTTGATGACGTTGCTCTTTTTTTGTTGAGCTTATGCACAATCACTCAGTTTCAATTTGTTCATTTGGGTGATAAGATAAGATGTGCAAAACTGATAACTACTTTATACATTATATTCTCGATGCTGTTCTGTTGTGTGTCAAGAACCCGGGTAGGGGGTGTTCATTTATGTTGTTAAGAAGTTCGCCCTTTCTTTCTAATTAAAGATCATTTGTAGCTTGTTTCGCAAACAAGAATATGGGCAGAAAAATTGTGGTCGTTTACATTTTATCCCAGTTGATTGATCCCCCACTAATACATCCCCCTACTTAGTCTGACGACAAATAGTCTGTTGAGTTTGTTAAGATGTGCTTGTTACATTTTACCCCACTTTAGCCAAACAGTACCACCCTACCATTAGTTAGCCATCGTTTTGATTTCTCATATTGCCGTTCGAAATTCACTCTCTCCAATAGATAAATCAGGTTTTTCAGTTTGACCTTCGATGATGGGGTTTAAATAGTTATATGTACTTTGGTATCATACAAGTGTGATGGACACCAAATTTTGATTAGCAAAAAAAAAAAAAAAAAATTAATAATAATAATAACTGGGGATAATTCTAGCTTGATCTGACTGACCTTGTAATCAATTGTAAACACTGTGAAGACATGTAAAGAGTTAAAGACTGTTAAGACATCTTAGACATTTAAAAGTCTAAAAACAGAGATAACTTTTTTTTTATATATTGGTCTCATTAGCTCTTTACTTGCTTGTAATTGTGCTTGCTGGGCAATTTCACTAGCATTTGAGTGGTGCTACTACTTTGCCAACCACAATGCCTATCACTAACTTGAACTGTTTCATGGCTTCTAAAACAAGCTGAGGTTTAGCTTGCCCAAGGGAAACCAAAAGACCCCTTCACCCACGGCCAGAAGGCTTTGTAACATCCTGGAGAGCTTTAAGATGCAACCCTAAAGTTCTGAAGTAATTGGCATTCTCTCTTCAGTCTTCTTAAGCCCAAAGAAGGGTAGCATATTTTTTAGTAGTACAGAAAGGGAGAGAACTCATATCTGGTAGTGGTAGTTATCAGCCCCTTATGGGCTTCCTCTCAAGTTGACCTCTCTTGTTCCATCCCCCATGAACAGTTATGAGAATTTATGAACAGTTACGAGAATGCATCTGGTCCACTGTTTTATATTTTCTTTGCTTTTTTTTTTTAATATTTTAAAGTACCAGAGAAAATAGAGACTATTCTAAACATTTACAAAAATGACAAATTGTTCAATCCCTCGCATAAGCCTTTTGCTCCCTCTTCGGCATCTTGTAGAAATTTGTGTTATTTCCTTCCCTTTGTTATCAAGATCAAAAGAAAGGCTCCTTGCATGGATATGTTGCCCAGTTTAAGGCCTATTTGACAAAGTTCAAATCTAAATATTGAAGTCTGAATATTTAAGATTTGAATCCTAAAATCTTAAGTTTGAAGATTGAATTAATTATAATTCATTTTGATACTATGCTGTATTATAATTTGTATTAAATAAAAGAGAATAACAATAATTAAATAAACATCTAGTGTTTTTAGAGTTCAAGTTTAAGTAACTTTCACTTTACTTAAAATTTATAATACGATTTAAGTAAGTTTTAAACAGTTGAGTGATAACAAGAATATGTTATTTAGTGCATTAAAATAAATAGTTAACAATATTCATTATCAAAATGGTTAATTGAATAAGCACTTAGTTATCAAAGAGGCCTTAAATCTTATGCCTGAACTAGAGGCATTAAATGTTGATCAAGGATCTATATTGCATTCCTGTGGATGATTTAGGTTGTATGCTTAATAATTCAGTGCAATCTTACCTTATTTACAGGCATAGTAACTGGTGAATTGTTTCATCAGTTAACTATTGTCTGAAGGCAACTACTTGGTGATTATAACATGAAAGTTGAAACAGTGAAGAGATATTTGGTTAATGAGTGTAAAGTAAAAGCCTACAACGGTGGGGGCATATCAGTGTTTGTTGGGATTTGATGTATCTAGCTAGTTTAGGATAGAGTATGTTACTTACCTAGCATCAGTACGCTGTATAATAAAACCCCCCTCCCCCTCTTTTTTTTCTCTCCCCTTTCACAACCCTAAAGAAATGTGTATGTTCAGTTGCGAAATGCTGGACACAACAAGGAAATAAAACTGTGGATGCATAGCTTATTAGCGTTCGTGGGGTAGAGGAGGGAAACAGAGAATAGTTGATAAATTCATTCATGTATATTGTGTATATGGCAAGTCAATTGTTGCATCATGCTTCAGGGGAATCTAATACGGAGGTTGCCCATCATATGCTTCATTATGTGAAGGGCTTCTCCTAAAATCAGTATATTGAGCTCTGAGCATGATAACAGGCATAGGGTTGCCTATACACAAGTAAATTGAGCTGGAGTGACTATATCGGGTTGAACACTTGTTATCGAGAATTTAATGGGAAGGCATTCTACCCAATAAGGCCGAGACTTCGGATCCTACTTGAATGAAACGGAAAATACAAGTACGTCTTGTTTTTCAATTTGTTAGCTCAATGGTTTAATTGGGTTCATCCCTCTCGAATGAATTGAGTTGTCGGCACGAAAGTATAAGAACTTAACGGGATTTCCTTCTTTCTTTGTTTGATTCAAGGGGGGAAGGGCCCGTTTAGTTCTTAAGAATCATACTCTTTTTTTTCGTCTAAACAAAAAACTCCACTCTCTGGTGAGGCTTTTGAAAAATGAATGTCATTGTGCCTAAGCTTGGCTGAGGAAGATTTACGAAGTGTAAAACAAAAAAATATGCGGACGGGGCATACTATGTGTAATGATTCCACCGCTCGCAACAAACAGATAAAAAAGGAAAAGCCATTCCATTTCGACAAAAGACCCACACTCAAGTTCCATAGCTTTTGGTCAGCTATCCCCATCATTCTATCCCTAGAGGGAAAGGCACTTCCCCTTTGGACTGGTTGTGGGTGAGGAGTGGTTCAAACCCCTGACATCGTGGTTCGTAGCCACGTGCTCTAATCCTCTGAGCTACAGGCCCCACCTCATCTCCAGCGGATCTATTCCCGGGAGTACCCTGAAGAAAAAGGACTCTTTCCTCTCCCCAGCCATTTCCATTTTGGGTTAAGAAGATGCGAATGTGCGTTTATCTCTATAAGAGGTGTGTTCCGAGGTGTGAAGTGAGAGAGAAGGGATGCCATAATTGGGGTTTTGAATAAGACAACCTGTTGATTTTTTATTTTTCCGTTTTCATATTGAAAAAGTAATAAGAATGAGAGGTGTTAAGCTTTTTATCATCCTGGTGTTGAGCTATTTTTCCGTAGGACCTCCACTACAGTATCGTCACCGCAGTAGAGTTTAACCACCAAGTTTGGGTTGCATTGGTGTGGTCCCTTTACGCCTAGGATACCAGAATATCAAACCATGAACGAAGAAAGGCATGAGAGAAAAGCATGCTAACTAGTGAATATGAGCGCCCCCCCCCATTTGCTTTTTTCATGTTGTCAAAGAGTTGAAGAATATTTTTTCGTGTTGTCAAAGATTTGAACAATGAAAATAGATGGCGAGTGCCTGATCGAACTGATCAGGTTATGTAAGAACAAGGTTCAAGTCTACTAGTCTGTTACAATGCCTCAGCTGCATACATCACCGCACTTCCACTTGACACCTATTGTAATGATAAACAACTCGTCTCGTCGTGACCTTTTCTTGAATTCTCAAAACTTCTGTTGCTCCATCCCCTAAGGGGTAGAGAACCCATCGCCATCTTAGTTGTGCTACTGGAGGCTATGGGGAAGTCGGAATAGGAGAGCACTCAACTTGGGGTGGGCTTACTACTTAGATACTTTCAGCAGTTATTCGCTCTACACTTGGCTACCCGCCAATACCTCGGTGTAGGTTCGGGATAATTCTTTATTCTATAGCCCTGGCTAGTGATTATGAGGCCCCCCCAATTCTTGACTGGAGGGGACACCAAAAGCTCTGCCCTCCCTTGGGTAAAAAGAAAAAATATAGGAGTAAGTTGTGACACGTTCACTAAAAAAAAATCCTTCTGTAGCCAACCATTTATTACAAAAATTTGATAAACTTAACACAAAAGAAGAAAAAGAAATAATTGTAACTTGGTCTCGAGCATATACCATTATACCCCCTGCGAAAAGAAAAAGAATTTCATGCCCTTCCTTTCGTGAAGGGAGGATTAGGGAAATCCTATTGATTGCAGCTTTCTCCAGACCTCCGGGAAAAGCATGACAAAAAAACGGCTCGAATATGAAGTGCATGGATAGAAGTTATGCCTTGAAATGAAAGACAATTCCAAATCCGCTTTGTCTACAAACAAGGAAGTTAAAAGTAATGCAACTATGAATCTCATGGAGAGTTCAATCCTGGCTTAAGATGAACGTTGGCGGCATACTTAACACATGTAAGTCGGACGGGGAGTGGTGTTTCCAATGGTGGACGGGTGAGTAACGCATAAGAACTTGCCCTTGGGAGGGGAACAATAGCTGGAAACGGCTGCTAACACCCCGTAGGCTAAGGAGCAAAATGAGGAATCCGTCTGAGGAGGGGCTTGCGTCTGATTAGCTAGTTGGTGAGGCAATAGCTTACCAAGGCGATGATCAATAGTTGGTTCGAGAGGATGATTAGCCACATTGGGACTGAGACACGGCCCAGATTCCTTTGTGCAGCAGCAATGGGGAATTTTTGCAATGGGCGAAAGCCTGATGGAGTAATGCCGCGTGAAGGTAAAAGGCCCACGGGTTGTGAACTTCTTTTCCCAGAGAAGAAGCAATGATGGTATCTAGGGAATAAGCATCGGCTAACTCTGTCCCGACAGCCGCGGTAATACAGAGGATGCAAGCATTATCCGGAATGATTGGGCTGGAGTATTTCTACTGATCGGTCATGTCATATAGGCCCGAGTTGGACATCTAATTGCTTCAATTTGAATTATCCGGAGAATGCCTTAGATATATCAAAAAGATGGACAATCAAACATATTTCTCGATTCAATAGAAGCTCAAAGAGGTGAATAGGGTCCCAAATAACAAGAGATGCATAAAAGCAGGTCTGATTTCGCCTATTCTTAATTCTAAATGGAATGTAATGACGCAGGGATCTATATGTAATTATAGTATTTATTTAAATACGCTCGAATGACCCCTTCTCATAATAAGAATGTATAGAACCCTATTCCGGTCTGGTCCGGTATGGGATGAACTTATAATCTGATAGGAAGGAAGCTTAATCGAAATGAGTCGAAAATTTTCTTCTATGATCGACCGGTATAAACATCAACAACTCCGAATTGGATCATTTTCTCCTTAACAAATAAGCGCCATACATAACGAATTGGTGTGGTATATTCATATCATAATATATGAACGGTAAAAATTAGCATTCTTATTGAGACTAGAACTCATAGGGAAGAAAATAGATTTATGGATGGAATCAAATATGCAGTATTTACAGACAGAGTATTCGGTTATTGGGGAAAAATCAATATACTTCTAATGTCGAATTGGGATCAACTAGGACAGGAAGTGATCGAGTTCAGTAGTTCCTCAAATAAAATTATTGACTCTAGAAATATAATAATATGGAGAAGACAAAATTGTTTGAGGAGCGTCTTTATCAGAATATTTTTGCTTCTCACTTCGGTCAATGAGCAATAATTTTTCTATGGACTCCCAGAAATCTGTTTCATGTAGCTTGGCATGGAAATTTTGAGTCATGGGAACAGGACCCTTTACATGTAAGACCTAAAGTTCAGATTATTTTGATAATAAACAATTTGATCTATTTTACTGAGAAGGTCTACGGTTCGAGTCCATATAGCCCTAATACTATGATAGAAAATCAAATTATTAATGATGGGAATTAATTCTAACTCCCACATGATGAAAAAAAGTAAAAGGTCGTGAGAAGAAAATGATCCTATTTGACCACTGTACATTGCTGCAACAAGAAGAATTGCTCAGATACTCGTGAGCAACGAAATGCTATGGATCTTACCTATAATTTCTTAATTTATTCCGAAGTCATTCATGAGATAATGCGAGAAGGTAGGGTTTCTCTACAAACCATTTGAGCTAAAATTGATTATTATTCCTATACAGTTCCAACTATCTATGGTGTATTGGGCATAAAAATTTGGGAGGGGAACAACAGCTGGAAACGGCTGCTAATACCCCTTAGGCTTAGGTGCAAAAGGAGGAATCGGGGTTCTGCTTTTGGCGGCAACATGCTTGGTCCTGCTTATGGGGTCAAATCAATACGCTCTAAGAAGAAATATTTATAGAATCCACTCACAAATATCAATCTCATCGATATTTGTGATTGGATTCTATGATGGATTCCCTTGAAAAACATTGGCGTGTGTAAAGAGGTGCTGTTATAACCAGATATTTTGCTAGTGCACAGTTGGTATATCTTTTCAGTGTGTGCTTCACATTACTTAATAATATGGGATTTAGCTAGTGCATCATCATTTTCAATGATTTTGCTAGTGCATCATCATTTTAGCATAAATGATTTGGCGTCACTATCTGATGTGGAAAACTTCTTTAGCAGTACAATTAAATTAGGTAGATCAATTTCTATATTTCAGGATATCCAACACTTAATGCAGGGAATCTTATACAATGTGTTGTAGCCAGTAGTGCATTAGCTGAGTGCATATCTCAAAGTTTTTATTATGTAATCTAATAATTGTTTGCAAGCTGCATAAGCAATTTACTTATAACATTGGATTATAGAATTGATGTTGCATGATGAGTCTGCAAAGTATTAGATTGGTATAGATTTAGGGTTATTCAGATGCTATCCATCTCACACTGGGTGGTACATCTTGGCATGCTATGTATTAGCTCTAAAATTCCTGGGTATCACCTCTAGGAATCTCCTGCTAAGTCTAGATGTGATGGATGCATCTGAGGATGGTAGGACATTGATAGCGGATATACTAAGCATAATATGTTTTCTCTCAAAGGTGGCTTACCATTGTTGTAAATTTGAGTCCTTGGGCAGAAAGTAGGTAATTTTGACACCATTGACTTGCACAACTACTTTTGCGACAGACTTAATCCCCCTACCCCACTTTTTGCTTGCTTGCATGCGTCGTGCGTGTGTGGGCGCAGTTTTTTATTTTTTGGACACTTGCATTGAATTTTGCTCTTCTGCCCATGTACAGCTAGAACTTTTTACTAAACCTACTAAACAGTTTGCATTTCCTGAATTGGAGATGTTTACTTTCTTGTTCCTTGTTTCTTGTTTTTCTTCTTTTGCAAGAGATCCAGAGCTATATATCTATTAACAGATAATTTGATGATCTTTCTGTTGGGGGTGAATCATTACCTGACATTACATATTTTAGGAACTTGGAACAGATACGAACCTCTACGCCTTGGTCTTTGGAGAGTCTGTTTTAAATGATGCTGTAAGTTTTATTGTTATTCTTATCTCTTTTTATTATCTTGTTGTTTTGTTGCATATGGTTGCTTGAATTTCATTTTCTGCTGTTACAGAATAACAAGCAATTGATAGTCACTTTTGTTTTAGATTGAGTTTAATTTTCAGCTTAAACTTTACATTGGAACTTTGTTTACACGTAGTGTCATTTTTTTTTTCCACAGCATATGCATACTATACACACAATGCATGCCAAATTAGATTAAGTGGCTTAACTCATTTTCTTCTCCTTCAAAACGAGCAGATAATAGGAGTACATTACTTACTGATAATCATCTTCACCTTTTTCTGTTAAATGTATCACTATTTCTTTTTCCCTCTTAAAATTTGTTTTATCTGCTTTGTTTCTCTTTTGCTTGGAAATGTGTCAAAGAAAAATCTTTTTGCTCATAGAGAGAATTGATGTTGGAGTTAATGATAATTATAGAATGACTTATTTTGTTTGTTTCCTGTGTGGCATGCAATTGGAAGATGGCAATCTCCTTGTACCGGTAAGTCAGCTCATATTTATTCATTTAATCAGAACGTTTCAATATTCATTTAATCAGTACGTTTCAAAGATTTGTGATAAATATTCCCGTGTTGTAGGACAATGTCATTAGTAAGGAGCCATATGTCCTCCAGTCAGAATTTCTTGATGGTTATTTTAAGATTTCTTGAGACCTTTGTCGGCTCAATGTCAGCAGGTTTGTCATAAATTGCTGTCAATATCAGTAATCATTGAAGAAATATTAATGTACTCGCAGAACTCCTGTGAAGTCAAAATTCAAATTTGAAAAATACTATTCCCTCAAGAAAAATAGAATATTCTAGATATTATTTTTAAGTTAATTGGAATCATTTGGCCTATCAGTTTATTTAGTGGCTATTCAAGTTAGGGGAAGAAGATTGAAGTCATTTCTTGTAGTTTTCCTATAAAGAATTTCCTTTATGTGTCCATTAGGGTGTATTCATATAGCAAGTGGCAAGAATGGATATATGGATTAGGCCAGCATAATGAGTTCAATTCTTAGCCCCAGAAATACTTATCTGGCGTTGGCTGTTAAAAAATGATATCAACCACCCTGAGTTTGGCGATGGGTCAGGGAGGGTTGGACCAAAAGAGTCTTGTCTTTCCTCAGAGTCATTTTGTGTCGTTTTTTATTTTTTTTTTTGGGGGGGGGTGGTGGAATCTCTCTGATTGGTGCTTCACACAACTCTATCATTTCGGATTTTCATTAAAGTGCTTGGTAGTGGGATTTCAATCTTTTATCTTCACAAGGTTATCCTGGCTTTAGTTAACAGATGAAAGGGGAGCAGATATTATGGGTGTAACATATGGAAGAGCAACTGAAAACTATGATATTATTTAAAAGCATACATTTCCTTTTAATGATAACTGATGGTAAGAAAGACACAGGAATGTATCTCTTGTGATACAGAGGTGCTAGCTTTTTGGAGATGTCTGCTGGGTCTCGAGTCAGATTCCTTCATTGAAGGGACAATATCAGCTCAGACTTCCTCTTTTCGTGCAAAATTGTGTATGAACTATTTTTCTTGAAGCCAAATAGAAGGATCTGTTCCTGTAATTAAGTTACAAATTTCTTAACTAGTGCAGCAGTTATTACATGCAGAAAGTGAAACTTAATGACTTGGAAAAATTCTAACGGTCATTACATAAATCAATCATAGATATGTGTTAACTGCAACCGATAAGAGTATATTCAAACTCATCAAGGCATCACATTGCCAAGTACACTGCCCCCTGGCCCCCTTCTGTACAATTTTGTTATCGCCTTTCACATAGCAAAGCCATTTAAGTTGGCAAGGCCTTTGCTGTTCCAAATGATTGCATCTTTTCTCTTAGGCCTCATTTGATTGGTATGAAAAGAAAGTTTTATTGGAAATTGATGGGACATTCGGGAGTATTAAATATAAAATAATTCAAATCCTTATTCTATTCTTAGCTTCATTTCAATTGAAACAAGGCAAATTCAGAACTGAAAATCAACTTTGTAGGCAAAATTAAAATGAATATTAAGAATCTTAGACGTCAATTTTAACTATTGAACAATTCATGCTTTTGTTTTAGTATATGATTTACTGGTTTCGGGTTGAGGTTTTTATGGATTGGGTCTTATTATTGGTAAAAGCTTCAATGTGATTTAGCTTTAAGCTTCTTTTGGGTTATCATTTGCAAGTATGTTTTTCTTATGTTTTATTACCTTTCTTACTAGTTTTTATGTGTGCAGTATTTCTTTACTCAGAAAATGGTGGTCTAGCTTTGCCAAAATAATTATAATGACACTCATGCATTTTACTTTTCCGGAAACGTGAGGTTCTGTGATGGAACTCTTGGCATTGACTTGTGAGATTGTATTCATAGAGTAACAGCATTACTTGGTTATAACTTATATGCTAGTACAGCATTGAGAGACCAACATCGTCTAACTAGATTGTTTGGCATTTTTACCA
Organism: Voacanga thouarsii; assembly: GCA_026120185.1. Classification (NCBI taxonomy): domain Eukaryota; kingdom Viridiplantae; phylum Streptophyta; class Magnoliopsida; order Gentianales; family Apocynaceae; genus Voacanga; species Voacanga thouarsii. The sequence continues at coordinate 34,662 of JANUWF010002093.1, forward strand.
CTCATATGTCACTTAAGAAAAGAGATTGTTTTCTTTCTTTCAGATGTCAGTGAATGATTGTGACACATAGATTTGTGGAGTTCATCATAAGTCATACTTCAATAGTATCTAGGAGCATTGGCTAAGGGACTATTGTATTAATCACTTGGGCACACAATATATAAGCACAACAAAGAAGTTTAGGTAATAAATTTCCAATTGTTGATAATGAAAGTATTTGGAATGTGGAAAAATGTTAGTAGAATAGTGGACGGGGAAAGTAGAAGAAGGAAAAATAAGTGGTTACATTTTGTAAAGGCTAACTCTCCAAATTTTGGGGAAGAGAGGTTAGGGTTTGGGGCTTGGGGTTTAGGTCTCAATAGTGAGATAAGGATGGAATATATTCATCATATCCCATCTCAGCCTTTACAGTTAGTGAGACAAGGAGGGAATGCATTAATCTCATTAGCTGTATATTTTGATTTAGCAATAACTATGCATTGCTTCTAAATGTACAGGTGTTGGAGTTGGATTCACCTCTGCTTTGATATCCTTTGTATTGATTTTTATTCTTCTGCGTTATAAATTGCACTATAATAAATAGTTGGAGAAGTATTGTGTTTAAGCCTTAACCCCCAGAACCTTTTTAAGTATGCCGGTCTCGACATTGACAAGTAAGTGCCTACTTCTCAACCATGTTAGATTTGTTATGTGGAACACCTCCTCAGTCACTCCTCTTCAACATTTTTTACAGTCTTCAGAACCTGGAGTGCTGTTTATTTGTCCTTTTTCCATATTTCTCGTAAGCTTCTCCTCTGCCATTTCATTTAGTTAAGATTTAGATGTTCCTGCTTAGTATTCTCCCAACCGATTTCTGTTTTTTGAAAACTATAAAAAATAAGTGCAGCAACCTTCTTTGCCGTTTTTTTTCTCCCCTCGCCAGGTATATGTTAGCAGAAGGGCTTGGTCTCTCCGGTATAGTATCTATACTGTTCACTGGAATTGTAAGTCAATGTCTTTTTCTTCCTTGTCCTGATTCATATTGCATTTGGTTATGCATTTAATGAGTCAGTGACGGTCTTTTGCTTAGGTCATGAAGCACTATACTTTCTCAAATTTGTCAGACAATTCTCAGCGATTTGTGTCGGCATTTTTCCATCTGATATCATCGTTGGCTGAGACATTTGTGTAAGGGGGTAGTTGTTTGTTCAATCTTTCTTTATTTTCCCCCTTCTTTTTGTGAGAACAAATACCTGAACTTCTCGATTGAACAGATTCATATACATGGGATTTGATATTGCCATGGAACAACACAGCTGGTCTCACGTCGGATTTATCTTTTTCTCAATTGTATCCTTGTTGGTCAACTAAATGTATAGATATAGGGGTTTTTCCAGTATTTCCTTGTAGTAATATTGGTTTATTTCTTAACTTTCCTTTTTTGGCACAGTTATTCATTGGAATTGCAAGGTATGCCTGACCCAGTTCCATTATCTGGACTGAAATACTCACTGTGTTCAATTACTATTATTGAGAGAACTTTGGCTATGTCGATTGTCAACTGCATTCAAAGACAATGTTTTATGCATTTTCCTTTTAGCAAATGTATTTTTGAAAAATATATAACCTTTCCAAATTGACAGCACAAATGTGTGTGTGAATTTTCCCTTCATTTATTTGACTACTCCAGTCAAGTTTAACAATAGAAGTATTAGACCCCTTTTCTAGAAATTAAAATTTCTACTTTAGCAATTACAATGCTACAATTAAATTTCCTTTTTATAAAAATAAAATAAAAGATAAATACATAAATTGTTATAATACAGTGTGCATGTATGTACATACATACATACATACATACATACATACATACATACATACATACATACATACATACATGCATGCATGCATGCATGCATGCATGCATGCATGCATGTATGTATGTATGTATGTATGTATGTATATATATTGGCACTGAGTCATAAAGAATCCATTTTCAAGATTTTGCACTAAAGTCACTGGTAATTCTTTGAATGATCTTTTCACGGATTTTGAATAATCAATTTTTTCCTGTTGTCTCTACAATTTTAACATGTGCTACTATAAGAAACATGTTTGTCTTCTTTTAAACACCTAAGGAATTGTAGATCTGCTGATTTTAAGGTACTTGTGGGTTCTGGACTAAACAAGTTTCTGCTTTCTTTATGAAGAGCTGCAAATGTCTTCAGTTGTGCATATTTGGTAAATTTGGCTCGGCCAGCACATCGTAAAATTCCTGCAAAACATCAGAAGGCGCTTTGGTACAGTGGTAAGTGGTGAAGAAGTTGATTTACTTTCCTCACTTGAATTTCTTTCCGCCCAACTGCTGAAGAGTATAAATTTATAGGGCTTCGAGGGGCTATGGCTTTTGCTCTTGCACTGCAATCAGTACATGATCTTCCAGAAGGCCATGGCCAGACAATATTTACTGCAACAACTGCTATTGTTGTTTTGACGGTGGGCAAAATTATTTTTCCTGCAATTTGGGGTTTTATTTTGCTAAAATTGTATGGCATGATATAGTTTTTATAGGGCACAAATAATAGAAACTTCCTGTCTTAGTGCGTGGCCATTCTTGAGTCAACATGATATGTTATGCTCTTTGAAGATGTTTGTAGTTTACCAAGGGACCATTACAGTCTGTTGTGCGACATGGTATCGTTTGCAAGTGATTTTAGGGTGTATAAAGTGTCACTTTGGGAAAATGACATGCATTTGGATACATCTTAAAATAGCAAGTAGCATAAAACATGCAACAAATGGAGCAGTAAATCCATTCATAGAATTCTTTTATAGTTTTTCCAAATTCAAAATTATAGTTGTTGCTGCTTACTTCCTTTAACGTTTCTTGGGTCATCAGAATTGACTTTTTCGGGTCAATTTGGAGTTGCTACTGCTCTCTCTCTCTCTCTCTACACAGAGGTGCAAATTTATACCTTTACCTCTCTTCATGTGTGAATGAATATTTGTGATTTATAAGCTTTGTTTCCCTACATGGATCTTTCCCAACTCTTTCGTTAAGCAATCTTGGTTTTGTCTCTATTTTGTTTTTAGAAGCATGTTAACATGCTTTCGGATGAGATATCTTGGAAGAAAGCATGAAACATCACGATAAAATCAATGTGAAAGATTGTTGAAAATCTGCTAATAATGATCTAGATGAAGAGATATTGAAATCTGCTTTTTATGATTTTGTCATAAGGGCGCTCTAATCATGCGGGTATAAATTTTGCAGGTGTTGCTGATTGGGGGATCAACAGGGACAATGCTGGAAGCTCTGCAGGTTGTGGGTGAAGGACATGATGGCCCCTTGGATGAAGTAAGATCACTGCTGGATTATTTAGCTCTCATTTCCCATTGTATATCTGGTCTTGTGAAATCTCTAAGTTACATCTGAATGGTAAAAGTTAACTGCAATTCTTGTTGTCATGAAGTACTTGCCCTGTTGACTTGTACTATGTCATGATGATGTCCATCTTTTAATTGTAAGTTTGTACTTCCCATTGGACAAATGGCATATAGAAACTATTATTAGGTTTTGGTAGTGTTTTCCCAGAGCACCACTGTGTTAAAACACATGTATGGAATCTGTGCCAACGTGCACAATTTGAAGTTTAAAACAGTGTGGAAGCTGTGTCTGTAAAACAATGAGAACGTGGTAATATCTTTGTCTTGCAGGATTAGAGACATGTCAAATAAATGTTGATGTCATATCATTTCTGTTACCTATCTCTGAAGTGGTTTTAAATGCATTTTCTGTTATCCATGTCTTTCTCCAACCCCCTCACCACTCATTGCAACTCCTGCCACCACCCTCCCATAAGAAATTTTTAGAAGAAATAAAGGATCAATTTTTGCTGACCGCAGAGTTTTGAGGGAAATCATGGATACATAGCTCCATCTTATGAGGAGGAATCATCATCAGGGAACAGACTGAAGCTGAAGCTTAAAGAGTTCCACAGAAGGTGGTGAAAGTTCGAAATTTTTTTTCAGATGATTACTGTCTCTATTCCATTCTTAACTTGTTAAAATTTTGATTATTTCCTGCAGTGCAGCATCATTTACGGCATTAGATAGGAACTATCTCACTCCATTTTTTACAACTCAAAGTGGAGATGAAGATGAGCAGGGTATGATGAAATCTTATCCATGCTATTGGTAAACCTTTCAAATTAATAGAATCCTATTCAAATGTGATGCAATATTGTTTAGTCTCTATTTTCTTTTCAAGAGAAGCAACAAGAAGCACCCAGCATTTTTCCTTTAAGGATGGGAGGGTTTTTATTTGGTTTTGAAGTTTGGTAGCAACTGATTGCATGCTTCTGTAGCATTTGAAACATATAATGTCTGCATTTCTCTCACTTAAACCATTTCTATGCTGTGTCAGATCCTATGATTGGTTCTAGACAACGAGATTTTCACGGGCACTGATATTTTAAACTGATAATAAGAATAGCTGCTACGGACTCGACTTGATGAAGAAAAACTTGCTGTCCTATCATTGGCAAGGAGGAAATTGTTGGACTATAGCAGTAATTATGAGAGCCAAATTACACAAGGAAATCATACACAAGGTACAGCGTCATAAATATGTTTATTTGATAGAGAAGAGATAGGAGATCTCTATTCGGTAGATTCAGATCACTTTCTATTTATCTGATCATCGTATTTGTACGGGATTTGGGTGAATCCATTTTGGGGCAGCCTAAGCACTATAGTATGCATATAAATAATATAATTGTTCTTCCAGATAGAGAATAGAATTCTCTGTAGCATTTGATCAAATCGTCTGTTGGACTATACAAACATATGTATGCAGGTATATGTTTATCCGTGTGCACACATGCATGTGCATGTCAAGTTCGTAGCTTTGCTCTGATGACCATATGAGGCATTGTGTGCATGCGACTCTAGCATCATTGGTGAAAGTTCTTTCCTCAGAATACAATGTTTTATTATGTACTACAGGGAGGTTTCATACTCGAGTACATGATAGTTGAGTCTTAAGTGGTGGTTATGCGGCTTGATTTAGCAGTCGTTTCAAGTTATGTTGCAGTGGAAGTAGTGCATATGACTTGTGGTTCAACTGTTATTCTTAGGCACGGATTACATTAATCTTGTATACAAAAGGCTAACCCTCAAATGTTTGTTCTATACGCTGTGGAACTGATTGCTGATACAAGATATGCAACCAAGTTCTTTTTTCCTTTATGCCCCTGCATCTTAGGTGGAAAATTATGAAGAGAACAAGATAGTAAAATATATTCAGAGAAGTATCTTAAAAATTAAGAATATTCCGTACATTATGCAATTTTAAAAGCTTTCTCTGGTGGTTTTCTCGGAGGGGTATGGAAAGGGCAACTTTGATAGTCTTGACTAGGCTTCTAAAAGAGCCGGAAAAAAGTGAATTCAACAAGGTAACACGAGTAAACCGCTACCGCACTAGAGAATCGTTGGTGCAAGGGTTCTTAACTTTTTTTTTTTATAAATCAGTCCCTAATGGCTGAAAATATATATTTTTTGGCAATTTTGTCCTTAATGGCTATATTCTCCCAACTCTTAAAATTCTATAAATACTCTCTAATTCATCCTAAAACTCATCAAACACTCTCCAATTCTCTCAAATTCTTTTATTTTCATTCATCGTTCTCTCATAATCCTCAAATCTTTTCATTTTCTTTAAAAAAAGTGTTAGAATAGAATTTGTATTTTAATATATTTTTTCAATTCTTCAAGAAAGTCTTCATATTTTAAAAAATTGTTGAGTGACGGAATAGTGAATATAAAAAATAAAGTTTTACAAAGTGTTGTTCTTGGTCATCAACTAGTTAGTATTTCTTAATTTTATATTCTTATTTTTTTAGCTTTATTAATTGTTTATTTGTCTTAGTTATTTGTTTAATTTTTAAGTTAATTTGTTATTTATATTTTTCAATTCTCTTATTTCATTATTTGTTAATACTTTATTTTATTTTTTTGAACTTTTATTTGAATTTTGATTGATTATTTTTTTAAAAAATAATGGATCCAAATTAATATCATTATTTTTTTTCATCACAATCATCTGCACATTTTGATTTTAATATAGATCTAGTCTTAAATTTAATAAATAATGAAATATGTAATAAAGATGAAGGCCCTAGTAGGTCTAGCGTCAGTGTTTCACAATCACAATCAACTTTAATTATTAATCTTAATGAATTTAATATAGGTCAGGATCAGGATGATGTTGAAACAACGGATGTTATAGCTAAAGTAAAAACATTTATGGTTTAGAAGTTTTTTGAAAAGAATAATGATAATGATAAGGCAACATGTAAAATTTGTAAGATGGTATATGCACATAAGAAGGGAGGAAGAACGGGAACATTAGTTAGACATATGAAAAGGTGATATAATGATTGTTTAGAAAACCTACTTAAACAACAACAAATACATATTACAAGAAGTTAAATTACTTGTAATTTACAATACGATCATAGAAAAAATAGAAATGGATTTGTTAAAATGATTGTTCAAACTAAATTACCTTTCAATTTTGCAAAAAATTTACATTATGAACAATATATGCAAAATAAGTAATTGGAAATTTGCTCGAACTTATAATGGTTGGACTGCAATTACTAATGAGTTTTATTTGTGCATTACATGTCATTGGGTAGATCATGATTGGTTAGTACAAAAAAGAACTATTTGTTTTAAATTATTTGAATATCCTCATGTAGGTAGTAGTATAGCTAGAATGATTACTCACACATGTCGTGAATATATGATTTTAAATAAAATTATTTCTATGATTCTGCCATAGCAATTTTAAAAAAATACTATGCATCCTATGTTAAATGATATTTTATTTCATATTAGGTGTGTTTGTCATGTACTTAATTTGTGTGTTAAGGAAGGATATAAATATGTTGATGATGTTGTTAATATAATTAGAAATATTTTATTTATTAAAATTTTTCCAACTAGGCAACAAAATTTGAAGGCTTTATGCCGAGAACAAGGTGTATCTTTTAAAAAATTTAGATTAGATTGTAAAATTAGATGGAACTCAACTTTAGATATGTTTGAAAGTGTTATACCTTTTCAAAATCAACTTATTGAATTTTATAATAGTAACAATTTTCAACATCAACTAACTGAAACTCATTTGAAAATTGTATTGCACTTTTAACATTTTTATTTACTTTCAAAGAAGCAGATGAACTTTTATCGGGATTTTATTATCCTACTACTCATTATATTCTTCCAACACTTGCTAAAGTATCACATATTTTTTATGAGTATATGGACCATTTCCAATATGATTATTTTATGAGAAGTATGTTTGCAAAATATAAAAAATATTATGAAGATATTCATATTTTATATTATATGGCATTGTATATGGATTATTGAGTAAAAACGGCTGGATTTCATAGTATTATTGAATATTCATATGAAACATTAGATTTTGATGAATGTCAAACACTTAGGCAATGTATGATAAAAGATATAAAAAATAAAACGACTAAAATTTTATCTAACATGTATAATTTGTATGAGTTTGAGTCTTCTTATTCTAGTTCTCCTAATTTAAATAGGCAAGCTTTATCATCATTTAGCAGTTCCTTTCAACCCCCACAAAAATTTACCTCTTCGATTTCATCAGTATTTAATCCATGGGGTATCATGAAGTGTCAAAAAAGATCATCTACCCTTACAACGAGATGGCAATTTACGAGATGCAGCCCTTTGTAGAAAATAAGAATCAACATTTTGATATTTGTGGTTGGTGGATGACTCATGTAAGTCAACACTCCATTTTATTTAAAATGGCACATGATCTTTTGACACCACTAGTCTCTACAGTGTTATCGGAAAGCGTCTTCAGTGAGAGCGCTCAAATAATCGATGAAAGAAAATCTTGATTGGCTCTTTATACTTTGGAGATGTTAATGTGTTGTAGTAGTTGATTCGCAGTTAAAGATAGGACGACTAATTCGTGGATTGTTGATGATGACTCAGATGATGAATGTGGTGAGTCAAGTAGTTAATTTAGTATTCAAATAATTAGAAATTTAGGATAAGTAATATTATGTATTTAATTTTATTTTTATGATATTTATTTTATTTTTAAATTTTGATCATTGTAATATTTTTAAAAGGTTTAGACATGAAATCTCCTCTTATGTAATCTTTATTTTATTAATTAATAAAACAGATAGGGGTTCAAGCCAAACCCCTCACCACTTCAAGGTGGCTTTTTTATAATTTTAAAAAATGTGTTATTTAAGTAATAATAAAAAAATTACAAAACATTTGAATATCAAAATTTTTAATCGAATTAAGTGGGGAAAAAAAAAATGAGAGAATAAGCCCATGGGTCGGCCCGCTCGATCCGCGGGCCTCACGGGGCCAAGGGCCTAAGCCGTATTGTTTTGGAATTTTCAAGAGTGATCACTTGCAAATTTTGGTAAGAAAAAGAAAATAGTTCTTCAAAGCACTCCCACATGTGTATACACTCCAGTAATGATACTTAACTATCGTGTTTAATTCTCTTTGACTTTTATAAAAATAGGTCCACCCGCTTGCCTTCTTCAATCACTTAAGTTTTCAACAAGTCCTTTCCATAAAAGCCTCTCCAATTGCCTTCCTAACCCTCTAAGGACAACCAACTGGACTTAGATAGAAGTTGAACAATAATCAACAAAGTCCACAAGAAATTAAGTCACCAAAGAAGGCTCAATTAAAGGGTTCAACAATCTCCGTTGAGTAAGTAGATGGAATAAACTATCCACAACTAGCATGATTAAATAAAGTACAAGAAATCTAAAGAACATATTATTCAAGAATAAGACATAATGATCATAGATGGCCAATGAATATGAACAAGATATCCACTATCAAGATAGCTCAATTAGACAAGTAGTTCCCCAAAAATATGTGTATTCAAGAAATAATCAATTATAGAAAGTGATCACAAAACTTTTAACCACAATTCAAAGTCTCAGGTCGACTCAAACCAAATTTCAAATACCTTGTGTACAACTTTTGAAACTCAAAATATAGCAAAAAATTTTCAAGCAAATTTGGCCCTAATAATCAACAATCCACAAGAAATTCTCAATTCCAATAATTATACTATCAACAAGACACAAGTTTAACATATAAAACACAAGAAATCTCAAAGAAAACTTGACCCTCGTGAAGCCTATTTTTGCGTTACAGGATTAACTATTTTGGAAGCTTTCTTCATTGTCTTCAAACTTTGATAAGAATCAAGGCTTCCCCTGTTCTGATACCACTTTGATATGATTTTTTGCGGTTAATTTTTGAAAGATTTTCGTTTCTAAAAATAGAGGAAAATACAATACCCTTTTGAAGACCCAAAATCAGTAATTTTTGTGGAAAACACACACAACAAACAAACAAAAACTAAATCTTAGTCCCAAGAAACTTGGAATCAGTTACATGAACCAATATAAGGTGATGCATAAATTTTGGGTGTATAAAAATCATTAAATTTAAATCTATCCCTTAGTCAAGTTTTAATTAAAACATTAATCCCAAAATACACATACGCGCAAGTATACTCATCTCAAGCATAGTATAGGGAATTAACTAGTATCGATCCTCAAAGGAATAAGTACATACTAATCACTTTTCATTAATTGTTTAACCGACTAAATAAAATGATAAAATAATAAAAAACATATACAACTCCATGATGTAGGAATATGCGACTTAGATAATTATCCTAGAACACATGATAATGAATCATCTAGCAATTATCTCAATTAATCATCATCTTAGCATCATGAAGGAATATAGAGCAAAATTCAATTGTTTCTCACGTCATGAATCTACTTATATAAACTTTATTTCTTTTCTAATCCATGGAATCACTATCTTTTGATTAAATTAGTAGATTTCCCAATCAAACCAATATAACCAAAAAATGCATTAAACTCAATTCATCATAAACATAAAATTAGCTAATGACCCTGTGGTATGGGCAAAATCATTAATCTTTGATCACTTTAGTCCTTTAATTTTAACTTCGTTTCCCAAGTCCATTAAGATTTGACAAATATAAAATCAATATAATGAACTCCTAACATCGTTTCTCAAGTCAATTCAAAGAAACACATCAATACCGAAGATGATAGAAATTTGAACAAATAACTAAATTAATCCAAAAATCATGAATCTCAAAATAATATTAAATTACAATGAAAATATTGAATACATTATTGTTTAAAAACAAGAAAACAAAAGTAAAAGAAAGCACTCATAGATAAGTCTCATTCTTCTCCCTTGAAGACTCTCTTGAACAACCCTCATTGGATGGTGAATCTCTCTTTTTTTAAGTGATGTGCAACTTTGACTCTTGAATTCACATATTTCTTCTGTGTTTTTCTTGTTTAAATAGGCTTCTTAGATGTTAAAATTCATTGCTTAAGAAGTCTTGTCCGAATAGGATTCGAAAAATACCAAAACCCTTTGGAAAATACCAAATTCTGCACAGAATTTTTGTGTCCAGAGTGGACCTGGTGCCGGGTCCAGTCAATTCACCTGGCGCCATGTGTGTTTTGTTTTTTTCCTTGAAGCTGCTCTGTTTTCATTGTTTTTCCATATTGGACTTGGCGTCTGGTACCTTTGTTGAACCTGGTGCCAGGTGCATTTTGGAAACTTCACATTTCTATTCAAAATCAACTCAAATCTGTATAAATTTGTCAAAAATACTTTCCATAAGCAAAATGTCAAATATGAAGGAATATTCCTAGTTATTACATCAAAAGTATCTCAATTTAACCTTAAATAATTAGAAAAATAGTGATGATTTTAGCCCCTATCATAAAGCTACATATAGTCATTCATATGAATTCTCTCCCTCCACTTCTTTCTATCTACCACCATACTTTCATCTAAATCTAATAGAGACATATCTCTTCTAATCACCTCCATCCATATCGTTTTAGGCTTGCATCTACCTCTGTTTACCTTATCCTACCTCTATCCCTCAATCTCCCTAATAGGAGCATCCTTGGTCTTCTCTGTATATGTTCAAACCAACGCAAACAGTTTTCTCTCATCTTATCCTCAATAAATGTCACTCCTACTTTTTTCCCAAATGGTTTCGTTTCTTACTCTATCCTTTCTAGTATGCTCATACATCCATCGTAACATATGCATCTCAACTACCCTCATTTTGTAGATATGATACGTTTTAATTGTCCAACATTCCGTACCATATAACAAAGCAAATTTTACGACTATTTTATAAAACTTTCCTTTTAGACTCAAAGGCATATATGATCACACAAAATACCAGTCGCACTCCTCTATTTCAATCAACTTGCCTAAACTCAGTACAATATCACCATTGAGCTCTTCGTCTTTCTGAATAATAGATTTTAGATATCGGAAGTAATCATTTACTGGTATATTTCTGTCATCTAAAGTGACGCTCTGAGCTATATTTCTACTAGTACTAAACTTACATTTTATATACTCCATTTTACTCTTACTGATTCTAAAGCCTTTAGATTCCAATGTCTGTCGCCACAACTCTAATTTAGCATTTACATCGACTCTAATATCATCAATCACTACAATGTCATCGGCAAATAGCATACACTAGGCACATCATTTTGTATATCACAAGTCTAAACTCTGATCCTTGATGTACTTCGATAGTAATAAGAAACTCTACAATCACTCCGGTGCAGTTCCTTATACATGAACATGCTTCATCATACATATCTTTAATGAGAATTATATACTTTAGTGATACACCTTTCTTGGTTAGAACCCACCAAACTACTTCTTTAGACACCTTATTATATACTTTCTCCAGGTCAATAAATACCATATGCAAATCATTTTTTCTTTCCCTATAATATTCAATCATCTGCCGTAATAAATGAATTACCTCCGTCGTAGAACACCTAGGCAAAAAACCAAATTGATTATCTGAAATATTTATAATGCCCCTTAACACATGTTCAATCACTCTCTCCCAAAGCTTCATAGCACGGTTCATGAGTTTAATCGTGCAGTAATTGCACAATCTTGAAACATCCATTTTTTTCTTGTATAGAGGAATCAAAGCACTCTTCCTCCACTCTGTAGGCATCTTATTAACTTTGTATATCTTATTTAAAAGACTTGTCAACCATGTAATGCCTTTCTCTCCTAAACACCCCTAAAACCTCAATCGGTATACTATTCGACCCCACTTGTCTTCTTCAGTCTCATCCTCTTAAGGGCCTCTCGAACTTTATGCTTCTGAATACGACGAATAAATGTACGGTTAACCTCTTCATTTGAAATTGCAATGTCACCCATATTCGAAAATTGAACTTGATTACCGTTAAATAGCTTATCAAAATAGGACCTCCATCTCTTCTTGATTCCCTTATCTTTAATAAAAACTCTATGGTTGTCGTCTTTCATATATTTTACCTGCCGATATCTCTAGTCTTCTTCTCTCTAAAACGAGCAAGTCTATATATATTCTTCTTTCCATCTTTAATACCCAACTTTTCACATATATATCCTTGAAAATTGTTGATCTTACTTTTCTAACAACTTCTTTAGCTTCTCTTCTCGCAACTTTATATTTCTCAAAATTTCAGTACTCCTGCACTTATTTAAGTTTCTATTGCATTCTCTTTTATTTCTTACAACTTCTCTCACATCGTAGTTCTATTATGACATCCTTATTTAGAGGTACTCTTTCTTTAGATTCACTAAGCATTTCCTTAGACGCTGTCCTAATACATTGAGCTATCTTTCTTCATATAGAATCTGGATCCGAATCCATATCGAAAGACTAGTCATCTGTCTGGCCTATCCTATCAACAAAAGTTGTTCTTTCATCCCCCTGTAGCTTCCACCACTTGATCTTAGGGTCAACTCGATGACTCATTTGCTTTTCCTTTTTCCTGAATAAAAATCGTGGATCAATAGTCTGTGTTGTGTAATTACACTCACGCTTGGAATAACTTTACAATCCATACAACCACTACGAATAATAAAGAAGTTTATCTGACTGGCATTTAACTCGCTTCTAAAAGTCACAAAGTGAGAATCTCTCTTCTTAAATCAGGTGTTTAATATAGCCAAATCATAGGTTAAGGTAAAGTCAAGGATTGCAGTTATGCCTAATTTCTATCTCCGAAACTCTAACTTCTATAAACTTGCTCTGATCAGTACCTACATGTCCATTTAAATCACCACCAATGAAAAGTTTCTCCACACACGATACACTCTGTACAAACTCATCTAGATCTTCCTAAAACTATTGTCTAATCGAATTATCAAATCCCACTTACGGCGTATACGCACTAATAACAGTAGTAACTCGCCTCCAATCATGATCTTGATGCTCAAAATCCCACCAGTCTTCCTTTGCAACCACATCATCAATGAACTTATGGTCAATAATAATTCTGACTCGACTCTATTTCTATTCTTAACTCTACCTGAATACCAAAGTTTATAATCCCAAAGCGCTACTGCTCTTGCTTTCTCACATACCTATTTGGTTTCCTGAAGACACAAAATGCTAATATTTCTTCTCTTCATAACCTCAACTAATTCTATCAATCTACCAATCAAAGATCCTATATTCCAAGAAGTTAGACGGATCCTATCACTATAAACTATCTTTTTTACTCTACACCCTTACATATTTGACACCGTATTCGGAGACTGACATGGCACGTTGCTTCTGGGCAACAACCTAGCAATCTTAGCACATTTATCACTATATCTAGGTCTAAGAAATGCAGTGTGTCGCTGAGTAGGGAGTGCCCTCACGAAGTTAATCGATTGGCTCATGTCATGAATGCGATTGTATTTTACACTGGCCGTCACAAGTTTTACCATGATTCTCCTCCTTTATTCGAGGTTAAGACCGGCAATAAATACAGCAAACAAAGTCCACGGAACTTACCAATGGAGTTATGTGGAAAATAAACACACTCAATTCAAATATTAGGACTCTAGGCCAAATAAAGAACCTAGAACACTAAAAATAAGAACTAAGTCTTCCAAATCACAACTTAAAACCCTTAATTCAACTAAGAACCAAGACTTTCAAATCACGTCTTAAAACCCTTAATTCAACTAAGAACCAAGAATAATTGAAGAGGAGATTTAGACAACCAAAATAACTCTTACTCAAGAACTTAAGGAAAACAAGTTCCTATGATCCTTTTTGGATAAGCTAATTTGATCTATTCTTATAAAGTTTATAGACTCATTCAAAGGTAAGGATTACAATCTTAAGAATTAGTCTTGGCTTTTATGAAAAATCCAAGAAAAACTCTCACAAGATCTCTTTTGATCTTTAACAAATATCCAACTTACAAATGAAGTGTTATAATGGCATATTTATAACCAACTTTACCTAGCAAATAGGAGATGAAATATCAGCCATTCATCCCTTAACTAAGCCTAAAATATCTCTATTACATAATAAATATAATAAAAGTCGTAAAAAATTAATTGGAAACAAAACAAGCTTAAACAAGTTGAAAATAATGAAACCGGGCTATGCCTATGGGCCGGCGCTGGTTCAATAGGAGAAGCCATTTGCCATCATTTTTTCAATAGAATAGCCGGCACTGGCTTCCCTTCATGGTCCATCCTATTTGCCATGGTGCGCCTAGTCACATGCTTATCTTATGTCCTGGCTGGTGGCTGCCCGAACCTACCTTGTTGGAACATTTGCTCGAATGTGTTAGATGGCTCTGCTTAGGTGGATTGTGGTAAAGCATCTATTCTAATGCCATGACTGACTACAGTCAAACATCTGTAGTTGTAGTAGGGATAGATGCTTTCAATATCAGAGAGTGGATTTGGCTATTTTGACAGAAGAAGTTGCCACTTAGCAATTCTTCCAATCAATGTTGCTTTCTGAAAAGGAAATTGAAAAAAAAAAAAGGTTTCTAAAAAGAATTTGACTGGATGGGTAGGCATCATTTCTGTTCCACAACCGGTGCCTTGATTTTCTTATCCGTTTCTTTTGTTCTTAGCCTTGCCTTGTATTTTTTTGCCTTCCACACAAGTTGTAGGGTGAATTTAGCTTTCTTTAACCTCCTTTCGGCACCCATTTCTTTACACCTTTGATATTCCTTAACTTGATAATTTGGCATACTTGAATCCTCTATTGGAATCCTCCATTGTCTCCATCCCCCTTCTTTAGTTTTGGCATTATGCTTGGGTAGATTCCTATCATGCGGGGGACAATTGCCAAGGCAATGCAATGAGCAATGTAGAGGAAAACAGCGAGGCTGAGTCATGTGCCTCAACGTGGGCAGACGAGACCTATACATATTATGGAGCAAATTAAAGTAGCGTTGCCCTGATCCCCAAGTGCTGGTTAATATGGAGATTGCTAAGACATTTGTAGCAGCAATAACTTTTGGTCATGCCAACATAGTAGCGACTAATGATGATTTGTTGGAGAATAGAGAGAATGCAAGGACAATGGCTGCGGCATGATCACAGGCCAGATGAACTTTTGTGCTGCCAAGGTTACCAAGACAATTTTGAATAAGTATAAAACCTAAAGAAAATGACAAGTTTGGGGCCTTGAAAGTACTATCAAGTCAATCATGAGAGTCGGAGTGTGGAATATTAGAAGGTTTAATAAAGTCCTCAAATAACATAGTGTCAATGATTGTTTTGTATAGACATTGTGTTGATATTTTTGGAGTTTTAGAGACTAAACTCAATTTGACTAGCATGGAGTTAGTCATGAAATCTAAGTTCATGGGTTCATCTTGTTGTCATAATTTGGATACTCATATAGGAGAAAGAATTACAGTTTTGTGGAATGCAGCCACTATCTCTGTGGACATAGTGAATGTAAAGAATCAGGTGATTACTTGTCGGGTCAATTGTAAGATTTCTAATCTACACTTTTGGCTTTCCTTTATCTATGCTTTGAACTCAATAGTTGCTAGAAGACCTTTATGGTCATGCCTAGCTGACATGGCAACTGCTATATATAGTCCTTGGATTATCTTAGCTGATTTCAATACTTACAAGCTTCTATCAGAAAAGCTAAATGGACAACCTTTGACTTTTAATTAAATGCAAGACTTTTAAGAGTTTTGCATAGATTAGGATATTGTTGACTTGCTTTTTTCAAGTGCTTATTACACTTGAACCAAGAACACGATGTGTCTAAACTTAATGGACTCATGGGTAACAATCATTGGTTTCAATCATCCCTCATTTTTCCCTATTGATTGTATTTCTGACAACTCCATTGACCTTTGGATGCTACAACAACTAGGGAAAGGTAATTCAAAGTCTTCTAAGTTCTTCAACATTTGGGCTGACTAGCATTCCTTTCTGGAAACGGTTGTAAGAAGTTGGAACAAACATGTTGAAAGCACCAAGTAGTATGCACTTTGTAAGAAACATAAAAGTTTGAAGAGAGATCTTTAAGTAGTTTAATGCCGAAGAATTTTCTCACATTTCAAATATGGTTCGAGAGGCACAGTCACCGGTGGAAGAGATTCGGGAAAAACTCATTCTTGATTCATGTGAGTAGCTCTCAGTGGCATAATTCAAGGAATCAAGAAGGGAGGCATGGTAGCTAGCCGAATCTAAGTTACAACTGTATCAACAATTGGCTAAAGCAAAACATGTCACTAAAGCTAATCGGTGCACTAGATATTTCTATAGACTCGCCAACAAAAATGCTAAGAAAAATTTTATACGTTCTAGGATGAGAGCTAAAGGTACTAGGACTACTAGTCCTAAAGAGGTTGTTGCTAAGTTTGAAATGTTTTACAGGAAGTTGTTGGGCACACCACAACCTTGTGACGGTTTAGATGTTCAAATGGTTAGAGGTGGATCGACCCTTACACCTAACCAAATGGCTAATTTGCAGTAAGATGTAATTTTTGAAGAAATCAAACGAGCACTTTGGAACATAGGGGATTGCAAGGCGCAAGGCCCTGATAGATATAGTGCATACTTCTTCAAAAACAATGGAATGTGGAGGGTAAAGATGTATTGAAGGCATGCATGGGATTTTTCAACTCAAGTAAGATGTTGAAGCAAATAAATCGTGCGGTTATTGCGCTCATTCCTAAATCTAAACATTTTCACAAGGTAGGTGATTATAGGCCTATTTCATGTTACAATGTCATCTACAAGATAATATGCTTGCGAATAGGATGAAGTTGATTCTAGTATTTATTGTTGACCAAGCTCAAGCAGTCTTTGTGGGAGTTTGTTAGTAGATAATATTATTTTAGTATAGGAATTGCTGAAATCCTATGAAAGAAAGATGGTATCACCGAAATGTGCAGTAAAAGTGGATATACGAAAGGCGTATTCTAGTTTGGATTGGAACTTTCTAATCAAATTATTGATTCAATTGGACTTTCTCACTAAGTTTGCTACTTGGATTGAACAATGTGTAACAATAGTGTCTTGTTCGTTATCCATTAACGGTTGTCTTCATGGTTTCTTTAGGAGTGCTAAAGGCCAAAGGCAAGGGGAATCTGACCCTCATTATTTATGTTGTGTCTTGAATATATTTCTAGGAAATTGAAAGTAGAAACAATGGGAACGGAGTTAATTATCATCCAAAATGTGCTGCTCTTGGAATAACCCATCTAGCCTTTGCCGATGATTTGATGCTCTTTCCTTGCGGAAACACTACTTCTGTTCGTATATTACTTAAGTGTCTAGGTTACTTTGAGAAGGTTTCAGGGCTTTCGGTGGTAAATCGAACATTCTTATGGCTGGATTGACAACAGAGGAACAAGAAGATTTGGCAAATTTGGCAGGTGTAACAATTGGCTCCTTCCCATATAGATATTTGGGAATACTATTGATGTCTGCAAGGGTCTATGTGAGCTTATTCAAGCCACTGCGGGCGGGAATTCCAGAAAATGGTGCCATTTTCTTCTGGGATTCCGACAGTGGGGTGTCCCGGTACGATATTGCAAATGTAGTGAGGTTGTATTCTACAACAAAAATGAATATTTTCTGAAAAACTGATTAAGGTCGCATTTGTGTAATGCGACCTTGAGATCTTTAGGTTGCATTTCACGAATGTGACCTTACTTGAAGTCTCAGGGCTTGAATCCTCCCGCAGTGACAGAAGCAAGTGTCTCAGGGGCGATTGCCTTTGCGGTGAATCATGGAGTGGCGACGACTGATGAGGAGAAGATGAACTCCTGGTAGCGGTAGAGGATCGCTGATTGTGGGGATGGCTATCCCATTTAAGGCAGGATAAAGACGAGAAATTGTGCAGAGGCTGAGACTTGGCCGGAATTGTTGAAGCCATCGGTTGATGATTACTCACACTCCGTAATCAAACAACAATCCACACAGAGACCAAAAACCTGAACAAAACCAATCCCAATTCCCTCTTACTAGAATAAGAAGGAAGAAGATTGGATTCCTTGAGAATTGCTCAATATTTGTGTGTGAATGAACTGCGAATGATGATGAGTCGAGGAAGAGGAAGAGCCAAAGAGGAGAGACTTCGAGTAAGATCGCATTACACAATCCGACCTTGAGAAATCTTAAGGTCGCATTTAATCAGTATTCCAGAAAATATTTTTTTTATATAGAAAAATATCGACGGAGATGTGACCTCATTTTAGGAGGTACTATTATGAATGTGACCTCACTACATTTGTAATTTTGTATCAATGTATCTTACTGTCGAAATTTCAAAAAAAAAATAACACCATTTTTCAGAATTTCCGCACTGTTGGACAAGACTAGAGCATTTACAAGTTGTTGGTCAGCAAATTCATTGTTTTATGCAGGCGGTTTGGAGCTCATACACTCAGTTTTGCAAGGGATTGAGTGCTTTTGGCTTTCTGTCCTACCGACACCTGTGGCAGTTGTCACACAACTGAATAGACTAGCTAGAGATTTCCTTAGGAACTCCAATCAAGCTATAGTGGCATGGAAAGATATATGCAGGCCAAAAGATGAAGATTGGTTCAAATTAAAGGACTTAGTGGCATGTAATTCGGCTCTTCCAGCTAAAATTCTTTGGAACATATAGTCAGAGAAGGAGAATTTTAGATAATATGGCCACATTTATCTTAGAAGAAACTTTGTGAACAGTTAAATCTAAAGGTCAAGACTCAGCGCATTATTCTAATTAGAGACAAAATTGTGTAAGTCGAAGGTTCGGTAAGTTGTGCCGTTATGCTCATGGAAAGCTAGGCGAAAGAAGGCAGTTTGTCTAGCATTTGTACATATGACTATTTCAGGACATGGCACCAAAGAGTACCATGGTCCAAAACTGAATGAAAGCAGACACTCACTCCGAAACTGTGTTGTGGCTGGGTATTAGAAACTCAAAACAAAAATCGAGTGTCGTTCACTCCTTATGAACCCCTATGCCTGTTCTGCCGTGCTCAACCCGAAACATTTAAGTACTTGGTTTTTTTTTTTTTTTTGGGGGGTAAGTTAGCAAGACAAGTTTGGGAATGGATCAAGAAATGGCTGGTAATGTTAACATTGCCGAATTGTCTCAAATGGCTGAAAAAAGAAGAAAGGGGCATGAGCTGATCGACGAAGGTGAAGGCGATTACTTTGACGACTACAGTTTATTACTTATGGACTGCACGCAACAAAGCAGTGTTTGATGGCCGCAAGCTGACGAGGGATAAGAGAGTTAAAAAGGCCAAAATACATGTGTACAGGACTATTCTTACTTTTTACCTTCATGTTTTGAATCTCTTTTAGTCTAAAGCATGTAATATAGTATAATTAGACTAATTTGTCTTTATTGGGAATAGTACACTGTATTCATTTTTGTGTACATTCCTTTTAATAAATATAATATATTTATATTTTGATTTAAAAAAAACCCTCCTTTCTTTGACTCTTTCTTGCTTCTTCTAACCACGTCGATTCCTCTCCTCTAACTCTTTCTTTCTTCTCTTCTACGTCCTTTTTCCTACTTGCATCCCCCATATCACCGACCAATTTCGTTCTCACGCTCTTCCGTCTTTCCCATTTCACGCCACCCACAAACACAAATAAATTCCTTGTTTTTACCATTACGACTCTTTCCGCAATTACGGCCCCTCATCACATTTCACAACCTATTCAACAACATTCATGTCAACATGAGAGGTTTTTTCACTCGCTTCGTTTCGTCAAGAACTAAAAATGATATTTTAGTTTTTTTTCTCTTTATGTTAATTTACAAGTTTTACAAATATTTCTTAAATTTTATCAAGGTGCACATTTGGGCATTTAGAAGTTGATCCACCCCAACGAACCTAATTGGAATTAATATAGGTCAAGTCAAGTCTAAATAAAAGGGTTAATTGAGATAAATGTTTCATGTTGAAGGGCTTATTTCAGATTATTGGCATTTGAGGGGTTTAATTGACCTAATTCGAGGGATTCTTTTAGTATTCTTCCTCTCACACAGCAAGTTTTAGAATGTCTTGAAATATTTTTTAAAACTTCACTTATTTGCTTAGAGAATAAATTATTAGAAAATTAAAACCTAACCTTCCTTTCTGGACCATTCGCCTATTTTGAGTTTTAGAATGTCTTGAAATATTTATAAGTAAAAAATGAAGCATACTATTACGACATGTGAAAACATCATAAAGTGGTACGTGGTTAAATAATTTTTTTAAAAGAAAAATAAAAATTATATTTAAATTTATTTAAAATCTTAATTAATTAAATTAATTAATAAAATATATATGTATTTAATATTAATATATTAAAATATGTAATTCTTTGAATATTATCTAAATTAATACATTAAAATGTGTGATTATTTGAATACTATATATATATATATATATGTATGTATATATGTATTTAATATTAATACATTAAAATGTGTGATTTTTTGAATACATATATATAAAAGCCAAAGATGGTGCATACTATTACGATATGTGAAAACATCATAAAATGATACGTAGCTAAATGATTTTTTTAAAAGAAAAAGAAAAATTATATTTAAATTCATTTAAAATCTTAATTAATTAAATTAACTAATAAAATATATATGTATTTAATATTAATACATTAAAATGTGTGATTCTTTGAATACTATCTAAATTAATATATTGAAATGTGTAATTTTTTTAATATTGTGTGTATTTAATATTAATACATTAAAATGTGTGATTTTTTTAATACTATCTAAATTTATTTTAAAATCTTAACTAATTAAATTATTAATTAATAATATATATTTAATATTAATATATTAAATCTTAATAACATAATAATTCGTACAACGCACGAGATATCAACTTAGTATTTTTTAAAACTTCACTTATTTGCTTAGAGAATAAATTATTGGAAAATTAAACCCTAACCTTCCTTTCTAGACCATTCGCCTATTTTGAGAGAAGTCAGAAAAAATTTTCCTATTCTACTTTATTTCAATTTAGGTCAAATCACTGATTTAGTCCATTAAATTTTATTATTAATCGATTATGGTCTCGTCTTTTTTTTCAAAAAAAAACTTTTTTAGGCTTCTTAACTATTTTTAGACAATTTTTTAAGTCCTATTAGTCAGGCGGTCAATGTGGCATTCTTTTTAGCGGTAAATTTAATACTTCACTATTTTAAGACTTAAAAAGTTGAAATAAAAAAGAAAAGGGGCCAAATTTGTTAAATAATAAAAGTTAAGAGATTAAATTGGTTAATTTTTTAATAAAATAAATTAATTATGTTTGAATATTTTTATTTGTATTTTAAGTTGAATTTAAGCTTATATTTATAGTGAACAATACTTTGTAACAGATGCGATCACAACATAAAAAAACAACTATAAACAATTAAATGAGACAACATAATAACTTCAAATGAATAATATTGAGTACAATCATCATTTTTTTTCTTTATAATTTTTTAGAAAACATTACAAATTTTTAAAAAAAATAACAATAAACATATGCCAGCGAGAAAGCCAAGGTTCAAGTTGACTTGCTAAACATGTAAACAAAGATGGTTATCTCCAGGAGCAGACACATAGCTTAGACAGGCAGCCTTTGACCCCTCTATTTTTTTTAAGTCTAATTAATTGTAATATATTAAATTATGAGTTATAAAATATTTGTATATATATTATATTATTGGATCTCTCTCAAATCCATTATTCATTTTCTCTTTTATGCTTTCTAAATTTTGGCCCTCAAATGTTTGATCCTACATTCGCCCTTGGGTGTCTTGGCTTGTGATAAAAGGAATCACGAACTTTTCACATTGTTATACAAAATTTACTTACACCAATCCCAAACTAATCTCACATCTTGCTGCTTCAATGGGTGATTATCATCCTTGGTTTGAAATATTATATATTCCAATAGTAAAATAAGAGAATATATATATATATATATATATATATATATATTGTGTATATACTTTGACTATTTTTATTACTAAATTTTTATATATATATTGTGTATATACTTTGACTATTTTTATTACTAAATTTTTATAAAAAATTTATAATATATTCTCATAAATTATGAAGAAAAAATAATAATTAAACTAAATATCATTCATATAAAGCTATTATGCTATCTCGTTGATTACTTATGATTGTTTGTTCATGTAGTGATTTTAATTGTTTCTCTCTGTTATAAAGTATTGTTTAATACAAATATAAGTTATACTCAACTTAAAATACAAATAAAAGTACTCAAATATAATTAATCCGTGCTATTAGAAAATTTATCAATTTAGTGTCTTAACTTTTATTATTTAGCAAATTTGGTCTCTTTTTTTATTTCAATTTTTTAGGTCTTAAAATAGTGAAGTGTCAAATTTATTCCTTTAAAGAATGCTAAGTTGATGGTCTAATTAACCAAAGGATAAAAAAAGGTTATTCGAAAATAATTAAGAGATTTAAAAAATTAAAAAAAGATAAAGTAGTATAATTGACTAACAATAAAAGTTACTGGCTAAATCGATAAGTTTTCCTTCAATTTATTTAGGTCTCTATGAATTTTCAGCCACACAAATCCCTCAAATTTTAATTTCCCCAATTTCTTTTTGTTTTTGGGAGGAAATGCTAGCAAATATAGCCGTTGCGCCGGTCAACAGACGGGATCTAGATTAGCCGTGACAACGGCTAGTTTTCAAGACCTGTGTCGAACGCCTCCTTCCTTCCTCCCCTCCCGTAACAACTGTGATCTCTTTATGGCTTGTTTTCTCCGGTAGGTGCTACTAATATAGGAGATCATCGACATTGGATCTATCCATCGAGCAATAAAATCCATTCGGTTATACAGTAGATAGGACGATAAATCGCCACCTTTCCTAAATTTGGTAGAAATCAAAGGAATAAGGTCGCAATGAACGGCGTTCCACCAGTTGCCGCAGCAGTGGTGCAGCAAGCACCCCACCAGCCGGCAGAGATTCCACCTCCACCCCTGCCCCATCGGCGGCCAAGAGGAAGAGTGAGGGAGGTTAGCTCTAGGTTCATGTCTCCCCTCCTGCCGTCAAATGTGATTCCGACCCCTACTACTAACCCTACAACAGCAGAATGCCAGCGTTCAAAATCTGTTCAGAGGCGGAGCCACCAACAGGAAGAAGAATCCTCTGCGATCGAGGACATTCCAGATACCACCCGGAGCCTGGACAGCACTCCTCTTGTTGTGGCATTCGGATCACATAACCAAAGTACCAAAGCTGGAGGAGTGGCGGCGGCATCAAATTCTTCATCTCACAAGAAGTATCAGCAGCGAGGAAAGCGGTCTAAGGAGAATAATGGTGAGGGAACGAAAGCAGAGCATCAACTTCTTCATCCCTCGGACGTAGCCTCACTATCAAAAGGTAGCAGCAATGTTTTCGGTGGTGGAGGCAGGACATCTTCCGCAAGGCCCGACACGCCAATTGTTCTAGTTGCAGATAGAGATAGGATAGTTCCATCAAGATACAGGCTAACTTCCCAAAGTTGTCATCGCCCTAGTGTATCGAACATGAATGGTGGAGTTGCCGCAACCAGTGCCGCTGCAAAGCTACTACAAGAGGCCACTTCTGGTGCTAGCATGCTAAATTCTTGTAGAACCAGCAACGAGTCAAATGACGGCAGAGTAGCACTTCCACAAAAGAAGCTTTCAAGTATATCGAGATCCAAGAATGATTCCTCTTGTCTTTCTGATCTGTGTAATAGTACTCCTGCTGCCAGTACTCAGCAGGGCAGTTCATGCCCCAGTTCTCCCATTTGCATCTCTGGGAACAAGACTCGGACTCTTTCAGATGTGCGCTCTTCCATGCCAGAGGTGGACATGCTACCAACTGTGTCAACAAGGTGGCTTGCCGAGAGAAACAACAATAGTTTCCTCACTGACGAAATCTGTAACGATCTCGACTCTTCGAAATTCGCAGCATCAACTTGTTCTCGTTCTCTGAATTTGCCAGCCCCTACAAATGTCGAACATTCCTCCTCTTCCTCATCCTCTTGGCTTTGTCTTAGGGCCAGTGACTTGGCAGCGACATACACTCCCTCCAGAGCCTTAATAAAGAACCAAATCGGAAAAGCTTGCCTTCCATTACATCCGTCATGTATCAATTTGGGGGCGGATGCAAGAAAAGGAAGAAAGCTTTTTACTCTTCAAGAAGAGACGCATTCTTTGAAGTTACTTTACAACCACTATTTGCAGTGGCGGTTCACGAATGCAAAAGCAGAAGCATCTGTGCGTGCTCAGAAAGTGGAAACCGAGGTTAGTTTGCCAACTACTTTCCTCGAGATTCCTAATTCAGTGGCTCCATTTTTCATATGAATTTCAGTGACTATAATTTTTGTGTTCTTCGTATTCAATTTAGAAAGAGGGTGCTTAATGGAAGTCGTACAGCTATGTTACGGAATGCCTATCACCAAATTTATCCTGTAAATTGTAATAGCAAGATTCAAGTTGCTTTATGTTGAGACAGACTCAATCGTCAGCTATTATAGCGGGACATGCATTTGCCCATCCTTCTTTAAATGACTATTGGACATCTGCACAATGGTGTCTCAACAGAAAGCATTTTGTTAAATTGATAGCGGGAAATGCATTTGCTTTCGTTTCATGTATTCTTTTCCCCATTCTTGAGAATTTCGTTTTCTCCTCCTATTGGTTTTGTGTCGATCTTGAGCCAGTTAGTCAACAATTTGGCTTTTCCGTTTTACCAATGTTATTCATTCAGCATTTTTATTTTTCTGTTTGTAGAGACGACTTAATTGTCTTGGCAGAAAGTTATCCGAAATGCGCAATGAAGTGAAGCAGAAACGCATTATACTGGAGCTTTTGCAGAGAATGAATACTTTATCCAGGACAATTGAATCTCAGGTAAGACTGCAGCCCTGATTATGTTTTCACGCATCAGAATCAATTGGATTTATGTAAACAACTTTTGTCCTGTGCTTTTCCAACTGTAAACAAATTTGCAGGGAAAACAAGTGATTTTGCAATCATTTTACCATCTTTCCCTTGAATCATCTCCATGTGACTTTTAACATTAATCTGCTGCCCCACTCTGGTTTCATTTTAGATGTTATATCTGGATCAATGGTCTGCTATGGAGGAAGACTACTCAACTTCTCTATCAGGTGTAACAAATTCTTTGCTTAATTTGTCACTCAGACTTCCGATCAGTGGTGAAGTGAAGGTGATATATGTTGCTTTATTTTTCTCATCATTTTATGATGGTAAATATTAGTTGGTCTTTGTATCATTTTATGGTAGGGCCTTGCTTTATGAAACTGAAACATTACATAAACTTTCCTGCAGGTCGATGTAACAGAGTTGGGGGAGACTTTGAACTCAGCTACAAAGGTGATGGAGATGATAGCCGTCCACATTGGAAGATTTATGTTTAAGGTATGGAAATTCTACAAATACTTATTTTATTTCCTTATTTAACCGGAGAAAAAAAAAGGGAATTCAGAGTCAATTGGTGTACTTGTCCGCCAAATGAATGGAATGTGGTGTACTTTTCCTTTTCCACCCATTCAGCGAACGTCTTCAAATTGCAACGTTTACTCCAGTACTCCAGTTTAGAGAAATATAATATGTAAAAAATGGTACTAAGTTTTCTTGGGGCTTGGAATAATATACAATGTGAAAAATCAAAGTGACTAATATTTACCATCAAAGTTCATAGAGTCGTAAGCAACTTTTATTCAGTTTCCTGTCAACTATATTCTGTAAAAATGCCGGCAAATTTTGTTATACTCTTGCATTTTGGGCTAATAAGAGGAAACATATTCAAGTGCAGGCTGAAGAAACAGAAAACTTGGTTTCTGATCTAGCCAGGACCATTGGTGGAGAAAGAGCTCTTATTGAGGAATGCAGAGATTCCTTATTCAAAGTACATGCATTGGAGGTTTGTCTCAGTTTTTGAGTTCCTCAATTTTCAGCTTCTTGCTCCAACTTTTGCATGATTTTGTGGAGAGGACGTGATTTGTTGAGAAAATCACGGGTACAAACTTTTGAAGTATTACGTTGGTGCGCCCTTGCGGTTCCTACCGGAATAAGTAAAATAACTATACTAAAAATGATAACATCTGCGTTATAAATACAGCCTCCTTTCTCCCCCGCTTTTGCCTTTTTCTAACTACTCCTGTGCTATAGTTACTCAACAGAGATGTAGTTAAAACAGCACTTCTTTGAAATAACGCTGGCCTTAAGATGTTTTAGGCTGCATACCTACATGCTATAGGGTGTAAGCGGGTAAGAATTTGTTTGAGATGAAAATAGTTAAATATAATAAAAAATTATTAAAAGTGTGAAGTTATGTGTGATTCAAAGTAGGGTTGAAGAGAGAAAATATAATATATTGGGAGTGTATGACATATCTCGAGAAACGAAAATTATTTAAATTAATATTATTTTAAATTTGAGTTTTGGTTTGGAATGGGGAAGAATCCCTTCCCACCTAGAGTCTAAAGTATTGTGATTGAAGAAGAAGTAAGAAGAAAAATGGCAAGAAAGTTTGGAAGCGAAACATAGAAGTAAACAGTAAGAAGAATACAGAATAAGAAGCAATACTGGGGAAGAGAAGGAACATGAATTTTGAAACATAATAAAGTCAAAATAATAAGATGTGCTGAAAATTTATTAAGGAAAAAAAATGAGGTAATTATTGTAATAGCAAGGTACTAGTGTAATTTATCTAAAACAAGAATAATGAATTATTTGTTTCTCCAAAACTAATCAGGAGTGTTCTTGTCATCTTCTTTAGATAGAAAGATTCAATGCCTTAAGTTGTAAAGCAGTCATATTAAGATCTGTTTCCTTTCTTCCGCAGAATGAAAATGGAAAAGGATCCATTTCGTTCCCTAACTTGAAGCTAATTTTATACTGCCTCCTTTGCAAATTATTCAATGTTCTCATTATGTTTGACTGTCAAATGAATGCGAACTTAGAAGAATTAGTAATTTTTGGTATGATAAAATTTCTTAAATGACGAAATAAAATTTTGTAGAAGTCAAATTAGAATAATTGTTGCATAGAGTTCAGAGATTTTTATTTTAGAAACTGAAAGTCACTTCTGAAGGTTTTATGCCTCTATTATCTCGTCTACAGCTGGTATTCTTTTTGAAGGAAATATTAGCAGATAGTATGATTTTTTAGCTAGTTTTTCAATATTTCTCAGGTGGAGGAATGCAGCTTGAGGGGTCATCTATTCCAATTGCATCGTGGTAACCCTTGCCAATATTAAAGAGAGCAATAATATCTTCACAACTTCATGTATTCCTTCGGAGCAAAAATTGTCTTTTTTTCCTTTTTGTTGTTTGGTCGGCTGGGATATAGGGGTTTTTAAGTTGCTGTATTTTTGTTTGTGTGGTGGGACGAAGCATACATGGCACTCAAAAATTACTCTTGACAAATATGGGGAGCTTTTTTTTTTTTTTAAGTAAATATGACGAGGATAAGTTTCGACTGCTTATCTCTGTATCAGATGTAGCTATATCTTTTCATTTTTCACCCAGTGCAAAACTTTTCTACTCTCCTTATTATGAACCACTGCCAAGATTATTACTACCACTGGATTCTCCAATTGGGATCCACTGAGAAATCCATGGTGTTGTAGCCTTTGTCGATGCAAATGATAGGTACTGTTGACAGGCATTTGCAAACAACCCAGACATCTCTAATCCTAGAGGCTAGTCCTCAAATTTGAAGGAAAATCCATAGCAAAAGGGATAAAAACATTAATGATGTTTAGAGGGAGAGTTGCGTTGGTATATATGTTTAGACTTGCCAATATATTCTACTTTCTATTAGAAGTCGCGCAAAGTGCGAGGTGGGTACTTGTACTATTCTCAATTAATCTCTTTTTTTTGTAAATAATCTATTCAAAATTTTGGAACTTATGTAATAGATAATTATATTGCTAAAAAAACAAAAACAAACTAAAAAAAAAAAAGGCACAATGTTTAAGGCTTTAAATTTTGCCCAAAAAAATAAAATCCAAACCAAAACAAACTCCTTTAGAAATGCTATAATGCTACCCATTGCACAAATATAACAAACTCCTTTAAAACTTCTAGGATCATTACAACACCCAACCAAAACAATAGAACATCAGAGATTAAAATATTTTCCTTTACAAAGTTGTGGTTTCTAGCAAATTAAGATGCAGAAGCAACACTTACATTTTTATAGTTAGGCGTTCAAATAAACTGAACTAGTATTATGAACAAACTTAGTATGAAAATTGTGCTAGAAACAAAACAACCATTTGAATTCAACCTCAATGATTAAGATATAAAGATTTCCGGTTTAAAAACCAATTGATGGCATTGGCAAGACACTCCCATACCTAATCAGTCAACAAGAGAAGTAAATTCTTCTAGTGCTCTAAGAGAGATAGAAAGATTAGTCATCATATAATTCACTGCAAGGCTAACAGTAAACTGAAAACAAAAATTCCCTCAAAAAAATTTTAAATAAAAAAAAAAGATGAAAGCAAAAATTACTAACCAGAATCAACAGCTTTGATTTCTCTTGTTGTAGCATCATGTGACATCAATGGTTTGGTAAAGAACTATGCAAATTTGAAAACTAAAACAAATAAAAACTCCAATATATATATATATATATATATATATATATATATATATATATATATATAGACTACGAAGTATGATTTCAGGAATAAGAATAATACCTGTCCAAAGCTTCTTCAAAATAGTGAGCATTAACATAAAAAAAGTAGTTGGTTTGCTCAGAAGATGTGAAAGTATTTGTAGTCCCACCATACTATAAGAACAAGAAACAAAAGAAAGCATGAATTTTCAATATGTGAAAATTATTTACTCACCAACGGAAAAAAAGAGAATCTCAAGCTAGGATTTCTTTTGAGCTAAAAACAAAAGGCGAGACTTGTGCCAACCCTTAACTTATGCCAGCTTTTACCAGAACTCAATAGATCTTAGTTATTTCACTTTGCCTCCCCTTACCCCTACCTTTTTGGTTTCAAGTCCAACTCAGCCTTACCTTCAATCTTTGCCCCCATTACCAGGGCTAAATATGCATCTGCTGCTTATTCTCTATATATAATTAAAATCAGTAGCGTCTTTCCCTTTCTTCCTTTTCCACTGGTGTTAACATACCATAATGTAGGCACAATCCATCTTTTTTTCCCCCTAATGAATTTCTTCTACTATACAAAAACAACTGTATTTACAATAGACACATCAAGCTAAAGCTTTAAACTTGATCAAAGGCACGAGATAGTCATTCTAATTCCCCAATCCCTTAGTGCTCTAATAAAGCAACAACATAATAGAATAATGTTCAGGGAAGAGTGAAATTTTTCGTGCGTCTAGGAGGCTAGCTAAGAAGGAAAACCTAGTTTGGAGCTATTATTAATTGGCAAAAAACCAAAGATCATATTGATTAACGGCATAATTGTACATTTTTCCCTTGTAGAAAAGTTGAATCTTTTCGGTGAAATAAGAAACAATGTAAAAAAAACTACTGAAACAAGTAGATTTGTCAATTCTCACAATATCACAGTTTTTTTTTTCTTTTTTTCCAAAGCACAACAAAAACATAAGAAACTTTATACCTTTTGTTTGTTAATATATCATTAAGAGGCAAAATGTGCTATTTTGTAAGATAACTTTTTCATGGGACTACTATCAAAACACGAACTTATCATGAGAAAGTAAAATAAGGCATTCTTAGTTCTTACCAAACAATGAGACCAAAGACAGAGGCTTCTTCCATCCAGTGGACCTCACACTCATGTCCATGTTTGATGAGAAACATGGTTTCATAAGACATAGATCAGTATGTTCAGAAAAAACTTGTAAGAGAAAATGCATATAGTAAAAGAAACATATCAAGTGTTAGGCAAAAATGTTCAATTTGAATCTCATCTTCTTATGTCAATAAACCAATTAACATTGATAATCAAATTCAAGAATCCACCGCTTTGTAAGGTTTTAAACAAAAGCTACTGATTTTGGACTAAACAATGGAAAATTAGGCCCTACTCAGCTTCAAGCTTCCATTGTATTCTAGCTTGTTTTAGGTTGGGACAGACAATCCCTTCACCAAATAATAATTTCCCATCTTGTGACAGAGCCCACCTGCTTGATAGCTGCTCTCCAAATTTATCTCACATCACAATTTCATAATGGAAAAACAAGACATGAAGATAATGCAGCAGAAAGAATACAACTTTTGGTGTCATAGTGGAGAAGCAACAGACCTAAAGTTCCAAAGATTTTACGATATCAGATTTCTTGAAAGTATATCCAATAAAATTGGCATCTTTTGATGTCAGCATCTACAACATAAAACGTGAAAATTAGACTTCATAATCATGATATGCAATAGGCCCCCTAAAACCGAATTTCATAATATGCCACTTGTGTTGAACATTCTTCAAGAAGATAACACAAGGCATTTCTCTTCTTAGGGAAACCAAAATGCTTGTGAATTGAACTCAGCCACAACCCAACATGATAGCATATTAAAGGAGGGAGGGGAAAAACAATGATATGAAAATTGGCACTCATTTATCATCTTCACACATCAATTTGGATATATATGAGTACAGTCCATCTTATAATTCTTAGAAGCTCATTTCTTCCTTAGGCATGATAGCAACCTCTTATCCCCTTTAAAATATGAAGGAAAAGAGAAGTAGGCTTCAAGTAATGGGTCAAAAGCACTTAAAATACATGTCATAATTAGATGACCTTTTCTATATGATAACTAAAAAGTACAAGCTACAAATTGTAGAAGAGAAATATACAACTTTTCGCCATGGCCCCACTCTTGGTGCTGTAGACGGTGGATCTTCCACCTAGCAAAAAACAACAGTGCCAGAATGTAAATAAGAGTATAATTTGCTAAAGATAAAGCTAGCTTAAATTCTCATTTGCTTCAAGACCTCAAAATGCATTTAAACATCGTGTCAATTAACTATGTTAAATAAATTATAGCACTAAAGTTAGGCAATGACAGAAGTTCTATGCAACTCTTACAGGAAAAACAGTTTTGATACCCAAAATATCTAAAGAAAAGGAAATAAGGCATCCCTTAAATGTTCTAAATAAATTATGGCACTAATAATTTTGGAAATGACAGAAGTTCCCACACTTTCTATAGGAAAAAGCAGCTTTGAGGCCAAAAATCTCCACAGAAACAGAAAGAAAACCAGAAAGGTGGTGGCCTACAAAGGAAGCAAGGCAAATGAGAATCATTTTAGTTTAAGAATCACTGAAGGTCCAAAGTATCCATAGAACAGATGGTGAACAAAAAGGTCGAGAGCATCCAGCCAGCCATGGGGACAGTCACGCTTTGTACAACTATCTAACCTTCTAATATACTTAGATACATACCTCTGTGGCTCTATCTACAACTCAAAGACAAAGTAGATCTCGAAAATCCTACTCGAGCCAATAAGCCATATCAAAGAATAGATAAAAAAGAACCCAATCAACAACGCTGATCGAAACCATGATCAAATTGTAGACTCAAATCTCCAAAAGCCCTAGTCTTCTCAAAAGCCAATCCAAGCCTTGCCGACATAAATCTCAACCTCTCCGCTTCTCTCCAAACCCCTTTTCCTTCACTCTTCACAGCTAAGAATACCCCAAAAAAGAGAGATAATCGGATCAGATAGAACTACATGAAGAGGGCAAGTGGGTGGAACTGCACCATTCATGTTGAGGGCTAAGAAGGAGGAAGAAAGGAGGACGATGGAAGGGGAGGCGGCCAAAAGGAGTGCCGAATAGGGTTTGATAGAGGACAGAGGGTAGAGATAATGGGTGGAGGAGGAGGAAGCTGTAGTTGCAGTCCAAGTGGTTTTGGAACCAAAGCTGCGGGTGAGGCACGGAGAAGAAATGTGTGGTCAACAGAGCTATGTGAATAAGCCTCTGTATGCACTCCACATTTCAGCTTTGGTACTCTGCATGCATTCCACCTGGCTATAAAAGTACACTTGTCTGTGTGTTGTATCAATGTAACAAAACTTACATTGGAAAAAGAAGTTCTCTGCACCTCACCGGCAAACAAAATTGTAGAAAGATAAAAATGCCCTCATTAATGAAAAATGAACAATGTCACTCAAACTCATTTTTCTATTATATAGAAGATTTATGCTTTCATTGGGTATCATGTGTTTTTTTATGGGACTTCATTTTCTTGCAACTTTTTTAAAAAAAATTTAGCAATTTTGTAGTTTGCATCCAAATCATCTTATTAATAGAGCAGAGAAGAGAGGGAAAGCTTTCTCAGAGAAGAGAGTCGAGGCTTTCCAAGGGATATGAGAGAGAATCAAGGGGAGGGAAGTGATAAGAGGGAGAGATATGACAAGATAATAGAAGATAGAGGAAAGAGAACAAATTAAGAGGTGGGATGTTGGAGAGAGAAGGAATATCTTATGTATATATTTGAGTAGAAAAAAAAGGGTAAATGTGTCATTTAAGTAAA
This sequence comes from Voacanga thouarsii, assembly GCA_026120185.1. Taxonomy (NCBI): domain Eukaryota; kingdom Viridiplantae; phylum Streptophyta; class Magnoliopsida; order Gentianales; family Apocynaceae; genus Voacanga; species Voacanga thouarsii. The sequence goes on from JANUWF010002093.1 coordinate 67,601, forward strand.
AATTACCATGGCAGGAGGGATTGCTCTGGCAATATTGCCGCTAAAAGATAACCTTCATTTGAATTCAATATTGCCACGTTTAATGAATTTCAATAACCTTTCATATTTCTTTTAAAAAAATTATCTGAATTCAACCAAAATAAAAATTTAAATCATAGTAAACCAAAGTATTGTATAAAGACATTATCAAACCCTTATAACGAAAAATATTAATTCAAGAAATATTGAAAAGACGATGAATTTAACTTGATTAAATTTGGAGAATTGAAGCATTGAATATAGTAGTAAGCATTGTATTCAAAGCCCTTATTATTAAAAATCACAAATTTCTTTTAATTCAAGATGATGACTGTCACACCCCGCGCCTGCAGGATGTGACACGGCTGTACCACCGAGTCGTAACCTAATAATACGAAGTCTTACATCAAAACTTAAACAACAAAACACATTTTCTTCTAAAATGATAACTAAATAATTTCATAATTAAACCTTCCTCAAAAAATTTATATCAAAACCTATAAAACCAATTCTTACACTTGTCTCAACGAGTACTAAAAACATCGGTAGAACTTAAGACAATAAGATAACATAAGCCACTGATTAAAATACTGAAATTCGACTTCGTGCTACACGTCCAACACACTCTTAGAAGAAAGGGTTTTCGCACCACTGATCATCATTACAATCTGAAAGAAGGAAATATTGAAGGGGTGAGCCAATCACATGCTCAGTAAGTAGTAATGAATCACTTCTTTCGAATAAAGTTTATTACATACTCTTACATAATATACATACATGCACATTATATTAATAATTACACTTACAAATAATAATAATATTATTAATAATAACCAATAACTCTTATTAATTATTTAGTTTTAAAACATTCTTATAATAGACTAAAAAGAATATCACATTTGAAAAAACTCAATAAATCTCAAATTATTTTTATGGGATATAAGTTTTGAATATTAAACATACTAATTAATTTAACTAAACTAATATAAGTATACTTAGTAATTTCGTAAAAGCATGCAAAGATATCTTGAGTCACAACCTAAACACCTAACACTTAATTAAATCACGAGATTTCAATTTATTTCCAACTCACAACAATGTCAAACACTTAAAATACCTCCAAACCATTTTTATTTTCTACTCTTAAAATTCAAAACCAACAAATACAATAACCCCCATAACATACACATCTAAATGTTGTATATAATTAAAGAAAAGTCAACCCAATGTGGCAACCCACCAGTGATGTCATCATCTTTTTTTTTCCCTTTTTCTTAATGGCGAACATATAAGAACTTAAGAATAACACCTCCATACCATAAAATTATAACCAATCATGAAAACAAAACATATCGAAACATTCGTTCACACAAAATTCATACAACCAGTACCTTCTTCTAATTGAATTAATTTATTCAGTTAGGAAAATCCAAAAAGGCTTAACCTGGCCTTAGCGGTCCAAAAAGATTGAAACCTTCGTCTTGCATAAATCCAAAAAGACGAATTCAATCTTAACATTATTCCAAAAAGGTTTAACCCACCTTTGAGACATCATATTTAAATAAACATAAATAGATCCATCGAACCAAATTCATCAATTATATTCATACGGAACCATGCATCTATATAATACAAACACCGAAATACACACCATACGTTAACCAATACTAAAACTTATTCTTTGAGAAAATATCATACTTTATTCGGGAATTTATAACCAAAATAATATTTTTTATCATATTATTTGCACCAGAAAATTGAAGAGATTCATTCCCACTTATCTCTTAATATCGTCATTGGAAAACTGTACAGCCTACGCTGTTCTTTTTCTTCAAACCCTTGTTGAACTCTCTCCCCCTTTCTGCGCCTGATGACGGCTATTGGAAAACAACGATATTTTCTATAGGTTTTCCTATTTAATAAATCGTGGGATTTCCTTAACTTTTAAATAATTTTAATTAGGTCCCTACTTACTTAAAACATTAACCCTCTAACAATTCCTAAAATATCATTATGAATAAAGACTTCCTAAAAAAAAAATTGCAGGTCTTACTTTGCCACCTTAATTCCTTAAAAAATATATATATGTGAATTCAATATTTGTCCATATGTCACATAAAGACAATGGCAACAAAAAACTTTCGTTGTGACTTGTATGTATGTATGTATGTATGTATGTATTACAGATCTTTAGTTATAATATAAAAGGATTGGAATTTTGAAGAAAACATATAGAGTAGAAACATGATATGTTTCATAAGTGAATAATAATTTTTAAAATAGTTATTCATTTTTTTTAAACAAGGCACTTTTAAATTTTTTTTAAATATGTCACAATTTAAATGAGTCTATTAATTTGTTCAAGTCACATTTTTCTTTTTTTTATTTTTTTAGTAAGGAACATTTACAAGGCAAAAATCGGGATTGGAAAATAAAGTTAAATTATTTTAAAATTATTTTATTTAAATAAAGTTAGGATAAATTATTTTTCTAGTACTTGTACATAGCATATCTACTCTTTAATACATTAAAGTATTAAAATTACTGTAGACGACAAATTTCAAGTATGCAAATAAGATAAGAAAAATATCAAAAATACAAAATATTTAGTAAATATGAAAAGTTGTTACAAATCTTTGAAGAAGTCCTAATTTGCAAGATAAATCCTCCGATTCTTCTCTTTTTTGAAAAAAAAAACGTTGATTCGAGGATTGAAGAGCTTGATTTCGGATCGAACGGGATTTTATGACGAACACTTGATTGCCAAGCCTTTGAGACTTGTTTGATGCAGAGCAAGATGAATGCCTTAAAATTTGATGAAGATTCTGAACTTTGATTTGATAACGATTACGAACCTTAAATTTGATTAAGCTTGAATACTTGAGCTCGTTGAAACTTGAGATGCCTCTTGTTTGTTGAAGCTTGAGGATCCGGGGGTGCTTTGAACCATTGAGGGAATACCCTATTTATAGGCCAGAAATCCTTTAACTTTAGCATAAATAGTCGATGTAGAATTTTGAAGAAATCTCCTAACAAACCCCAATGGACTCGGGTTTAAGATAACCTGGGCTTAATTTATATTTTAATCCAATCTCAGTTAATCCATACTATATTTGGGTTATGAGATTTTCAAAAAGTCTAACTTTAGAGCCTAGTCCAATTCTATTTAATCTATAATATATTGGATTTAATGTAAAATGGACCATTAACAATATTCCAATTTTAATAGTTCAATTTCATAATCCATTGGATTTAATGGGTTTTTAATGATGGCCCAATTATATTAATCCAAGAATAATTATATTTATTCATGGATTGATTTTAATTAATCAAGACTAAAATATGTAGTTTTCTTTTAATCTTAATTACATAAAATATATTTTATCTCATAATTATTTGTCTACAATACCCCCACTTCAAGACTAGAGGAAAAATAATTTATCAAAAGAATTTAGAAACAAGGTTTGAAGTATTTAAAATATTAATTTCTCAATTTAATTAAAAATTAATATAAAAGCCTTTTTCAACTCCTTAATAAAATAGAATTCATTTTCTATTTCTATAAGGAATTAATGAAGAGATTTGAAATCTAATTTTGAAGAAGAATCATCTTTCTTGAATTTAAATTTAAATCCTAATTAAAATCTTTTAACCAAGAATTATAATTCTTATAGGATTTAATTGAGACATCCCATAGTGCCTATAGAAAGGTTTGTATCGTCACAATTTTTCCACACAACTTTCAAAGGATTTTCTGAATTCGTTGGCCTTCGACATTCGACTTTGAATCTCACGACTTGGCATAATTTGAGATCGTTGCTGTTTTGTCTCAGTAAGCTTCTTGTCTTTTTTTTTTTTTCTTTGTTTTATGTTTGTTGTTCTTTTGACCGTTCACACGCCATTTCTGTCCAAGCCCCACGCTATGTCAGCTGCCTTCTGCTCATGCACACGTCTTTTGTCCCTTTTTTTTTTATAGCAAGCATGGTTGACTACACAATATCTACACAATTTAGGAATATGCCCCCATGTATATTATATGTTTTCCATGCAAAAGTTGCTTGTTTTGTTTTTTTGTCGTTTTCGTTTTCTTGTTCACATGACCACACACCATCATATCTGGTTTTTCATGCACAACATGGACACCACAGGACATGGCATTGAAGTCATTCAGAGGATTTTTTTTTTTTAATAACTCTTTGTTTGTGTTTGACGCTTTGTTTTTAATTTTTTTTTATAACAAAAATAAAACTAACCATTGTTTCCTTTTTGTTTCGAAGCTGACTTTTTTTTAAGTTGGCTTTTTTTTCTTCTCTTTTTTTTGTGAAATTAATTTTTTTTAACTATTTTTTTTATTAGGTCCAATTATGGTGTACATCTCAAATTTACGATCTTCTTCGGGCCAATAACTACTAGTCATTCACAACTACGAAAATGATCCAACGGAAGATGGAACGACGTTGACGGTTTATGAGGCAAATATGCGGGGCCCCTACCCAAGGCAACACTCCAACCACTTGTGAAGGAATGATCAACGGAAGTCAATTTCAAAGGCACTTGTTCCTCAAAGGCATGAATTCTTCTTTCTTTAAATCATCAACCTCAAGCTCATCGCAGTGTGTTACATTCACTTGAACGTCGGATGATTCAAAAGGAGATTCAATGGACCTCACCACTCAACTTCTTGGACGTTTTTCCTTTTAGGGAGAGATATTAAGAGTGGGCACACGACGTTTTAAGTCGTTGCGAAGGACACTTAAGATCTGCAAAGATCTATGAGGCTATCTTTGCATTACTTTTTACGTATAATTGCAACTCTAATGTCCTCAAAGTCTTTTGCGAAACTTGGTGTCCTCTTACCAACACGCTCTTAACATCAACTGGCGAGGTATCCATTTCACTTTGGGACTTGCATGAACTTGAAGGCTTACCAATACTTGGAACTCACTGCGATGAAGTTGTTTCTCATGCTATGGAACTCATGGGTGTAGACCATGATGGCAAGCGATTCCTTCCAAGGAGTTGCGAACATCTCCTCCATACATACCACTTGATCAAAAAGGACAACAATAACTCTGGTGTCTCCATCAATAAGTGGCTCGACTTTTGGTTCAAAAGAGCAACAAAGTATACAGCGCCTCCTCCAAAGGAAGAAAGAAGATTACATTTCAAGTTTACTGACAATCTATGTGGAGTTATCCCACCTCATACTGCATGAACATCTGAAGAAGAAGCTTTATTTTTAAAGTTGGGCATTAGAAGCAATAATAGAGATCAAACATTTCTTTGTCTTACCTAATGAAGAAGTAGAGTCCACATATTTGTCCCTCAAAGAAGAGCTTGTTTTACTCCAAAATGCCCATAAAGTAAACGAAGAGAATGAAGCCAACCTGAAGAATATATGAGAACACTTGGTGGCACTTTAACAAGACTTGGAAAATTTCAAGTGTTTTACTTGATGTCTTGTAGCACTTCATATTTTCATTAAGCAGTTATTTTTTTTTCCTTCTTGTAAAACAAGATTGCTTCTTTATTAGCATCAATAATAAACTTCTTTCATATTATCTCAACATTTTCTCGCACACGAGTTTTTTACTTATTGCAAACGTCGATTTCACAATAAATCATCACTTGATTGCAACAAATGAAAAAAATGGAGAATGATGAAAGGATGTGATTGAATTTAGAAATTTTCTTCTAAGCTGCCTACGTATCTTAAGAATAACTTAAGAATCAAGTCAAACGTAGTTCAAAATGGATGTATATAGTTTTGGAGAGGGGCCGTTCATAGTTTTGGCTTGTATGGGCTAAGAGTATCCATTTATTTACCAACTTGGACTTGATGGAGTATTTTAGCAGTTTAACCATGTACTACACTATTAGTTGTTGCCTTTACACAGTTTAAAACTCATGCGGGCCAGGAGTAACTTGCAGTTTAAGCTCATGCATCCAAGGAGCCTTTATTTATGCATAGTATCGCTTCAAATATTTGCCGTTGATCAGTCCAATTCTCAACCCATCTTCAGCAACTATCTTGTAAGATTCATTTGAGTATACCTCTTGAACAACATATGAGTCATCCCACTTTGATGTTAACTTATTTGATTTTTGTCCAATGATGATTGATCTTTTCACAACGAGTACTAAATCGCCAACCTGAAAGGAACGAAGATACACTTTCTTATTAAAGGCTTTGGAAACATGAGTTTGGTAGCATTCTAACCTTTGTTGTGTCTCTAACCTCTTTTCATCAAGTGTTTCTAACTTTTCAAGTCTGAGACGGATATTATCTTCCTTGGTGAGACCTTCTTGAATAGCGATCCTCAATGAAGGAATTTGTTACTCTAGTGGAAGGACAACTTTCACACCATATACCAATACATATGGGGTAGCTTGGGTTGGAGTGCGATAAGTGGTCCTATATGCCCAAAGTGCCTCTTCAATATGAAGATGTCAATCCATTTTTGACTTAGTAACCACTTTTTGCAAGAAATTGCATAAAGTCTTATTGAAAGCTTCAGCGAGTCTATTAGCCTGGGTATAGTACATAGAAGATTTGTACTACTTGAATTTAAACTTCTCGCATAACTTGTCCATAAAACTATTGCAAAATGGCTTGCTGTTATTTGTGATAATATATCGAGGAATGCCATATCGATAGATAATGTTTACACATATAAAATCAATGACATTTTCCTTTTTTGCTTCTTTTAATGCTACAGTTTTTACCCACTTAGAGAAGTAATCTGTTGTAGCCAAGATATAAGGATGCCCAGTAGAAGACTTTGGTAGTGGTCCGACAATAATTGGCATTGAATTGAGATGCTTGACATCTTCTAGCATAATTTAGGCAGTCTTTTACCATAGTAGGCCAATAATATCCTATCATTTTTATACGAAAATGAAGCTTCAGACCAGATTGATGGGCTCTACATATGCCAAAATGAGCTTCTTTCATTGCTTGAACAATTTCTTCTTGACCTAAACATCTAAAAAAGACACCTTCAAATGAACGTCGAAAGAGTGTATCCTTATAGCAAAAGAAGTGGGTGGCACGCCGGCGAATATCACTCCGTCTTCGTGCATCATCCGGAAGTTTTCTATTTTTGAGATAGTCTACAAAAGATTGTCTCCAATCTTCTTCATTAATTTCATAGATAAAGATAGAATGGATTTCATACCATTCATCATCTTCCTCTTCAAAAATAGGTGATATAACCCATGTTTGATATATAGGAATTTGAATTTCTTGATCATGTAAACATAAAGTAGAAGCCAATTTTGCCAACGCATCAGCTTGCTTATTTTTGCTTCTTAATACATACTCAATTGTCATATCACCCAAATATCCCATAAGTCGTCTCGCATAATTATGATACGGGATCAACTCAGGCTTCTTAATGTCATACTCACCAAGTAATTGATTAACAATCAATTTGGAGTCCCCATATACTTCGAGATGCAGTCACTTCATATCAACAACCAACTCTAACCCAAGTATAAGGGCTTAGTATTCAGCCACATCATTTGAGCATCTTTTAGTCAAGATAAAAAAGTATGGTAATACATCTCCTTCAGGGATAATGAATACTGCACCAGCTCCAACACCTTCGCGATGTGCAGCACCGTCAAAATACATCTTTCATTGTGGGAGAATCTCAATGACAAGAACATCTTCATCATGCAACTCATCACTTAGTTCCCACTCAGTAGGGATAGGATGATCAGTCAAGAAATTCGCTAACACTTGCCCTTTGATGGCTTTTTGTTGGACGAAGACAATATCGAATTGTTGGAGTTAAAGGTACCACCTTGCCAAACGATCAAATAGCACAGGCTTTGTCATAATACACTTTATAGGATTAGCCTTGGAAATAAAGCGTACAATATGCGTTTGAAAATAGTGCTTCAATTTTTGAATTGCAAATATCAAAGCTAGGCAAAGCTTCTCAATTGGTGAATAATTCAACTCATTTGGCGTCATCATCCGACTTAAGTAATAGAGTGCATTTTCTTTGCTATTGTCATTTTCTTGAGCAAGTAATGCCCCCACTGAGTGTTCTTGCGTAGCAATGTATAAAATCAACGGCTTATCCGGGATAGGTGCAGCAAGCGTAGGAGGTTTCATAAAGTAAGATTTGATGCATTTAAAAGCATTGTGACACGCTTCATCCCACTCAAATGGTACACCCTTCTTCATTAGACGACTGAACGGTTGACAGCGTCCGACAAGATTTGAGATGAACCTTCGGAGGTAGGCCAACTTTTATTGTAGACTCTTTAATTCATGGATATTTTTTGGCTCGGGCATCTTCACAATCGCATTGAGCTTTGATTGGTATTTCAATGCCTCGATGACGAATGATGAAACCTAAGAATTTTCCACATGTGACGCCAAAAGTACATTTGAGAGGATTCATCTTCAATTGGTATTTTCGGAGTTACTCGAAAGTCTTTCTCAAATCTTGAAGTTGATCAGCTCGTTTACATGACTTGACTATCAAATCATCCACATAGCATTCTACGGTTTTGTGTAGCATGTCATCAAAAATCTTTTGCATTACCCTTTGATATGTGACTTCAGCATTCTTCAGACAAAAAAGCATCACTGTGTAGCAATAGATTCATTTTAGAGTACGAAAAGCAGTAAGCTTCTCATCTTCTAGTGCCATTTTGATTTGGTTATAACCAGAAGATCCATCCATGAAAGATAGAACTTCATGGACAATGGTTGCATCTACCATCAGTTCAGGAATAGGCAGTGAAAAATCATCTTTCGGGCAGGCATCATTTAGATTTCTAAAATCCACACAGATTCAAATTTGTCCATTTTTTTTCCTCACATGGACAATATTCGCAACCCAAGTTGAATATTTTACCTTTCGAATAAATTTGGCTTCAATTAGCTTATTCACCTCTACTTCAATTAATGGAGCCAGTTCAGGTTGAAAATACCGTTGGGCTTGCTTTACTGGTGCCACCCTATCCTTTACAGCTAAATGGTGGATAGCAATTTTTATGTCTAAGCCAGGCATTTCTTTGTATGTCCAAGTAAAGACGTCCTCGAATTCCTTTAACAGGTCGATATAGGACTTTTCTTCTTTGATAGGAGTGCATTTATGTAAATTGGGCTAGGATATTCAATAGTGCCTAAATTTACTTCTTTCAATTTATCAACTGTGGCTTTTATACCTTCTTCAAGTTCTGCTGGAGCATACTTAGCATCTTCTTCCTCGGTACACTCTCCATCATAGATGGTAATGTGATTACAAGAGGCTAGACTTTCTTCATCACAAGGTACAACAGGTGTCTCTTGTGTTATTATTTTTAAGATTCTATTGCAATTCACCACCGTTCTTACCTTAGAGGAGACTTTGTCAGAATGTCTTATCTTTGAAGTGATTGTGACTTCAAACCTCTTGAAAACAGATTTTCTTCTTTTCTTTCGATCTAACCTAGTGAAGACAGATGGACGCGGATTTGTATCTCCTATCCCACCAAAAACAGATCGCGATTTTGACATCACTTCATCTTCTACAGTAATATATTGTACGTTAACCCTTTTAATCATGAGTCGGATGGGAGATGTTTGTTTGTAACCCAGGTTAGCACTTTTTTTTCCTATTGGCATGCTTCAGGTAGATCCTAAGTTTTGACCCATATCCTTGTCGATATCAGCAGTAAGCTTTCCCAACAAATGTTGACTTTGTGAATTACATCCAGCTTTTACTAGGAGCTTATAAGCATTTGGATTAAATCCTTCATTCGTATGCGAGGTCGGTAATTCACCATACTTTACTTTTATTTATTTCTTTGACTGAACAAATCATTTTATGGGAGTATTTGGTGACTTAATAGGATTAACCTTTGTAAGAGGCAAAGTGAACCTTCCCAGTAGCTTACTGTATGCAGGTTGCTTGGAAGAGCTTTCTGCACCTACTATAACTTTAACATCTTTGGAGAAAGTAACTTTTTTATCTTCTTTCCCTCTTGATAAATCGATCTTAGTTGATTTACTATCTTTTTTAATATAGTACTTAGCATCAGCAATATGCACCTCAACTTCAGTAAATGGTTTGTCATCAGTATCTATTTTATTTACCACGCCATTTCAACGGAATTTGATACCTTGATGCAGGGTTGATGGCACCACACCATTATCACGGAACCATGGTCTTCCTAACAGAATATTGTAGGAAGTCTTAGCATTAATAACATGGAAAAGAACAGTTGAAAGCATGCCTTCAATTAATATGTCCAATCGGAGAGTACTACTAACTCGTTGTCCCCCTTGATTAAAGCCTTGTATCATAAGGCGACTTTGAGACAACTCATCCATAAAAATGCCCAACTCTCTTAATGTTCGCAAAGGTAAGATGTTTACTGCCGATCCTCCATCTAACAGTAACCTATTTACTCTCTATTCTTGCACGTAGCCAGCCACAAATAATGGTCTGTTGTGAGGCGTTAAGCCAAGCAGCAAATTATCATCAGTGAATATGATATCAGCCATGTAGACACTAAGGTCTGCTGAAGACTCAATACTCTCCAAGTTTTCTTCATTTATACATTAATCATTGTCTTCTTTACTTTCCTCATTAGCATGGCATAGTATGAAACAATGTTGAACTTTTCAACAAGTTTCCTTAGTATAAAATCTTTCAACGTGAGAGGTGTCGAAGATTTCTTCCAAAAAGAATCATCTTCTATTGATGCAAATTTGGTCTTCTTACTTTTGACATTCCTCACATTTTTCTTTGTGAATTTGCTTCTTACTAGCGAAGCTCTACCTCTTAAGATTTTGGTGCATTTCTTTCTTCTTATCACAAGCATCCAGCCTTCATCTTCGCCATGGACAGAAGATTTTTCAACTTCTTGTTGATATTCTTCGGTAGGAAGGACTTGTTTATCAACTCCAACCTTGATAGGATCAAAACTTCCAAATTTAACCTCCAAAATAACGGATTTAACGGGAAGGATGACAACAGTTGTCAAATTTGCAGATTCTTTGTCTTCTTCAAGGACCAACTGCATGATCTTGTCCTTAGATACAAAACACTTCTCAATTGGATGACCAATCAGCCGCTGGTACTTGCAGTAGTTGGGATCATTTATTCGTCTAACTTCATACGTTTTGCTTTCGGCAACTCTATAGCTTTAGCAGCTAATAATTCATCAAACATTGAAGGATATTCCTTAGACTGCCTTCCTTCTAAGGTTACATTTTTTCTTTCTTGCAGATGATCCATCTTCTTGGTCACCTTTTGAGTTACTTTTGAATAAATTTTTATTGGAGCCGCGACTGTGGCCATAGATTCTTTTGCTTCAATTTTAGAAAAAGATTTACTCCATTTTTTAAAATCTTGTTTTTCTTTGCCTTTGTTAGGGTCTTGAACAGGTACCTTACCCCCATGTGCTACAATGCTCAATTCCATATCATGAGCATGGTTTGTCTACTATTGAGGTGCCTCTACTATTGAGGTTCAAATTCCTCCATCTGTTGATGTAGTCCACAACTGATTTGTCTTTCTATTAACAAGAGTTGGTGAGCTCTGCCATACTGATGATTCTACGAGTATTATAGAATTTGTTGAGAAACTTTCGTTCAAGTTGCTCCCAACTGTTGATGGAACGAAGTGCCAGATCGGTGTACCAGTCAAATGCATTTCCTCTAAGAGATCGTACAAATTGTTTCACTAGTAAATTCACATAAGTTCCAGCATTGTTGCACGTCTCGATGAAGTGAGCCACGTGCTACTTGGGATTTCCTTTACCATCAAATTGTTGAAATTTTGGTGACTAATATCCCACTGGCATTCTCACATCATCAATTTTTTTGTGAATAAGGCTTTGCATATGTGAAGGTGGATTTGTTACCTCCTTCATACTTATCCTTAATCGTACCCTTAATGAAGTCTTTGAGCTGATCAATAGGAATCATACATTCGGAGGATATTTGAATATCCTGTGATTTCTTAGAAGTTTCCACTTCCTCTTACACTTCAGATCTCTTTAGAGGAGTTTAACTTGTTTCGCTAATATTCTCAAAGCGATTGATGAGATGTGCGATGGTAAGATCTTTCTCTTGGGAGCGTTTGGCGAGTCTCTCCACTAATTTTGTGAGATGCGCAAGTTGATCTTCCAGACTTTGTGTGCCAGTCATCATAACCGGCGCCACAGAAGAAGCAGTAGAATCTTCATTGAATGAAGCTTTGGATTTGAGATCCCCATGGGGGGATTGAGGCGAAGAGCAAATACTTGAACCTTAGTCAGCTTTCTTGGAGATGTTGGTCTTCTCCAATGAAGGTGACATCATGCGCATTGTAGAAGCAGCATCTTGTTTCAACTTTGCAGTTGCAGGCGATGAAACAACGCTGAAGTTTTGATCTTCACTTTGTGAAAGAGCTTGAGCCTTACTTCTTGTCAGCATGCCTTGACTTGAAGATTGTGGAGCCTTGCCAACAGTTGTAGTAGCCTCCATGATATCAATAACCTTTGAATGAGCAGATGTAGTTTTGTTGTTCTTTTGGGCCATTGAGTTGATTTGTGCTTGAACTTGGAATTGATTTAAAGGTTGAAGAGAAGAGATGGGAGGCAGAGATGGTCCCACTGGGAGTGCCAGAAATTTGTAGATGACAAATTTTAAGTCTACAAATAAGATAAGAAAAATATTGAAAATACAAAATATTTAGTAACTATGAAAAGTGGTTACAAATCTCCGAAAAAGTCCTAAATTGCAGGATAAGTCATTCGATTCTTCTCTTTTTTGAAAAAAAAAAAATGTTGATTCTAGGATTGAAAAGTTTGATCTCGAATTGAACGAGATTTGATGACGAACACTTGATTGCCAAGCCTTCAAGACTCGTTTAATGCAGAGCAAGATGAACACCTTGAAATTTGATGAAGATTCTAAACATTGATTTGATGACAATTCTAAACCTTGAATTTGATGAAGCTTAAATGCTTGAATTTGTTGAAACTTGATATGCCTCTTATTTGTTGAAGCTTGAAGATCTGGGAGTGCCTTGAACCATTGAGGAAAGATCCTATTTATAGGCCAGAAATCCCTTGACTTTAGCATAAATAGTCGATGTGGGATTTTGAAAAAGTCTCCCAACAAACTCCAATGAACTTGGGTTTAAGATGACCTGGGCTTAATTTATATTTTAGCCCAATCTCAGTTAATCCACATTATATTTAGGTTATGAAATTTTCAAAAAGTTCAATTTTAGGGCCTAGTCTAATTCCATTTAATTCATAATATATTAGATTTAATGTAAAATGGACCATTAACTTTAGGGCCTAGTCTACATTTTCTCCCCTCCACTTTTGAAAAGTCATGACCTCCTTCTTTATTATTATTATTATTGTTGTTGTTGTTGTTGTTGTTGTTGTTGTTGTTATAAAGAACTTCCTCTTTCTTTAAATTTTTACACTGACTTTCCTACTATCATCTTATAGCAAAAATTTTTATTCTTTTATTTTCTATCCTTTAGAAAAAGATTTATATATTTAAAAAAGAGAAATTAACTATTTGGTCCATAAAATTTAGAATTTGTAATATTTTCGTTTTTAATAAAATTTTTCTACCATTATTATCTCTCTACATTATATGGAAGACTATAATAGTAGAAAAAAAATCATTAAGAATGAAAATAGTATCAATTTTAAATTTTAGGGACCAAATAGACTCATTTTCTTTTAAAAATATTTTTCACATATAAACTACAAAAAAATATATGAAAAATAAATTATTTATAGCTTTATATAATAACAAATGAGAAATATAATTTATTATTGACTTATTCAAGTACAATTTTATTCTAATATTAACTTATTAGTAATTTTTGTATTGTTCAATATTTTAGTGGATATTTTTTTTATACCTTTTTCATTAAAGATATAATTTAGCAAATTTTATTAAAGTACATTGATAGGTAACAAAATAAAAAATGAAATATTATTTATTAAAAATGAGATGTTAAATGAAAATAATATATATATATATATATATATATATATATATAATCGTAAAAAATACTATTAAACTATTTATGTTTCATTATTTATATCATTTATTTTTTTAATTTTTTATATCAATCACCTTGAAGAAGAATTTCTAGTGAGAATTGACATGTATTGATAATGTAAGTAATCATTGGCAAATTTATCAAAATTCTATCTATTTTCCACTAAATTCATGTTCAAAAATAACTATTTAGAATAGTAGAAGAATATTTTAAAACATATAAAATTTGTCTAGAATATAAACAAGTAAAAAAAATATATAAAAGATTTAAATCGTGAAACATAAATAATTTGATGGTATTTTTATGATTTTTTAAAAATAAAATTTAAAAAATAACTTTTAATATATATTATTTCATTTACCATCTAATTCCTCATAAATAATATTTCATTTTTTATTTTATTTATTGGAGTACATTGATAAGTAACAAAATAAAAAATGAAATATTATTTATGAGGAATTAGATGGTAAATGAAATAATATATATAAATAAAATTAAAAAATAACTTTTGACAATTTTTATTTTTTCATTTTACTCTCAACAAATTATCATGAAATTAGCATAATAATTTCATATATATCTTTATTTTAATTTAGAATAATTATTTAAATAAAATGTGAACTCCTAATCAAATTTGTTAAAAAAAAATTATATATAATACACAGTTATATTTGGGATAAAAAACAATCTATAACAACTTGTACCCATAACATTAAAATTTAAATAAGAGATAAATCGTACCATATAAAAAAAATATCAAGAAAGATCAATATAAATAATTATAAAATAAATTAATAATTTTATCTTTAGTTCAAAATATAATGGAATAAAAAGTGAAATTTGAAACCTTCAACTATTAAAAATAGTAATAAAATAATTTAGAACATATGGCAATTGCACATTTCGCTTAGGCCCGTTAGGATTGAGGCAGAGAAACGGAAGGAAGGGGAGAAGAGGATAAAAGGTGATGAATTATTCAAGTTATGTTCGGAAAGAGTTCTTTTTTTTTTTTCAAATTAAAATAATATTAATTAAAATAATTTTTATTTTTTGATATCTATTATATATTCACAACGTATTATATTTTTTATACTTCATTAATAATTAAGCTTCGCATTTATTTTATATTTAATAATATTTTATTAAACTTTAACAAATTTATCTCAATTCAATTTTTATTTAAATACAATCTTATAATAATTTTTAATAAGACATGAAAAGAATAATTAAATATAATTTGGAATAGAAAAAATATTATAATCTTGTAAGAAATCTATTCTCTCATCTCTTTTTATTTCTTTCTTTTTCTTTATTTTTTAAAAATTAATTCAAATATATATAATTTTCTGTGCACCCTTCTCTATCCATATTTTTGAGGTTGTAATTCTCAATACTAGATCTAGAAGGATAGTTTTAGTGCTTTTATTTATATATTATATATATGTTTAGGTATATTTATTTTTTAAAAAATTGAAAAACAGCTGGCAAAAGGCGGTACGAATAGAATAAATGGAGTACAAAAATAAAAAATCAAAGCAAAGGAGCGGAGCGCGATAAAATCCACGGGAGGCGGCCGTGGGCGAGGGGAACGTTGAACAGATCGAGAGGTCCCTGAGACGGCACTGGGGGACGTGTAGTGGTGATGGCTCTGAAGTTTCTGAACAAAAAGGGATGGCACACAGGAAGTCTGCGGAATATAGAAAACGTGTGGAAGGCGGAGCAGAAGCATGAAGCCGAACAGAAAAAGTTGGAAGAGCTCCGTAAGCAGATCCAGGAAGAGCGAGAGCGCTCCGAGTTCCGCCTTCTCCAGGAACAAGCCGGTCTTGTGCCGTAAGTTTTTTTTTTCGCCTAGGGTTTTCTGTTAAATTTTTGTTCATCCATTCACTTGTAATAAAACCCTCAAATTGCTTTCGCGCAGCAAACAAGAACGATTGGAATTTCTCTACGATTCTGGATTAGCGGTAGGGAAGGGCAGTTCTTCTGGCAGCGGTTTCAAGGCTCTTGAATCCTCCGTTCAGAAGACTGATTCTGGGACTGTTGTTGCATCTTCCTCTACCTCTTCTTCTAAGGTATTTTTTTTTCCTAATGTAAATAAATAAATAAATTTTAGAAACAATTATTCCCCTCTCCTCTTGGTTACATTGAGGAGTTCATGTGTTATGATAATCTATAGCTTAACAGGTTCCTACTATTGGTTGTAAGTTTGATTTCTCTGCTATGCTGTGTCAGTATACTGTATCGATCATTTTTGCACCGGTTAAATAAATCAGAGGTCAAAACTTAGGAAATCCGAATCTCAGAAATACTGATTGTGGGAAACTGGTACGGCACTCCTTTGATCAGATTAATGTTTGCTAAGTAACTGTGAAAATTGCAAAACTATTTTGAATTTTTAAGTTTTAGAACCTTTATGAAATTACCAGTATGAATCTTCTCAAACTTAAACCTAATGTAAGTGGATTGTTTCTGCCTCAAACTGTGTAAATCTTTCCTGCCATTTTTTGTTGGAGAAAGTAAAAGGATTCATTGGAGTGAGAGAAGTGTAGTTTTTGTTGCTGTGATATATAATCAACTTGTTTACATATTGATTGGTTGTTTCTACTGCAGCAGTCATCTGTGCCAGGGGCTCTTTTTGAGGAGAAACCACAATCTGCCAACGATGCTTGGAGGAAACTTCATTCAGACCCTTTGCTATTGATTCGTCAACGGGAGCAAGAAGCCCTTGCTCGTGTCAAGAACAATCCAATCCAAATGGCCATGATCCGCAAATCTGTGAGTTTTCACTTATCTTAGTTTCCATTTGACATTCATGCAAGTGTACATGTTCTCTATTCCCATGGGCTTTTGTCTTTGGCATTTTGTGGCTAGAGGATCTCACACAGAAACAAATTCTTCGATTTCCCCACCAAACAATGCCATTGAAATATTGACAATTGACACAGACAAACATAGCATAATAAACTGGATGTTTCTGGCTATGGTCGGTAGTTTATGTTTTATGAAAGAAGTTGTTACTTGGTGATACTCAGAGAATTGAAGATCTGCAGACCGGTTTCATTAAAATGGGGACCTTGCTCTCTAAACTCCGCATCAATGAACTGTTTTATACTTATGCCTTGCCCCATGATTGGGTGTTTGCTTCCCCTTGCTAACGGTGGCAACAAACCTTTTGGACGGCTAAGTGTACAAGAATTATTTTTTCACAAACATTAAGAATAATTATTATTGATAATACTCCCAGATTGATAAAACTCTAAAATCTATGGACTTCTAGGTGAAAATGACTAAACTAATCTTTTCTTGATTCTGCCAAATTAAAATTGAGTAATTAATACTCTCTCCTTCTGTGTCAGAGAGACCTCAATTGTTGTATGGAAAATTATTGAGGTAGGATGAAAATCAAGCAAAACAATTAATGACAACCTTCAATGGGATTATAACGATAAAGATAGAATTGGAGAAAAAACAATAAATGTCTTCTTCCCTAATGTGACTGTGACTTCTGGTTTCAACTAGAGGGAGTAATAATTGAAACATAGTTCTTGCTCTTGTTGTTTGTGTTCCGCTACTCAATATCCAGACGGATTTCTTTTGTCATATTTTAACATTTCTTTGCATGAAAGGACTCCTATGCATGGTTCTTGTACTTCTTTGTATAGAAATTTATGAGCTTGTTAAACGAAATAATGTATATGTGATAATGGGTGTAATTTAATTCGTTCCTCTCTTTGTCATTAATTTACATCATGTTGTCATTTAGTTTTAAAAACCTATGTGCCTTTTTAGGTTGAATCAAGAAAGAAAGGGGGAAAGAAGCATGACAAGGATGAAGATGAAGAACCCAGGGGTAAGCATCACCGCAAGAGACATCAAAAGGATTCATCATCTAAAACCCATTCCAACATAGAAAAAGCTGATTCAAAAGGGGAAGAACGAAGAATAGCCAGCCGCCACAAGGGCTCATATGAGACATTGCAGAGTTCGGATGTGGAATCAAGTGATGGAGATGCTAAGAGGAAACGAAGCTATTCAAAGGATTGTAATTACAAAGAACGCCGGCCTAGTGCCTTAACAGATTCCTCAGCTGAGAAAGATGTTGCTCAATGGAGAAAAAAGGTGAATCATGATGATTTTGGAAGAGAAGAGCACCATTCAGGACGGAAAGAACCTGCTTCGTTTTATAAGCACAAGGACAATGGAGATGGAAGAGTGCTGCAAAAGAGCCGATTTGATCCTCCTGATATGACACAAAGAAGTGAACTGCCGAATAAACGTCGAAATTCTCTGAAGCTTTCCAATGGAGAGAGAGCTGCAAAGTTGCGGGAAATGCAAATGGATGCTGAACTCCATGAGGAGCAAAGATGGAAACGTCTAAAGAAGGCAGAGGAAAATGATGCTCAAGAAACTGTTCGTGAGCATTCATCTGCGGGCAGAAATTTCCTGGATGCTGTTCAAAAATGTGTTTATGGTACTGAAAAGGGCGGATCCTCCACAATAGAGGAGAGTGTTCGCCGCCGGACGCATTACTTACAAGGCAGATCAGAATCGACAAGTGGAAATGCTTTTCGTCGGTGAGAGATTGTGTTGTAATTTTTTAAGCACAAATGTATCTCTTTCGTGATTTGTCCCACCAATGTATTCTAACATATTAGAATTTAGAATATTCGAATAGTTATAATATTATACTAATATATATTAAATATATTTTAAAATGTATTCTAATATTATAATATAAGTTAATATTAATAAAAATAAATATAAGTTAATGTAAATTATAAATATATTAATATATGTTTATATATTTTAATATTATTAAATATAAGTGATTATAAGATGGGTTAGTATTAGTAAATCTCTGCTATATTTAAGGATAGATTTATAATCAAAGTAGACAAAAGAGTTTTAATTAAATTAAAAGTATTTGTTTAGTAATTTACCTAATTAAATATATTTATTAATGAATAATATTAAATGTTTAAGACATTAAAAATATTTATTAAATTATTAAAATTTTTATATTTAATTTAGATTATAATAAAATATAAAAATAAATTATAATTAATTTAAATTAAAAATTAAAAATTAATATTTAAAGATTCAAATTTTAATTTTTAATATTTAAATTTAAATTTTATCAAATGATTTCACCTCTTCTTAAGATGACTTTTTCTTATTATTATTATTTTTTTTGCATCTATATTCACTATAATTTAAAACATGGAAATTTTTACAATCATGATTCCAGTAATTTAAATGAAGATAAATAAAATACGATAACTCAAACGAAGCGTACAAAAGCTTTTGACAAAAAAAAAAAAAGCATATCACTTGTTTGTGGCGGTCTAAATCATTTAAATAAAAATAAAATCGAAATAGAACATTAAGATAATTAAATTGTATGAGGTAAATTGAGATTGGGTTAAAAGTGTAGACTATTTTTTTTTTTAAATTAACTTTAAAAACTTATTAATCACACAATAGATGTTGTATCATCTCAAAGACACTAATTTTTACAGCACGTGATCCACGAAAACTAATTCTATATAAGCATTTTCCATCTGGCATACAATCCATTAAAATGCACATAGGGATTTTTTTTTAATTAATTCTTAATGTGTATTTGTATGCTTCTCTGTCAAACTTAGGACCTATTTTGTGTGGCGATTGTCAAATGTGAGTTCCTACATTGTACTCCAAGTAGGATCATAGGGACATTGGTGGTATTGAAATAATATATATATATATATATATATATATATATTAAGAAAATCTTTTATAGATATATGAAACATCAACAATATTAATAATTATATTTGAACAATTAGAGTATTCTTCTTATTCCGAATTGAATTTAGAATGTTTGTAATTTTGAAACAAAGTGATTCTCTAACTTCCATACTTTCATATGTATCCCAACAACTTATTAGAAGTAATGTTGATAAATAAAGATTGTTAAATATTAATTTTAAATTTATGTTACATTCTCACTCTCTCTGTCTCTCATATATATATATATATATATATATATACTTATTAAATATGTAAAAATTTGATATATTTAATATTATATATATACTTATTAAATATGTGAAAAACTGATATATTTAACACTACTTTATCAATCTCTAATAATAATACTTACATCCTTGATTTACTTTCAAATAATAATAAACCAAAAAATTAATTTTATTATAGTCAATTCTACCCAGAACATGATTTTTTTTCTTCTAATAGCTAGCTGGGGACACGACCAATTCATAAGGTGGAACCCGTAATTAATCGCGCATGCCATCCCAATGTAGGATTTTTTTTCTTCTTCGCTTGTACTTAAATAAAAATTAGATTGAGATGAATTTGTTAAAATTTAATAAAATATTATTAAATGTAAGATAAATGTAGAGTCCAATTATTAATAAGAGAAAAAAATATGATATTTTGTGAGTATATGATAATTTTTAGAAAATAAAAATTATTTAAATTAATATTATTTTAAATAAGAGTTTTGGTTTGGATAGTGAAGAGTTTTTTCCCAATGTACTAATATCTAAAAACTCCTTCAAATCATTAGAAATTTTGACTTAAGCTATACTTGGATAAAAATTGAATTGAGATGAATTTATTAAAATTTAATAAAATATTATTAAATATAGTATAAATGTGAGACTCAAACATTAATAAGAGATAAAATATGATATGTTGTGAGTATATAACAATTTTTTAAAAACGAAAAATATTTAAATTAATATTATTTTAAATTGAAATTTTAGTTTGGATTAAGAAGTGTTTCTTCCTAAATACGGTCTTAAACTCAAGGTAGAATAAAAAATTTAGAGGTTAGAGACAAGTTAGGCAAAAAAATACATTACAAGATAACATTATAATTTTTTTTAAAAAAAATTAGAGTAAAAGATAAAATTTAAGATATTATTTTAAAAAGAAAATTTATTTTAAAAAAAATGTATGGAATTTTAGAAAAATTTGGTTGAGAGGCAGGGGACGCATCATTTCTTAATCCGCACATCACTATGTTATTAGTCGAGATATCCTGTGATCATTCAAATTCTACTTTGAATTTAATCAATATATTAATTTTTAATTTGTATCATTTTGTCACCCATTAGAAGTTTTTAAACTTATCATGGCTAACAAAAATTTTGCTTAATCCATTAAAGGCTTAAAAAACTGGTCAAAATTAACCAAAGTTGGCCAACATTTAATGAAAATCATAAGGCAGACGGCAACGCCGGATAAATTGAAGGCTAAAATGTCAATTAGGCTGACTAAATTTGAGGAGGTGGGAATGAGATAGTTCTGTTAGACTGAAGTTTTGACACGTCGCCTATTGGGTCACAGGGGTCAAAGAGGGTCGCCCGAAGCTCCATAACTCGCATTCGTTAGGATAATCTGGAGCATCGACGTGGAAAGCCCTGTTGGATGATGAAGATGACGATCGGAGTTGTTGTAACTGGAGATCTTGGTCTGGAGGGTAGCACAAACCCATGCCAGCTTCACCAAACCAGGACGGTGGTTCCTGTTTGTATATCTCGCTTCCATTATTAAGATGGCTTGCCACCAGACGATCAAGGTCGCTAAGGCCACTTTCTTGGCTGACATGGTTCGTTATTGAGGCACCATTGTCCCTAAGTAAATCTGCGTTGATTGGTTGGTAATAAACCTGACTAGTACTTGAAGAGTTTGGACTTTCCAGATTTGGAAGTTTCATAAATCTATCGCGGAGGCTGTAGCTTGTTGCTGTGTCCACTGGCGCCAGAAATCGAGTGTGCGGTTGATTTGCTCCACTTTCTCCCATGCACGTCCTACCCATGTACTGAAGTATATGTTCCAGGTCCAGCGTCCCTTGATCATCTCTTGAACTCAGCCTCTGCCCTCTTGAATCTCCACCGATTGATGAAATGCTGATAGGGCTGTCAGGGGTTTTAAGGTTATTTTTCTTCTTGAATATTCTACAGACCACCCAACCCTCTTCCTGTGATGGTTCTCCCATGGCATTAATGCAGACCTGTAGGAGAGGAAGCAGTCAGCACTATATTTACTCGTCAATAGAATAGGGGATGGATTAGGAATCAAATTAGACTCGGCAAGCTAAGAAGTTTTCGGTAGTTACATTATTGGCATCGACTCTGTTGGTAGTGTTGTCATCCAGCCTATATTCATGCATGATCCAGTCCGACTTTTGCCCATGGGGAGCGCGTCCTTTGTAGAAAACCAGAGTCTTCCTCATGCCTATGCGTTGAGTGTTACTGCAGATCACCTTGTCACGGCCGGTGGCCTTCCAGAACCCCGCGGCTGTTGCGCGGTTAGTACGCGTGCCAGTTGGATATTTTTTGTCTTTGTGGCTAAAGAAATACCAATCGTTTTGCGGGGTGGATCCTATTTTACATTTCTCTGCAGAAGTTAAAAAGAGATCAAGTATAAGTGCCTAAATTAACCACTTAAACGTGAACGAGAAAAATAGGTTAAGAAAAAAAAACAGTAAAAACATGGCTAGCAGGATAACCTTGAATGTCCCATGGCTCTAGCTTATTGAGATCAACATCTCGGATTACATCCAGGTCAATCTTCTCGCATGCAACTTTCTTCCTCAGATAGTATTGCAAAAGTTCTTCCTCCGTGGGATGAAATCTAAATCCAGGTGGAACCTGGGACTGTCCGTTCACAGATATGCTCATGCTTTTGTCCTCTGGCATAGAGGAGAGTGATTCTTGATTCCAACGGAAGCCCCTGAGAATTCAAAGTAGCAGAAATACCCCAAAACAAATGGAACGGAATGGACGGTGGAGTTGTGGAATTGAGAGAAGGAAGGAGATTATAATCAAGTAGAGCACTTTAGGTGGGTTGATTATATACTCCCTTCATGACATGGAATTAGTAGGAGCAAACTAAAGGTGCAGGAGTGAGTAATTTTCTTGGTAAATTTTGGATGGGGCTAATTTTCCTATGCTCGGAGAAGAGCAACCTACCTGTATCGAAAGAGAAAGGCGAGGATTGTGGCCCAGAAATGGGTAGGAAAAGTGGGTCACCACAACGGGACGTAATGGGTAACAAGATTGCAGAGGGGTAGTCTCCATCTCAACTGCGACCCTCGACCTTAAGATATCCTCTTGAAAACCACCACTTAAACTACCTTTCTCACTCAAAATTCTACTTGTGCAACAACCGCAACAAGAAAGATGATGGGGTCGGAGGCATTGAGCTTTCAGAGGTCTGCTGGTGGAGATGGAAATGATGGGTTTGAGACTAGCTTATGGAGCCGGGCTGCATAAGAATAGAATACGCGTTCGTCAATTCCTCGTTGTTATGTCGTGGTCTCTTAATTTGCTGCTTAATTCGATTAATGCTATGCGTAGGTACGGTACCTTTTGGTTGGTTAATCATTTACATGGACAGACAAAGATGTTCTTGCGAATTGAATTTTCACACGTTTGTTCTTGTTCTCAAATCAAAATGTTGTCGTCAGAACTAGTTTTATTATTCCCACGTACTCAAATTATTAATTTATTTTAATTAATTATTAAAAAATAAAATTTTTAATTAATTAAATAATTTTTTATTTTTATTTTTAAAATATAATAATTTATATTTTTTTATATTAAAAAGTACATAAATTTTAAATTATTTTTTTCTTTTAAATATTTAATTTTTACTAAAAAAATAGATCAAAATATTAGTATTGAATATTTAATTTTTTTTAAATTATTATTGATATTTTTAAAAATTAACGAGATGAATATAAATAATAGAAATGATAAAATAAATTTTTGATTATATTTTAATATATTTAGAAAATAAAATATTATTAGATAAAAATAAATTTAAAATATTAAATTTTAATTTTTTAAAAAATAAATAAATTAAGATAAAAATTAATTTAAAAAGTAGATTATAATTTAAGATTGAGAGAAAGAAATTAATAGTATAAGAACAGAAAGGGAAAAGGCACTAGACCTTGGGAAGTCAACGTGTTCTTCTCGTCGGCAAATTGTATTCGACACTCTCTTGAGTCTTGACAGTGGTTCCTTTTACTGTATGTTCGATGTTTCCGCGGTTTGCTTTTGCCTTTCTAGGGATTTTCAATCAAGTTTTAGTTCATCGTTCTATTAATATGATGAAATTGCTTCTCCCCAGCAAATATAAGAGATTGGAAATTATCTATGATTCTGGATTAGCGGTAGGGAAGGCAGTTCCTCGAGGCGGATTCAAGAGCTCCTATTAGAAAACTGGTTCGGTGAGTGCCGCTGCTTGTTCGTCCAAGGTCAGTTTTCCTTAGAAACAATAATTCCCCCTTCCTTATCCTGAATATTTCATGATTCTATGATATTGTTAGCTAACAGTTTGCTTGATTCCCGATTATGGGATCTTATCTATATCTGCTATGATGTGCTTTCCTTATACGCAGAGGAGAGAAGAATGTTATGACTACTGATTAATACTTATAAATTATCCATGATTGAATAGTTCTTCAGCATATATACTGCTCAGTTGTGCTCGGTTTAAGATAGATCACAGATTCACAGGCCAAAACTTAGGAAATCAGAAACTCAGAAACGCGCCGGTTGTGAAACACTATCATAACCCTCCTTTGATGGGATTAATATCTTAAAAAATGTTAAGATAACAAACTATTTGGGATATCAACGCATATTTGATATGTAGTGGTGTCAGACTGCTCAGATATAAACTTAATGGAAGTGGATTATCTGACCCAGTTACTACACTCTCTCTTCTAGAGGCTGGCTTCCAGTTCCAGACTGCCTCTTGCAGGTCTCATCTTTGGTGAAAGGAAAGAAGTTTGATCGTCTACAGGGAAGATTCCCCCCTTCCAGACTCTACTAGAACATCGTCTGTGAAGCCACTTAGTTTAACCAAAATATCTTCTGACTGAGGAGCAGAAGGTAATTGGAAATGAGAACCAGATTACACAGCAACATCTGATGAAGAAAAATGTTTACTTTTTGCCTTGGCCAACTTTCATTCAGATCCTGCCTCAAACTAGTGCATAAATCTTTCCTGCCGTTTGCTGTTGGTGAAAATAAAAGGCTTCAGTGAAGTGAGAGTTGTGTAATTTTTGTTGACGTGATATATAATCAACCGAATTGTGTGCTGATTTTGTTGTTTCTGCTGCAGCAGACATCTGTGCAAGGAGCTCTCTTAGACGAGATCTCATAATCTGCCAATGATGCTTAG
Organism: Voacanga thouarsii; assembly: GCA_026120185.1. Lineage (NCBI taxonomy): Eukaryota > Viridiplantae > Streptophyta > Magnoliopsida > Gentianales > Apocynaceae > Voacanga > Voacanga thouarsii. The sequence goes on from JANUWF010002093.1 coordinate 92,851, forward strand.
AGGAAACTCCATATAGACCCTTTGCTATTGATTTATCAACAGGAGAAAGAAGCCCTTGCTCGTTTGAAGGAATATCCAATCCAGATGGCCATGATCACCAAATCTGTGAGTTTTCCCTTATCTTTGTTTCCGTTTGGTATTCATTAAGTGTATATGTTCACTATTCTCATGGACTTGTGTGTTCAGCATATTGTGCCTAGAGGATCTCACATAGAAACAAGTTCTTTGATTTCAGCACCAAACAATGCCATTGAAATATTGAAATGTTGACAATTGACACAGCCAAACACGACATAATAAACTGGATGTTTCAGGCAATGGTCGGTATAATTTCTGTTTTATGGATATACATATCCATCAGGTGATTAGGATTGTGTGGAAGAATATCTGGCGTTGAATGGAGGAAAGAAGTTGTTACTTGGTGATATTCAGAGAATAGAAGATCTGAAAAGCTGTTTCCATTAAAATGACAACCTTGCTCTCTAAACTCAACATTGATGAACTGTTTTATACTTGTTCCTAGCTGATCACTATGTGTTTGCTTCCCCTGCTCCAGCCTCTTTATCTTTTTCTTTTCCCATAGAAATTTCAGCTTTATTGTCTCACTTGCAGAAATAGTAATGGTGGCAACAACCTTTTTCCCCAACTCTTCAAACGAACAAGAATGTGTTTCTTTTTTCTTTTTTTTTTTTTGACATAAGCATTAATATCAATCAACAACAATATCGTTATTCTCATACGACATACATGCCAATATCCAGTTGTGAAATAGTTGTTTTCTGCTTCTCCTTGGGTTCTAGCTTTTGATGCTTGTGCGCACTGGCCAGTGTACAGAAGGATTATGGAGCATTTCTATTTGTAATTACTAGATATATAGAAGTGGGAGCTGCTTTTGACTGTAGCTCATTTCTGGGGTCCTGATTTTTTGGTCTTTTACACATTTCAATCAGGATTCAAGACTGAGCCAACAAATTCTTGTTTTACTTATTTATTTAACATGAAGGCTTATAGAAAAGATTTTAAGGATGTCGAGTGAAAAATCTTAGTGGCATTTAGCAAAAACAGGTAGTGCCATTTTGACTCTTTCTAAATGAGTAATTGGCGAAATTCATCCTCAATCCATTTAGTTGAGTGTTGTATAGTTTATTTCTTTTGATGTCTGTTTCGCTTTGTTGCTTGTAATTTGAGTAATTTAGTTGCTTTTACAGAATTTTGTTTTTTCTTGTAAATAAGGTTATTACCAAGGCTCTTAAGATCAACACTTGACGTCACTTTTATAGGATTTAAACTTGTAGAAGACTTTGAGTGGGAAATAGAGGGATGAGTGATAAGTAATTAGGTTATGCTTCATACTGATAGGACCTTGGACGCCCTGGCCTAAACTGGAACCACATAACTGGCAATCTTTTGAATTAGGATAGGAGGCCTAGATCAATGGTAAAAAAAAGCGAAATATCAGGTGGCAATAAAATTGAGGGTAGCAGTTGATTGTCATGTATCTTCTCAGGACAAATCAGAACGAAGAGAGAATTTTCCCGGCCAAAAGATTATAAGTCAACCGCCAGAAGCTACATATGAATTTACTATTTCCCACAACTTATTTACATGAAAGATGTGATACATCCGTTCAGAATCAATATAATTTACTCAATCAATTGACTGCTTGGTATATTTTTATCTTTCTCAAATGATCTCTATTTTGAGATTTGCATATTGGCCAGAAAGTGAGAAAAATGGTTATCAAGATTTACATTTGCTGACTACACTGCATATATATACCGAAATTCTTTGGTTCTTTTTGTGCTTTTGTTCTTTGCTACTCCATTGGCAGTGGTTGACTTGGCACGATATTTTATGTAAAAGTAAAAATTATAATATAATAATAATATAATATAATAAAAATAAAAAATATGTGGATCTCATAATACTTTATGTCAAATCTAAGAATATAAATATAATATATGTGGGGTATATTGATTATTTTATAATAAATTGTATGGTAAAAATTTTCCTTTTAAGGAAAGTGTCAAATTTAATGGGACATCCCAAAATAGTAAGTAGGTCAATTTTAATGGGACGGAGGGAATATTTATTTATTTTTTTGTCATTTATTCTTCGTAATTGGTTGTTGATTTTCTAAATGAAAAAGATTTGTTTTCCTCTTTTTAGGGATTCATATTATTTATTCAAGGAGGATGCTAAAAGGCCTCAGGGTAAGTCTTGATTTCGTACAATTTGACATTTCTTCAACACTTCTAATTTCTGAAGATAAAGCTTAAAGAAACGGTATTTCTTTTTGTTATTCAAGGTGAAGTCATAGTTATGTGCATGGTAAAGATGGTTCCATTTTCATATCTTAGACTATGAATGAAACAAAATGCACTACAATGCAATAACTGAAATTTTGAAATTGCCTTGGTACTGTTGCAAAAGAGCCCCTGATATTTTGGAAGAATCATAGATTTCACTGTTGTATTTGAATATTTTGCCTCAAGCTTTTCTAGGGACAAGTTCTTCTCTTTGGCTTTCACTGTTGTCTTGATGCTTCGTTCTCATAGTACTGATTCAAGAGAAGTTTCTTTGAGGGGTGACCTTTATTAAATAAATGCAAATAGAGGAGAACTTTGTTGATGGAAAATCAAAATCTGGTACTGGTATTACATTGTTCCTCTCTTCCAGATGATTGTAAACACGATAGTTTTCAGCCTGGCCCTTCCCTTCAAGTGAGCATAGATTGCCCTTTCGAAGAACATTTTTGCTTTTACTCTATTTTTCAATTCAGATATTGGGAATTAGTTGTCTTTAGTGTTAAACTTTAATTTCTTTTTCTTGAATTGAATGTTTCGATGTTACAAATGTTAACAAAATTTGTCTTGCAATGTGTACTTTCTACTCTTTCCACAAGTTGCTTATGACAAATTTTGGGTGAATCCCTTCCCCTTCTCTTGAGGATTCTTTCCCTTAAACCAGAATTTCTGTACAATCTATTTTTGGTAATCATCTATACGTAGCTAATTGTCATAACATACAGCTAATACACTAATTATAAATATTCTATTCTAGGAAAGAAAATATATACAGATCTTAGTCATAAATTGCACGGATCATGGACATAATTTACACCATAATCATGCCATAATTTTGCCATTGATATCCCCCCTCAAATTGATGCTGGGTGATCAACTAGAATCAATTTGTCAACAAGAAAGTGATGTCGGTGTTTGGAAAGAGCTTTAGAAAACGCATTAGCTATTTGAAGATCCGTGGTGATACACGGAAGAGAGATGACATGAGCATCACGAATATAGTGACAATCCACTTCAATGTGTTTAGTATGCTCATGAAACATTAGGTTAGCAACAATCTGAATTGCACTAGTGTTATTTGCATGAAGCGGAGTAGGTGCAATTTGAGGAAATCCAAGCTCACCCAACAATCCACGAAGCCAAACAATTTCAGAATAGGCAAAGGACATAGCACGATACTCTGACTCTGTAGAAGACTTAGACACTTGATCTTGCTTGTTGCTTTTCTAGGAAATGAGAGAATCACCAAGAAACGTGCACTAACTAGTAACGGAACGTCTAGTATCAGAATAACCAGCCCAATCAGCATCACTGTATGAAACTAGACAAATAGGAGAGTCTGTTGAAAAGAAAAGACCTCGGATAGGAGTGCTTTTCAAATAGTGAATATTGTGGCAAATAGCTCCCAGTAAAGGCCCGCCCCTTGTTTCAGTTAGAATGAGTCCCCAGGGAACTCTAAAGGTGGTATAACAGAACACATCCCATAAGAATGTATCGAAATCCTCACCGAAGAGGTGTATGGCTGCGCCTAAGGGCATATCAGTTGAAGTGGATGGACCCCAGTCGGTGGTAGTAAAGGAAGGAAGGCTAGCTATGCTTTCAATAGGTGTCGAGGTGTTTGCATAAATTGACTGACTTGTTGAACAGCAAAAGCAATATCAAACCGAGTAATAGTGAGATAGTTTAGGCTGCCCACTAGTTGCCTATATAAAGAGGGATCGGATAGAAAATCATCCTCATCATGACGATATTTGACATTCACTTCTAAGGGAGGATCAACTATTCGACCATCTTGAAGACCAGCCAAAGCAATTAACTCCTTAATGTATTTATGGTGATGTAGAAAGAGACCAGCAAAAGTAGAATGAACTTCAAGACTTAAGAAATACTTTAAAGGACCAAAGTCTTTCATATGAAAACATTGCTAAAGATGGTCTTGAAGTTGAGAAATCATTGCATAATCAGACCCAATAATAACAATATCATCAACTTATAACAGAAGCATAACAATTCCTTTAGGTGTCTTGCAAAGAAACAAAAAGGAATCATATTGACTTTGGACAAATGAAAAATTAAGAAGCATAGAACGAAACTTATCAAACCAAGCACGGGGAGCCTATTTCAAACCATAGAGTGATCGCATCGACAAACATCATACTAAGGTGTAGAAAATAACCCTGGTGGTGCAATCATATAAATTTCTTTTTTGAGATTCCCATGTAAAAGGTATTCTTCACATTCATCTATTGCAGTGGCCACCTCTTAGAAGTAGCAATAGCTAAAACAAATTGCACTATTCTCATCTTTGCTACAGGTGCAAATGTCTTCTCATAATTGATTCCATATTCTTGTCTATTACCAAGTGCCACCAGCCTGTTTTATATCTATCAAGAGAACCATCGGACCGTAGCTTAACAGAATAGACCCATTTACAACCAATGGGCTTAGCACCATTAGTACAGGGAACAATGTCCCAAGTATGATTCTCCTAGAGAGCCTGAAGTTCTTCTTCCATAGCTTTCACTCAATAGGCTTGTTTAGTTGCTTGAGAATAGGAGGTAAGAATTGGAGTATCAGTTAAAGTTGCAGAGAAACCATACCTTTTAGGAGGTTTACGAATACGAGAAGATCTTCGAGGAACCACTGGATCAGCCAAAGAAGTAGTGTAAATGGAAGGCACTGGATCAGTGTCAGGAAGGGTTGGTGATGATTGGGGTCATCGACGTTGACAGACAATGCTAGGTTTGAAATGCTCAATTGACGAAAAGAGAGCATCAAAGATAGGAAGAAGAACACTAGTGGAAGAAATTTCATGATGCTAAAAAATAGTACTCATGCTCAAAGAAAATAACATTTCTAGAAATACGCATACAATCAGCAATAGCATCATAACATAAAAATCTCTTTTGAGTGTTGCTATGACCATAAAAGCACTCCGAACTGATTGAGCAGTAAGCTTGTGACGCTCATGAGGTAGCAAGTGAACACAACAAATATAGCCAAATGTGTGTAGCATGTGGTAATCAGGATGCACACCAAAAAGACGATAATAAGGAGAATCGAAGCCCAATGGTTGAGAAGGCAAACGATTAATCAAATACACCGTTGTTGACAAAGCTTCAACCCAAAATTTAGATGGCACTAAAGACTATAAGAGGAGTGTTTGAACTATATCCAACAAGTGGCGGGTTTTACGCTTAGCCACCCCATTCTGTTGTGGGGTATAAGGATATGATCGTTGAGAAATAATGCTTTTGTGCTGCAAAAAGGCTTGAAAGTCGTGATACATATTCCCTGCCATTATCAAATTGTAAAACCTTAATACAGGTGGAAAATTGTGTCTCAACATAAGCCACAAACATTTGAAAAACAGTGAACACTTTAGCTTTCGAGCGCAAAAAATATATACATGTGAACAAAATATTTATACTGTGCATGTGAAATGACAGGAGTAATACCCCAAACATCACTATGTATCAGCTCAAAACATGCATTAGCACAACCACCAGAAGATGGAAAAGGTAACGTTTTACTCTTCCCTAATTTACAAGTAGAACAATCAAAAGACAATGTAGAAGTAGAACATTGATCTTTGTTACCAAGAAAACCACACTTTATTAAGTTAGATAAAATCACATCATTTGGATGGCCTAATTGTCTATGCCAAGCTTCAGCCTTATTGTCAAAAATCGTAGAAGCTAAAGATAAAGTTTTAGGAATAGAAACTTGCAATGGAAATAAATGTCCTACTTTAGGCTAGGACCCCCTCGCGATCATCTTCCATGACACCTGATCTTGCACAAGACGGCCACCACATGTACATCACAATTTATTCTCCACAAGTTGACCAACAAAAATTAAGCTAGTAGCTAACTTAGGAGCTACATAAACATGACGAAAAGAATGTCTAATATCACCAATGGTTGTAATTTGAAGAGTGTTACCATTTGCAATCTAAATATTTTGTCTACTAACATACGACCTCAAATTTTGTAAGAATTCAGGGGAACCAGTCACATGATTGGATGCTCTAGAGTCAACAAACAAAGTAGGAGGAATTGTCTTACCTTGTCCCTTAAGTCCAACGATAGAAAATGCTATGAGAATCATCTATTGAACCATTTCTGGTGTCATAATAGTCTGGTTAGTTTTAGGAGTAAGATTAATAATAGTAAAATCTAGAACAGTAGCTTGAAAAGCTTAAGCTCGCCTATTTTCTGGACGTATAGGATAGTCCTTGATAATATGACCATTCTACTTACAGTAATTGTAGAATTTCTTACTACAATTGTGAGCAATATGTCCAAACTCCTTGCACCTATAGCACTGCATTTGTCCCTTTCCTCTATTCTTCCTTCGTGCAGAATAAGCAACATTGACAACTTCTGATGTCCCACCAGATCCACTTATAACAGATTGAGTAGCCAATCTTTGTTCTTCCCACAACAATTCACCAAGACATACATCCAAAGATGGAACCGAATTTCTATTCAGAAAAGCACCCTGAGCAACTTCAAATTCTGATCTTAATTTCATCAAAAACTGACCACGTATACTAACTTCATGAACTTTTTGAAGGCTGGCTAAGGCCTCTTTAGGTATCTCAAAATAGAGGATACCAGAATATTCATTTCATAAATTAATAAATCAAGAATAATGTTGTTCAATATATAGATTACTTTGAACTGAAATTATTGATCTCAAGTTCAAGCTGAAATCGTCGAGCTGTATTATCTTGATGACATAAGCACTTCAGATAATCCCACTTATTCTTAGTTGTATCAAATGAGTACAAGTTGTTCACCATATGAACTTCAATGGATGCTAGAATCCAAGAGATAATCCGTGCATCATTTGTTGCCTATTTACTAAGTTCTTTCTCATTTTCAGGGGCTGGAGTAGACCCATCAATATGACCCCAAAGTTCCTTCCCTTTCAGAAACATTCTGAGCCGAAATTCTCGTGTTGCATAATTCTTTCATGTAAGTCTAATAGCCAAAGTCTCTATAGACAGTTTGCCAAAAGAATTCTCCATAGTCATTCTAATAAGATATTCAAAAGCAAATTTGAAACAAGAAAATTGATCGACCAAGAAACTTCAAAGCCATAATGTTGATTAGCAATCAACCTAGAAAACTATAAAAGACCATCTAAGGATTCAATAGAAAGCTCTGATACCATGACAAATTTTAGGAGAATCCCTCCCGCTTTTCTTCAGAATTCTTTACCTTAATTAGAATTTCTAGACAATCTATCATTGGTAATCATCTATACACAGCTAATTATCCTAATATATAGTTAATACACTAATTACAAATATTCTATTCTAAGAAAGAAAATATATATAGATGGTGGACATAATTTACACCATAATCATGCCATAATCTTTGTCATTGATAGCTTACACTACTTCTTTCTTCAAATTTTCTGCTTTTGATTGGATCCGTGTTGTGGTTTGGAGTAAATTTTGGGATAATGTTTGACTTAAAAAATTTTCATGAGCAGCCATAATTGCTTAGTTTTCAGTGATATGAGCAGGTTCTTGTGAACTAGTGTATGTATCTGTATTTTTGGATAGACTAGAGAACCATTCAAGGTCAAATTTTTCAAAAATTCTAATATGATCTGGTCTATGTAGACTAACAGTTTTGGAAAGTCATACTATATGTAGTGCAAGTTGTACAATATTACTATCTAAAGTTGTTAGTCCACGTGAATTCGGTCCATGTAAGAATTTCTTTCCAAGTTTTTAGGATATGAAATGGGTTTTTGCAAATTTTTTGTTGCAATTTCAACATGTTTCTTCTTACGAATGCTACAGTTTTTGTTTAGTAACAGTTGGGAGTTTTGATCCAAATAACCCACTCACGGTTGTTCAATTTCTTTATACAACGAGTAAAGAATATCAAGTTTTATCTTACCTTATTTGCCCGGCCCGCTCGGCGGACCGAGCACTGTGCGCCGGTCCGGTCCTAGGGTCCGGGCCAGGGGGTAAAATCCCTGACCCGCCATGGGCCGGCTCGCTTGGGCCTGCGGCCCGCCTAAGAGAGCCGTTACCTAACGGCTCTCTCTGGTTTTTTTTTTTAATTTGGTCATTTAATTTTATTATTTTATTTTTTTTGCAATTTAGCCCTTAAAACGACTGAATTATTATTTTTTTTTGTAATTTGGTCTTTAACCCTCAAAATTCTATAAATATCCCCAATTCAACCCAAAACTCATCAACACTCTCCAATTCTCTCAAACTCTCTCCAATTCTTTCTTATTTCCATTCATCTTTCTCTCATAATCCTCAAATTTATTCATTTTCTCTACAAAGAATATTATAATAGAATTTATTTTTGTGTTATACTTTTTCAATTCTTTAAGAAAGTTTTCATATTTTGGAAGATTGTTGAGTAGCAGAATAGTGGATATAAGAAGTTAAAAGCTCAACAAAGTATTGTTATTCTTGAATCTTAGTCATCAACAAGTTAGTATTTCTTAATCTTACATTCTTTTATTTTAGCTTTATTAGTTGTTTATTTGTTTTAGTTATTTGTTTAATTTTTAAATTAATTTGTTATTTATATTTTTTAATTCTCTTATTTCATTATTTGTTAATACTTTTTTTTTGAACTTTTATTTGAATTTTGATTGCTTGTTTTTTTTTTAAAGAAATAATGAATCCAATTCAATATCATCATTTTTCTTCATCCCAATCATCTGCACATTTTGATTTTAATATAGATCCAGTTTTGAATTTAATAAATAATGAAATAGGTAATGAAGATGAAGGTTCTAGTAGGCCTAGTGTTAGTGTTTCACAATCACAATCAACTCAATAATTAATCCCGATGCATCTAATATAGGTGAAGATGATGTTGAAACAACGGATGTTACAACTAAAGCAAAAATATCTATGGTTTGGAATCTTTTTGAAAAAAATAATGATAGTGATAGGGTAACATGTAAAATTTGTAAAGCGGTATATGCACATAAAAAGGTAGGAGGGACGAAAATATTAGTTAGACATATGAAAATGTCATATAATGATTGGTAAAAAAACTTACTTAAACAATAATAAATACGTACTACAGGAGGTCAAATGGTTGGTAATTTTCAATATGATCATAGAAAAAATAGAAATGCATTTGTTAAAATGATTGTTCAAATTAAATTACCTTTTAATTTTGCAGAAAAATCACATTATGAACAATATATGCAAAATAATTGTCAACCAGTATGGAAAAGAATTCCTAGAATAACATTAAAAAATGATATAATAAAAATATATAAAGAAATGAAAGAGTATCTAATTGCTATGTTTGATTCTTGTAATTGGAAATTTGTTCTTACTTGTGATGGTTGGACTGCAATTACTAATGAATCTTATTTATGCATTACATGTCATTGGATAGATCATGATTGATTAGTAAAAAAAGAACTATTTGTTTTAAATTATTTGAATATTTTCATGTAGGTAGTAGTATAGCTAAAATGATTACTCAAACATGTCGTGAATATAAGATTTTAAATAAAATTATTTTTATTTCTTTAGATAATGCTTCAAATAATGATTATGCCATAACAATTTTAAAAAATACTATGAATCCTATGTTGGTATTTTATTTCATACTAGGTGTGCTTGTCATATACTTAATTTATGTGTTAAAGAAGGATATAAATATATTGATGATATTGTTAATATAATTAGAAATGTTGTTTTATTTATTAAAACCTCCCCAACATGGCAACAAAATTTTAAGGCATTATGCCGAGAATAAGGTGTATCTTTTAAAAAATTTAGATTAGATTATAAAATTAGATGGAATTCAACTTTAGATATATTTGAAAGTGTTATACCTTTTCAAAACCAACTTATTGAATTTAGTAATAGTAATAATTTTCAACCTCCACTAACTGAAACTCATTTTGAAAATTGTACTGCACTTTCAACATTTTTATTTACTTTCAAAGAAGCTACTGAACTTTTATCGGGATCTTATTATCCCACTACTTATCATATTCTTCCAACACTTGCTAAGGTAGCACATATTTTTTGTGAATATATGTGTCATCCCTAATATAGTTTTTTTATAAGAAGTATGTTTGAAAAATATAAAAAATGTTATGAAGATATTCCTATTTTATATTGTATGGCATTGTGTATGGATCTTAGAGTAAAGACGCCTGGTTTTCATAATATTATTGAATATTTATATGAAACATTAGATTTTGATGAATCACAACCATTTAAACAATGTATGATAAAAGACATAAAAGATAAAACAGTTAAAGCTTTATCTGACATGTATAATTTGTACGAGTTTGAGTCTTCTTGTTCTAGTTCTCCTAGTTTAAGTAGGTAAGCTTCATCATCTAGTAGTCACTTTGAACCTCCGTGAAAATCTACCTCATCAATTTCATCAGTATTTAATCCATGTGGTATTATGAAACGTAAAAAAAGATTGAGTACTACTTACAACAAGATGGCAATTTACGAGATGCAACCCTTGGTAGAAAATGAAGATCAGCATTTTGATATTTGTGGTTGGTGGAAGGCTCATGTAAGTCAATACCCCATTTTATCTAAAATGGCACGTGATCTTTTGACACCACCAGTCTCTACAGTGCCATCGGAAAGCGTCTTCAGTGAAAGCGCTCGAACAATCGATGAAAGAAGATCTCGATTGGCTCCTCAAACTTTGGAGATGTTAATGTGTTGTAGTAGTTGGTTTACAGCCGAAAATAGGACGGCTAATTTGTGGATTATTGAGGATGACTCAGATGATGAATGGGGTGAACCAAGTAGTTAGTTTAGTATTTTTGTAATTAGGAATTTAGGATAAGTAATATTATGTATTTAATTTTATTTTTAGGATATTTATTATATTTTTAAATTTTAATTATTGTAATATTTTTAAGAGGTTTAGGCATCAAATTCCCATTTTATGTAATCTTTATTTTATTAATTAATAAAATAGGTAGGGATCCAAGTCAAATCCCCTACCACTTCAAGGTGACTTTTTTATAATTTTAAAAAATTATGTTAAGTAGGAAAAAAAAAGAATAAGCTATGGGCCGACCCGCACCGGCTCGTGGGCCACAGGGGCTATTAAATGTGCCAGAACAATAGCGACATAATTTCTACTGTTGTGTTTACAAACGAAAGTAGAACAATTATTTGCTACTGTTGTATTTGATACTCATCTTCATCAAGTGATCTTTAAAACACATTGTCAGCATCTTATTGTTGTTAAACGCTTTCGTCAAGCTTATGCAAAATCCTACCCCATCTCTTTTATTCCGCGCACAGCCCAGCGTGGTGATGTTTCCACTGATGAACCTAAGTTTCCACAAAAAGGAACTCCTTTATTACAATATTGTATTAAACTTTACACTTTAGAAGCAGTAACTACACAAGTATTACAAAAATTAAAGACTTGTTATACAGAAAACCCACTAGCTTTTTGGGATAAAAATCAAATTATGGCTTCTTTAGAAATGAAAGATAAATCTAAACTCATACGTGTTCCACCTATGAAATACAAACCTGAAGATCAAGAAGAAATTAAACTCCAGATAGCTGAATTATTAAGTTTAAGATTAATTCAGAATAGTTCTTCCGAACATAGTTCACCAGCTTTTATTGTACGCAATCATGCAGAAATAGTTAGAAATAAAGCAAGAATTGTGATTAATTATAAAAAGTTAAATGACAATACAGTCTTTGATGGATATTTCTTACCACATAAAGAAAGCTTAATTAATAGCACTACTTCTAAAAAAGTATTCTCTAAATTTGATTGTAAAAGTGGTTTCTATCAGATAAGAATGCACCCAGAAAGTATTCATTATACAGCCTTTTCTACGCCTCAAGGACAATACGAATGGTTAGTAATGCCCTTTGGTCTTAAAAACGCTCCTCAGATATTTCAAAGGAAAATGGATAATTTGTTCAAAAACTATGATTTTATCTTTGTTTATATAGATGATATTTTAATTGTCTCTGAAACATTAACTGAGCATATAAAGCATTTAAATACTTTTACTGATATTTGTTTAACTCATGGTTTAGGATTGTCTGCAAAAAAGGCAAAATACAAAATGAAATTGAATTTCTAGGTATGATTATTGATGGAAATGGGATACAATTACAAAATCATATTGTAGAAAAAATTTCTTTATTCCCTGATAAACTAATAGATAAAAAACATGTTCAGAGCTTTCTTGGTGTATTAAACTATGCCTCTGATTTTATTCAGAATTTAGCAGTTCTTCGTAAACTTTTTCAAGAGTTATTAAAGAAAGATAAAGTCTTTAGCTTTACAACAATACATGAGTCACAGGTTAGGCACATCAAAGAAATATGTAAACATTTACCTAAATTACATCTTTCACATAAAGATGATAAGTTAATTTTAGAAACAGATGCATCTGAACATAGTTGGAGTGGAATCTTAAAAAAGATTGACAAAACTAAAGAAACATTATGTCGCTATTGTTCTGGCACATTTACTGATACTCAGTCAAGATATCATATCAATGAAAAAGAATTGTTAGCAATAATCAAAAGCTGCCAAAAATTTTATTATTTTTTGTTACCTACTCGATTTATTTTAAGAACTGATAACACACAAGTAAAAGCTTTTATTCAGAATAATTTACCTTTAAAACCAGAATATAAACGCTTTATTCGCTGGCAAATGTTATTGTCAGAATATTCTTTTGACATTGAGATTATCAAATCTGACAAAAATGCTCTAGCAGATTTTTTAACTCGCGATGGCAGAATATGTTCAGAAGTTAATTGAAGTCATTACTGCAATGGATAAACAAGTTCATTCTATCGAGAAGAACATCTCTGATATTATTGATATAGCGGGTCTTGATAGTTTAACAAAAGAAATACAGACTATGTTATTATCAGAGTGTTCTTTGATTAATGCCAAAATAGGCAATTATATGAACCTGCATACTCAAGTAAAAACTTTATTGCAGCAGATCACCTTTGAAAAGGTATATTCTGATAGCTCTGTTGATGAGCCAATGGAGACTCAATCAGATACGGAAGTATCTATACCCAAAGTAGATTTGTCTTTACGACCACACTCGAAGTTAAACTTAGCCGCAGGCAATCGAACAGAAAAATCAGCAAAGATTGCTGGTATTAAAGCTCCTGTTGAACAACAATTTATTCTGATGCAAGAACTGTATGCTTTACGCAATACAGATACTCGCTATGTGAATTTTTCTGGGATTTATCCTCGAGTAAATTATTTACAAGATTCGAATCCTCAAGAAATCAGATACTGGTATGATTTTGGAGCCATAAACTCTATTTATTTAAGTACTCCTAATTTTCAAGAAATCAGTCAATTTCCTCAATGGGTTAGAGAAGGCGTAAAAGAAAGTTATATTCATAACCCTTTCTTTACTCCAAAGGATACTTTGGTTCTTAAATTTTATTCTGCGGGTCCAGATTTTTATAAGGAAGAAAGATATGGATCTTATCACCTCATGCAATTAGGAAAAGCAGAAGCCTTTTCCTTATTCTCTTCTCAAGCCAACATAAAAGAATTTCGACAATTCAATGAATCTGATATTCATTATCGTCGAGCAATCGGGTTAAAGGTTGTACTTCAAAGCATGGAGGCATGCTTTAAACGAGGATTTAGGACAGCTGGAGGCAAGACAATGTTTTCCTCTGTTCTTATCACTCCTGCTCGGTATACTCCTCAAGGAGCAGACAAATATTTGCGCAATAAAATTCAAATGTTAGACAGTGGAGTCATTCGCTCTCATCCGCAAGCGCAACTTCGACTTTGTCAGATGCGACAACATGCAAGTAATACATGTCCAGCCTGCACCAAAGGAAAAGAAAATGCTGGTTCAAGTATGACTGATGATAGTGACTAAAAGTCGACAGCAAGGCCTGATAGACAAGCACTCAATAAAGCTACTCTATCTAGTGTGTCATCTTTTTATCTTGTCTTTTGTTTTTTTTGCTTAAGTGCTTAACGCACTAGCTTTTCCTATCTTGTCTACTTTTTAAGTGCTTCACGCACTCATAAAGGTATCCTGTAAGTAAGTCTGAAATCCAAAATTCAAATCCGGAAGCCTCTATAAAAGGCAGACCGAACATTTGAGGGAGGGAGGAGGAAAAAAGGAGAAGAAAACACAAAGAAGCTGAATCCTCTCTATCTTCATCTCTTTGTATCATGTTTAGTACGATGAAATAAAAACTTTCGTTTGTTCTACTTCTCTCTTTACTACTTAGCAAGGCCAAGATTCTTGGTTCTTTGTTTTACCATACGCCTTAAGGTAGGAAACGAATTAAGGCTGTGTTGTTCGTTATTGAAGGACTCAAGAGAAGTTACCTTAACAATAGTTAAGGTTGGAGCTGCAATGCTCGGTAAAAGTCTCGGAGAAACCCGATAACACGACGGTCAAAGCGGCAAAACAAAGTACGAAACGTGTTGGACCCTTCTAAGGATGTAATTTGATGAGTAGAACATCTCTCTGATCTAAATGATTGATATAAGTTGCTTTTATTTAACCCCCGACATTTCTATTATTACAATTAAACAAGATAATGTTTTACGCTCGATGCTTATTTTAGATCGAAATTCCGCTGCCCTCCGAAATGGTATTCAGAATGATGAGTATTAGATAAAGCATAAGAAATCATATATGTTATAGAATAAGGACTATTAGAAGAAAAGAAAAAATCTTTTCTTTTAAAATCATGGATTAAACTTAAAGTTTTATTAAAATCTTTATCATGTAAATGATAAGATATTCTGGGAAATACGTTAAATTTTAATTTTCTATATTGTAAATTTCCTCTTAAAATCCCTAAACAGGCTTCTCCTCTGTTTTGTACTCGATTATCCATAATAGCCAAATCTATTGGCGTATCTAAACCTTCTTTAAAAGTTGATTGAACAATAATTTGAATAGCTCCTATATGAACCCATCCTAAGGTGGAACGAATATCAAGAGATATTTTCTGCAATTTATTTTGTAAATCTGCTTTGGTGAGTAAAGGAATCATAACTTTATTTCCAGTTAAGGAAATATCTAATGCTCTTTCTTGCATATTTATTCCATAAAATAAATGATGTTTTCGAGTTAATATATTAAATTTATCAAAATTAGAAACTTTAAATCCATCATAATTTGATAAAGAAAAATTTTCCTTTTGGATCTGTTTAAGTTTTCTTTTATCAATTAATATATCTTGTTTATATTCTCCAGAATATTCTTCAATAGTATTTATTATACTAGAACTAGCAATATTACTAAGATCCATTTTCTTCTTCTGAAGATAGATGGTCTAGGATAAATATGCTCTCATCCGAGCTTACTTCTTGAAATTCATTTATTTGGACAAGTTCTCCTTGAGAGATTAACAATTCTATATCATTATCAATTTCAAAATATTTTTTATTTTTAAACTTTTTAGGACACCTATTTTCATAATGTCCAACTTCATGACAATAATAGCAGCGACATTCTGTTGCTTTTTCATTGGCTTTAGTGCCTACTTGCTTTTTTCGTTTAAATGTTTTCTTTATGGGTTTTTTAAAACCTTGCGATTTGAAATATCTTGCTTTCTTTCTTTTGAAGAATTTTCTTTTATCATATCTTCTTTTCTTGAATTTCTTTTTTATTTTTTGATAATAAAATGGACTATCACATCCAATTAATAAAAGCATTTTAGGTGTATCACAACATAAAGCTATACGCTTTTGTAATCCTTTAGTTCTTTTTGCTAAAATTATATCAGCACACCATTTTTTAACATGGGTTATTCTTTTTCCTAATGTATCAGTGGTTCCTGGATTATAGGTATCTATCAACTTTTTACCCCAAGGATCTGGTATTTTAGCAAAGAACGAAGGTAAATAACTTTGCACTTCTGAGACGCGATTATAAACATGATAATAATAATCTTGAAAAACACAAATATATTTTTCAATTTCACATATATCACATAACTGCAGACGTAATAATGCAATTTTATATTTATTTATGGTTGCAGGATCTTTAATAATACTACCTTCACCAACAAATTCTAATCTTAAAGCTTCTGCAGCTCTTGTGATTAAATTTGACATATTGTCATCTGTATCAAAAATAGTTTGTTTAGTGGCATCATCAAGATTTTGCCAAAATCTTAGTGTACTACTAATCAAACTTCTTTCTAAAAAGTGTTTTGTAGTCTCATAATCCATTTTGTTAACAGTAACAGCGATTCTCATTGTTGTTTCCCATTTATCTATGGCATCTTCAGTATTAGCGATACAATCTAAATTTAAATAAATTCCAAAAGGATTAATATGTTCATTTTTCATAGCTCCAAGAGGAGTAAAAGATTGATCCTGTTGGATTGTTGAACTTATTCCAGCATATCCTTTTGCTGGTTTAGTAAAACCAGTATAAGAAGATGGGGGATTTCTACTTGTACTTGGTACATCTATAAAACTTTCTTCTGATTTTATTATATCTCCTGGTTTAATATTAATAAAATTATCTAAAAGAGATAAATCTCCAATCTGGGTGATTAAATTATCAATATCTGGATTAGATTCTGAATCTGAATTTACCATTTTAAAGTATTTCCTTTATATCCTCCAGGAATTATTAGTTGATTTAGTAAATTAGCTAAACTGGGTTTTTCTTCGGATTTAGGTAATTTATTTATAAGTTGTTTAACTTCATCTAAAGATTGTAAGATACGAATACCATAAAAGATTATTGTTTTTTGTAATTCAATTAAATCTGTATCAATAGGTAATTGTGGATTCTTTTCTAATAAATCTTTATATTCTATCGATAGTTTATCTTTATTTTTATCCATTTAGATGTGCAGTATGATAATGCTAAGCTAAAGATTTATGAAGTTCAATTTGTTTTTCATAAATTGGGCACCAAAGTCCTAAAGCCTTATTGTAGGATTCTTCAGCTTGTTGTAAAGCAATTTTATGTCCATACATACGACTATTATTTAAATGCCATTCAGCAAAATCACAAGACTGAGATAATTCTCTTTCTTGTCTGTCAATTTCTTTTATTTGAGCTAAAAGAGTAGCACAGATTTGACAATTACAAGTTTTACAAAAACTTTTGCAAAAAAGACTGGATTTATTAGTCTGAGAAGAACTAGAATTACAATCCATAACGTTGATGATAACGATCAATATGTTGCTGTAATTCTTCAACTAAATGTAGTTTATGAATAACAAAAAAGTGTAATTGCTCTAATCTTTCTGTATAAAATCTTCTTGTTTGAACAAGTCTTGTACTATTAAATCCTGTAGATTCTAACCCGGCAAAAGCTCGATCTAAATTGTCTAACCAATTTTGGAGTAAATCGACATGACTTTGGAATTTTGAGATATAGTCTTCCAATAACTTACAATAACCACAATTCATTTGTCTATTCATTTTTAATTTGATCTATATCCCCAATCGGAATCGTCTATAATATGATCTTCATAATTGGAAATAGGCACGATATGGTTCCATTCTTGGAGATGTCTATCCTCAAAGGTTGAAAAATCTTCGTCGGAGATTATTTCATCCTCTAAACTTAAAAATCTTAAATCAAAATCTATAGAATGATAATATTCGATAACAGTAATTTCAACATTTTCTATTTCAATAGTGTCTCTGATACCATTTCGGAGGGCAGCGGAATTTCGATCTAAAATAAGCATCGAGCATAAAACATTATCTTGTTTAATTGTAATAATAGAAATGTCGGGGTTAAATAAAAGCAACTTATATCAATCATTTAGATCAGAGAGATGTTCTACTCATCAAATTACATCCTTAGAAGGGTCCAACACGCTTCGTACTTTGTTTTGCCGCTTTGACCGTCGTGTTATCGGGTTTCTCCGAGACTTTTACCGAGCATTGCAGCTCCAACCTTAATTACTGTTAAGGTAACTTCTCTTGAGTCCTTCAATAACGAACAACACAGCCTTAATTCGTTTCCTACCTTAAGGCGTATGGTAAAACAAAGAACTAAGAATCTTGGCCTTGCTAAGTAGTAAAGAGAGAAGTAGAACAAACGAAAGTTTTTATTTCATCGTACTAAACATGATACAAAGAGATGAAGATAGAGAGGATTCAGCTTCTTTGTGTTTTCTTCTCCTTTTTTCCTCCTCCCTCCCTCAATGTTCGGTCTGCCTTTTATAGAGGCTTTCGAATTTGAATTTCGGATTTCAGACTTACTTACAGGATACCTTTATGAGTGCATGAAGCACTTAAAAAGTAGACAAGATAGGAAAAGCTAGTGCGTTAAGCACTTAAGCAAAAAAAAACAAAAGACAAGATAAAAAGATGACACACTAGATAGAGTAGCTTTATTGAGTGCCTGTCTATCAGGCCTTGCTGTCGACTTTTAGTCACTATCATCAGTCATACTTGAACCAGCATTTTCTTTTCCTTTGGTGCAGGCTGGACATGTATTACTTGCATGTTGTCGCATCTGACAAAGTCGAAGTTGCGCTTGCGGATGAGAGCGAATGACTCCACTGTCTAACATTTGAATTTTATTGCGCAAATATTTGTCTGCTCCTTGAGGAGTATACCGAGCAGGAGTGATAAGAACAGAGGAAAACATTGTCTTGCCTCCAGCTGTCCTAAATCCTCGTTTAAAGCATGCCTCCATGCTTTGAAGTACAACCTTTAACCCGATTGCTCGACGATAATGAATATCAGATTCATTGAATTGTCGAAATTCTTTTATGTTGGCTTGAGAAAAGAATAAGGAAAAGGCTTTTGCTTTTCCTAATTGCATGAGGTGATAAGATCCATATCTTTCTTCCTTATAAAAATCTGGACCTGCAGAATAAAATTTAAGAACCAAAGTATCCTTTGGAGTAAAGAAAAGGTTATGAATATAACTTTCTTTTACGCCTTCTCTAACCCATTGAGGAAACTGACTGATTTCTTGAAAATTAGGAGTACTTAAATAAATGGAGTTTATGGCTTCAAAATCATACCAGTATCTGATTTCTTGAGGATTCGAATCTTGTAAATAATTTACTCGGGGATAAATCCCAGAAAAATCCACATAGCGAGTATCTGTATTGCGTAAAGCATACAGTTCTTGCATCAAAATAAATTGTTGTTCAACAGGAGCTTTAGTATCAGCAATCTTTGCTGATTTTTCTGTTCGATTGCCTGCGGCTAAGTTTAACTTCGAGTGTGGTCGTAAAGACATATTTACTTTGGGTATAGATACTTTCGTATCAGATTGAGTCGGCTCATCAGCAGAGCTATCAGAATATACCTTTTCAAAGGTGATCTGCTGCAATAAAGTTTTTACTCGAGTATGCAGGTTCACATAATTGCCTATTTTGGCATTAATCAAAGAACACTCTGATAATAACAGAGTCTGTATTTCTTTTGTTAAACTGTCAAGACCCGCTATATCAATAATATCAGAGATGTTCTTCTCGATAGAATGAACTTGTTTATCCATTGCAGTAATG
The DNA here is from genome assembly GCA_026120185.1 of Voacanga thouarsii. NCBI lineage: Eukaryota > Viridiplantae > Streptophyta > Magnoliopsida > Gentianales > Apocynaceae > Voacanga > Voacanga thouarsii. The sequence continues at coordinate 112,649 of JANUWF010002093.1, forward strand.
ACTTCAATTAACTTCTGAGCATATTCTGCCATCGCGAGTTAAAAAATCTGCTAGAGCATTTTTGTCAGATTTGATAATCTCAATGTCAAAAGAATATTCCGACAATAACATTTGCCAGCGAATAAAGCGTTTATATTCTGGTTTTGAAGGTAAATTATTCTGAATAAAAGCTTTTACCTGTGTGTTATCAGTTCTTAAAATAAATCGAGTAGGTAACAAAAAATAATAAAATTTTTGGCAGCTTTTGATTACTGCTAACAATTCTTTTTCATTGATATGATATCTTGACTGAGTATCAGTAAATGTGCCAGAACAATAGCGACATAATGTTTCTTTAGTTTTGTCAATCTTTTTGAAGATTCCACTCCAACTATGTTCAGATGCATCTGTTTCTAAAATTAACTTATCATCTTTATGTGGAAGATGTAATTTAGGTAAATGTTTACATATTTCTTTGATGTGCATAACATGTGACTCATGTATTGTTGTAAAGCTAAAGACTTTATCTTTCTTTAATAACTCTTGAAAAGGTTTACGAATAACTGCTAAATTCTGAATAAAATCAGAGGCATAGTTTAATACACCAAGAAAGCTCTGAACATGTTTTTTATCTATTAGTTTATCAGGGAATAAAGAAATTTTTTCTACAATATGACTTTGTAATTGTATCCCATTTCCATCAATAATCATACCTAGAAATTCAATTTCATTTTGTATTAATTTTGCCTTTTTTGCAGACAATCCTAAACCATGAGTTAAACAAATATCAGCAAAAGTATTTAAATGCTTTATATGCTCAGTTAATGTTTCAGAGACAATTAAAATATCATCTATATAAACAAAGATAAAATCATAGTTTTTGAACAAATTATCCATTTTCCTTTGAAATATATGAGGAGCGTTTTTAAGACCAAAGGGCATTACTAACCATTCGTATTATCCTTGAGGCGTAGAAAAGGTTGTATAATGAATACTTTTTGGGTGCATTCTTATCTGATAGAAACCACTTTTACAATCAAATTTAGAGAATACTTTTTTAGAAGTAGTGCTATTAATTAAGCTTTCTTTATGTGGTAAGAAATATCCATTAAAGACTGTATTGTCATTTAACTTTTTATAATTAATCACCATTCTTGTTTTATTTCTAACTATTTCTGCATGATTGCGTACAATAAAAGCTGGTGAACTATGTTCGGAAGAACTATTCTGAATTAATCTTAAACTTAATAATTCAGCTATCTGGAGTTTAATTTCTTCTTGATCTTCAGGTTTGTATTTCATAGGTGGAACACGTATGAGTTTAGATTTATCTTTAATTTCTAAAGAAGCCATAATTTGATTTTTATCCCAAAAAGCTAGTGGGTTTTCTGTATAACAAGTCTTATTTCTTACCACATAAAGAAAGCTTAATTAATAGCACTACTTCTAAAAAAGTATTCTCTAAATTTGATTGTAAAAGTGGTTTCTATCAGATAAGAATGCACCCAAAAATTATTCATTATACAGCATTTTCTACGCCTCAAGGACAATACGAATGGTTAGTAATGCCCTTTGGTCTTAAAAACGCTCCTCATATATTTCAAAGGAAAATGGATAATTTGTTCAAAAATTATAATTTTATCTTTGTTTATATAGATGATATTTTAATTGTCTCTGAAACATTAACTGAGCATATAAAGCATTTAAATACTTTTGCTGATATTTGTTTAACTCATGGTTTAGGATTGTCTGCAAAAAAGGCAAAATTAATACAAAATGAAATTAATCCCCATTTTTATGTAATCTTTATTTTATTAATTAATAAAACAGGTAGGGATCCAAGTCAAATCCCCCACCACTTCAAGGTGACTTTTTTATAATTTTAAAAAATTATGTTAAGTAGGAAAAAAAAAAAGAAGGAATAAGCTATGGGCTGACCCGCACCGGCCCGCGGGCCACACGGGCTAAGGTCCCGGTTCGGTCCGGTCCCTAGGACAGAGCCTACCCCTCTCCAGGACCGGCCTGGCACGACTCGAAACTGTGCGGGCTGACCCAGTTGCCAATGCTACTTCTGAATGTACAAATCCCCACCATATCGGGTTTCTTATTGGTTCATTATAGGTTGATTGTGAGAGACCAAAAACATGTTTTAAGTTCCAAGGTTTTTATATTTTTGTTAGCAGCGATTTGATTAAAATCTAAATATTTAATTATTAAATTTTAAAATTTGAATTAAGAAGACTAAATTCTGAAATATAAAATTAGAATGTGAAATTTGAATTAATTATAATTTATTCTTATATTATATTTTATTATAATTTAGATTAAATAAAAATAGTAGTAATTAAATAAATATTTGTCATATTTATATTTTAGATTTAAGTAATTTTTATTTCATTTAAAAATTATAATAAAATTTAAATATGTCTTAATTAATTAAATGATAACGATAATATATTATCAAATGTACTAAATTATGAATATTTAATATTAATTATTATCAAGTATTTAATTAAATTTTTAGTGTTTAATCGAGGATCTATTTGATAATTCAATTAAGAATTTAAAATTAATTAATTAAATACTTATTTAGTGAAATGTATTTAATAACAGATAATATTAAATGATTAATTAATTAAATATGTTTAATAAAATTTAAATTTAAATTTTTAAATTTTAAATTTTAAAAATAAGAGTCTGAAGATTGAATTTAAATATTCTTTTATAATTTATTTTTATATTATTTTATTACAATTTAGATTAAATATAAAAAATATTAATAATTAGATAAATATTCAATATATTCACATTTTATACTTAAATAAAATTTATTTCATCTAAAATTTATAATAAGATTTTGGTATATTGATAATAAAAATTTATTACCAAACGTATTTAATTAATTAAGTATTTAATATTATTCGTTATTAAATTATTTAATGAAATATGAACTTAATTAATTAATTTTAAGTACTTAATTAAGTATTTAAACAGATTTTAATATTATCACTTAATTAATTAAGTTATATTGAAATCATATTATAAATTTTAAGTGAAATTGAAAATTATTTGAATTTGAAATTTGAATATATTAAATATTTATATTATTATTATTTAAATTGTAATAAAATATAAATATAAATTAAATTATAATCAATATAATTTGCATATTTATATTCCAAATATCAGAATTTAGAGTTTAGATTTTAAAATATAAAATTTAGTATTTAAATATTTAAATTTCAATTTTTAAATTTAAATATATGTAGAATAATGGATAAAGGATTGAAGCTAGACATTTCTGTTGATTTAGAAGAAAAAAACCATCATTCAATACAATGTTTATTTTTGAAAAATATATAAAAAATACACATTGAAACATCATATTTTATTCATGACATGGTCAAAGACTATGAATTCTCAATCATCAGGCCCTAGTGGCTGCTCCCAATTACTTCCAAAATGTGACCGACAATTATTTTAGTAAAAGCAATCTTTGCTAAAGGGTTTTGAGTATGAAATAAATACGTAGGTTTTTTGAAGGAAATTATATAAAAATATAATATTATAATTTAAAAAAATTAAAGGTGTAAGGTAAATTTTAAATAGATTTTTAAAAAATTAATTTTAAAGATAATTACAATTTTTTAAAAAAATTTAGCGGTGAATATCCTGTCCATAATAACTATTCACATCTCTGTTTTTATGTATTAAAAGAGAAAAAAAAAAAAGTTACATTAGACATTGAATTGACCATATTTTAGCATTGTATATACTTCTAAAAGAAAATTCACCACCAATCAAGTGAAAATTTTAGTAACATTCACCATCCTCTCCGTTCTTGGGCAATTCAGTATAGGTAAGGTGGAAGAGTTTTTCTCTCTCTCCTTTTTTTTTTTTAAATGCTTCTTTCTACCAAAATATACAAGGAAATTATTTTATTTATTGTGAATTTGATTCCAAATAGAATCAATAATCAAAATATAAAAATTAATATTAAAGAAAATATAAGAAGAAATATATGAGAAAATCATTTAGATTCAATTGACTGATTACGTTCGTTTATATAAGACCCATATTTATAGAGGGTTAGATACATTATCTAAAAAGATAATAAATGAATCTAAAAAATATAATTTTATCTTATCTATTAATAACCTTAGAAAAATAAACAGTCACATCTATCTTCAAGATAAATGAATAGTATCATATCAGAAAATGAACAGCTATTTATTATTTTTATAATACTCTCCCTTGGATGTTTATTTTCAAAATCTCTGAAAATACTTCGTTAAAAACATTCATAAGAAAAATTTTGTGGGACAAAAATCTAGTGAAAGAAAAAATAGTACACTTTCCGTTCTAGAGGGAACATTGCTTCATTAAAAACCTGACCAAGAAAAAATCAAGTAGGAAAAAAAATATCTTAGTTAAGAAAAAAAAGTACAGTGTATATATTTTCCTTTTAATACAATTTTCAAGATGATTTCATATATTTTAACTGACGCATTTCAATTTTATGTACTAATTTTTTAAATGAAACTATCGGCAACGTCTTAGTGAATAAATTTGTCAGATTATCACATGATCAAATATGTTGCATATCAATTTCACTACTCTTCTAGAGTTCATGAGTAAAGAAAAATTTTGATAATTCTAATTAGTCCTATATTGTATGCAAAAAAAAATTTGTAATTATGATTAGTCCTATATTGTAATTCTGATTAGTTCAAGATATTCATTATCTTTTAACCATCAAGTGCTATATTGTATGCAAAAATATCAACAGTTATTTTCATTCGATTCCAACTTCTGTCAGAAGTCATATAATTGATGGTCATTTCCTTATTCTGTTCACTATTTTCAAATATTTAGATCTTTTCATCGGTTATCTCTTGATCTTTATTTTCTAATTATTCAATTTGATAATTCTGATTATTTGTTCCTCTTTTCTTTCGAGAATATTTATCTTTTAAACCAATGGGTCGTCCACGCTTCTGGCGTGTTTTTGATTCAGCAGCTATAGGAATTTTATTTTGTCATGCTGGAACTTCTATCCGAATAGGAGCATCTATAGCTAGAATATGTGATTTAGTTACCTTTATAGAGTCAATAAAAGAATCTGGCATCTGATTTATAAGTCTTTGCAAATGAATTATCTTTTGAACTTTTAGTTTACTCACGTTTGTGCGCGAATCTAAATAATTCAATGATGTTGTCTATGCAAATTCTTTTTTAAGTGGTTTATGTTCTCTCCCTAATTTAGAAAATAGAGTTTCATCAAAATGACAATTAGCAAATCTTGTTGTAAATACATTACCTGTCAATGGTTCAACATATCTAATTATAGTTGGAGAATTAGGATTGTGTATTCGGTTTACGGTTTGATTTTCGGTTTAGAAATTCAATTTTTTTTTTCAATTTTTCATTTTTTTTACCACAACCGAACCGAACCAAATATCTAAGGAAATCGAAACAACCGAACTAAGATTATTTCGATTTGTTTCGGTTCCATTCGATGTAAATCAAAATTTAGACAGCCCATTAAAGATCCAATAGTCTTGAGATTGGCCCATTAAGCATTAGCTCAATATACATTTAAATCCATGATTCCATATAAGCCAGCAAAGTCCAACTTCCATTAAAATTCAAATCCAATGTAAATAAAGATAAAATATTTTAGCATTGACCCAATGCACATGATTTATCATATATATTATATCCAATCCAATCCAACCAATAGCCTGTACCCTGATCTATCCAACTCAATAGCTATACAATCATGATCAGTCATAATATAGTCATACAACTTAACTCATATCTAATCCAACCAACCAACAGCTTGCTCATATCTATTCCATCACATAATACATACAACTTAACTCATATCTAATCCAACCAACCAACAACCTGCTCATATCTATACCATTACATAATATAGTCATACAATTATATAGTCACTCAACTCAATAGCTTGCACCCTGATTTATCCAACATTTAACAATCTTTAAGACATCATTAACAATCAACATTCACTTCAAAGTTCAGAATTTTCAAACAATTTAAAACATTACTGCAAACTCCAATTCAAATCCAACTCCAATCTAACCTACAATTTAAGACCAACTAAAATCCAAATGTTTTAAAGATTTATAGGCCAATACACATTTTTCCAATCCAAATTCCAATAGGACCAATACTATTACATAAGCAAGTATCAAGACAGCATAAATCATAAGAAAAAAAAAAAATACTCCTTCCGTTTCAAAATAATTGTTCATGAAGCTCTGGGCACACAGATTAAGGGGATTGAAAACAATAAAACAAATCAGAAAAAGTTCCTGTTTTACCCTTATTAAATACATTTTTCTTGTTTTCAAAGGCATTTACACTACTACTATATTCTTTCTTGTTCCCAGATATCATTATTTCTCTCTCCTCTTCATTGTGTATACTAAGAGCACACTGTCTTTTTATATTCTCTTCGGAGTACATTGTAGCCACAACTTTGTTTTCCTTCTCTATTTTGTCAGTGAATTAAGGATTTGAAATTGAAAAAGAGGTTGGAATGAGTCCAAATCCCCATCTGCAACCCGAGGTTGGAACAAGTTCAAAACGCCATCAACAAATCCTTGGAAGAATTGATCAGAATGTTGATTTTAGGGAAACCATTTCGTCAAAGTTCTGCTCTAATTTTGGAAAAGAGAACATGGTGTTTGATCTAAATTTATGCGCAAATGAATAAGTAGTTAATCTCATTGATCTTAATTTGCATCCTCCAATTGAAGTTGCGCGAATTCATTCTGCAAACGTTGGTAAGTTGCTCAATGTTTATCTTACTCGATTATCATTTCTAATCATTTTTAGTTTTGACTGCAGATGAGGAACATGATAACCTTATCAATCATAATTTGGATCCTCGCGGAAGATCTACAAATTACTTCTACAAAAATGGGTAAGTTGCTCAATATTTAGATGCAAAATTCTCTGATTTTCCAGTTCACAAACATTGCATTATTTACAGATGAAAAAGATGATAATCTTTTTGATCTTGACGTGGATCCTCGAACAAAAGATTTGCATTCTCCTCTCCAAATATAGGTAAGTCTTTTATGTATTTCTTACTTGGTTGAGAATTTTATGAGATTTTGTCCTTGTACAAATGAATGTGTTATGAATTCTTTCTATTTTATATTGATATACTCCCAAAAGAGATTAGAGTTAAGAATACATACTTTTCAGACCGACTACGTCATGCCATCTATGATGCTTTGTTGGAGAGAAGTATTGGTGGAAAACTAAAAAGAGATACTGCAACAATTGTTGCAGAGTTATTTTCAGTTAGTAGATACACTGTTTGGCGTATTTGGACAAGAGCAAGAAGTACTAGCACAGATGGTGAAATAGGGGATGTTTCTAATAGAAAGGTTAAAAATTGTGGCTGCAAGAGGATTGAAGTTGATGTCAACCGTATCCGTGAGATACCCTTACATCAGAGAACAACGCAAGCATCTTTGGCTAATGCCTTGGGTAGCAACAAAAGCAAAGTGTCAAGACTTTTGAAATCGGGATCTATAAGGGGACATACAAATGCTATCAAGCCGTATTTGAAAGAAGAAAACAAAATAGCGAGATTGAAGTTTTGCATCTCAATGCTGGAGCAAAATAGTCTGGTTCATGAGCCGAAGTTTGTTAACATGTTCAACATGGTGCACATCGATGAAAAATGGTTTTACATGACAAAAAAATCAAAGAAATACTATCTTCTAAAGGATGAAGAGAATCCTATATGGATGTGCAAGAACAGAAATTTCATTGGAAAAGTGATGTTCTTGGCTGCTATAGCACGTCCAAGATTTGATTTTGAAGGAAATGTAACTTTCTCAGGTAAGATAGGTATTTTTCTTTCACAACCAAGGAACCAATAAGGCAGAATGGTGTTAATCGGAGAGTTGGAACAATGGTGACAAAGCTAATGACATCTGTTACAAGAGACATAGTGAAATTCTACATTATTGAAAAAGTGTTGCCAGCAATTCTAGCTAAATGGCCAAGATCTAATTCAGGACATCCTATCTTCATTCAGCAAGATAATGCTAGGACTCATATTGATGCAAATGATCAAGAATTTTGTGAAGCCAGTTCATCTCTTGGTTTTGATATTTGAATGATTTGTCAGCCACCTAACTCTCCCGATCTTAACGTATTAGATCTTGGTTTTTTCAGGGCTATACAATCGTTGCAAGAAAAGCATCCTGGAAAAACCATAGATGAGCTTCTTTTTTAGTTGGAAGTCATTTGCAGAATATTGTGTGGAAAAATCAAATTGCATTTTCTCAACATTGCAAATTTGTATGACTAAGGTGATGGAAGTTGATGGTTTCAACAATTACGATATTCCTCATATCAACAAAGCTTCTATTCCAAATGCTTGCCTTCCTGTTCAAAAAACTTGCGATCCGGTGGTAGTCCAGAGCGCTTTAAATAAGCTAACTAATCTCTAATATAAGTGAGATGTATATATCATTTTCAATTCTTTATTTGTTTGACTAATACATGAATTTGTTTGTAATATGTCTCACGATGAATCATTATATATGTGTGTGTGTGTGTGTTTTTTTTTAAGGTTCTCAAATGGTGATCTCATCTTCTTCTTTACATCTTTTTAATTCTGAAAGGCAGCTTGCACATATTAAATGTTGTACGTGATATCTATGAGGTGTATATTGCTATGGTTACTTGGACACTGTAGTCATCCATCATTTATCAATAGATTTAGGATTTCATGCACTTTGATGTTTTGGTGAAATATCTTTGGTGCTGCTTTTTTCTCTTGGAATAGATCTTTCTCAGAATAATTGCATTCCATTTTTTCTTGTGGAACAAAACTTCCTCGGAAAAGAGTGGCATATCCCATGTCAATGTCCTCCCTCTAAATTAACAGGAACTTGAATTCACCCAAACGCGACTAATTATACAGGAATTCTGATAAGAACTGAATTTAAAAGAGCTTTTTTCCAAGCCACCGATCATGTGACAATAACAAAAACATCTTTTACATAATGGATAAAAGAAGAAAAAAATTGAGGAAATGATGCAGATATCCTGTGCCAAAAATGAGGAAACCATGTGCTGATATGATGATTCCCATGATCACACCAAACAATCCAAGTGCACTACTAGACATCTTGTGCCAAAAAAAAAAAAAAAAAAAAATGAGGAAACCATGTGCTGACATGATGATTCCCACAATCACACGAAACAATCCCAGTGCAGTACTTCCCACAATCACATATCTAAGTGCAGTACTTAACCGACTATCTGCTAATAGTCTTTTAAACAAACTCTGACTCCTAAATTCATTCATATTTTATCATTATGTGCCAATCAAAAGAAAAGATGAAGATGGAATTGATCCATAGCAAACAAATTCATTTGACTTAACAAAATATTAAAGGAGACGACATATATTGAACTAAAAATGAGATCAGAGGAGATAGCTAGAGAATTCACAGGAAGTTCCCACCTTTAGTTTGCTCCTAAAAGTCAGAAAACAAAAAATCTCACTAGTGCTCAAAACACAATAGGAAGTGTTGAAGTTTCTCCTCCGTCGAAATCTCCCCTTCGTCATCAGCTTCAAAATTCAAGTTGGTTCCCTCTCAGGCTTATTCAGATCGAAGAAGGGCCTGATAGATTCAATTTCACAAACAGGTGTGCCATTTGAATCAAGGATTTCTTCGTCTCTGACGCTCATGATTCCTGTGCCCTTTGAAGGTTATTGTTTGGAGCTCACGATTGTTATTGCAATCTGATTGAACTCAATATATTTCTTCATGAAATTTATAGGCAAAATTAAAGAAATACTCATGGTCAGAAGCATCCATTTCAAGATTTTGAAAATAACAACTGTTATTAACAAGGAGATGAAATTTAAAGAGAATTGTGACTGGATTTTGTAATCCTGCAAAAACTTGAGAAGAAAAGCGCAAGACGAGAAAGCAGAGGGTAGAAGAAGAAGAAGAGAGAAGAAGAGTAAAGAGTGAAAGTAAATGAGAAGAGAGAGACTTGGACGAATGAGGATGAGATAAGGAGAAAGAAGTTTGGTGGAATTTTCGAGAAGCCAGAATACTCTTGGAAGTTGTTTTATTGAACTAACATAAATAGGGGTAAAATAGGAAAAAAATTAATCATTACTTCTTAAAATATGTTCATGGATAAGTATTTTGAAACAAAATAAAAAAGTTTCATAAACAACTATTTTGAAACGGAATAAGTACTTTCCAATAGTAACTCAAGTCTCCAACTTCACAGTTTACAGCATAAGATTTCCCCCAGAAGACTGAAGATAGCAAATATGTCATAATCTGCTTTTGAGGCAAAACAAGAGGCAAATATGTTGAGGTAAATAGAAATAGTAAAGGCACAATTAATTCACAAGAGGTAAAACAAGATAAAAGAAAACATTTCATAATCTTCTTTTGAGCAAACGTATCCAAGAGAAATATCAAATAGCATGTTGAGGTAAATAGAAATAGTAAAGACACAATTAATTCACAAGAGGTAAAACAAGATAAAAGAAAACATTTCATAATCTTCTTTTGAGCAAACATACCCAAGAGAAATATCAAATAGCAACAGGAGATACTACTTTTAACCAACCAACACAACCAACCATGTCCAATAGAATAGCAATGGTATGTACATGTTCTGCTTTTAACCAAACAGAGCAACATCAAAACGAGGTATTGCTTGGGTATTCGCATTATAACAGTCACCACATGTTGCTTGAGCTAATGAAAACAAAGTATACACAACTACACAAGTAAACTTTTTCATACCATACCATATCAGATCACAACAATTTATATTTCTTCACATGTATTTTTCTTTTTGATCATCATAAGAAAATAGCTAAAAAGATGAGTTTGAGAAGATGTACCATTTTGTCTACCTAGAGAGTTACCAGACTAACAATTTAACTTTACAAAATGAAAAGAGTAAATTAAAATATTCAGGATTTCCGATCACATATTTATAGCATAATTGAAGTTCCTGAGAGATAATTTGTCTAAAAATATTATATTTAGGCTTGACTTTAAAGAAAAATAGCTTACTTGAATTCTCAATGGCTTAAATTTTCTTCAAAGATCAAGAATGGTTGATTCATGACCATTTTTTTCAAATTCTACAAAAAGAAATTAAAGAAAAAGTTAGAAATTAGATTAAGATATAAATAAATATATTTACAAGCATTAAAAAACTAAAATAAAACATAAAAAATAGACTACCATTATCCGTTTTTTCTAAAATATCAATGTCTTCTTCAATATTAATAGGTTTTGCTTTATTATGTTACCAATCTTTGGCACACATAAGACATTGTACCATTCTTAGAGTCAAAGAACTTCTAAATGTGTTAAGAATACGATCTCTCATACTAAAAGCTAACTCAGAAGCAATTGTAAAAATTAGAGCAGCCAATATATCACGAGCTATTTGAGTAACTATAGGAAATCTTGGAGCATCAAGCTTCCACCATTTCAAGATATCAAATTCATCTTCATCTTTTTCTCTTTCTTCACCAAGAAACTTATCCAATTCATTTTTTGTATCAACCCCTCCACCCTCGTTAAGAAACATATCATACTCACGCCTAGTGTCTACTTATAAATTTTGCCTTTTTATTGATGGCTTAACTAAAACTTGTGAATGTTGACTTGAAGTTGAAGTCAACTGGAGTAGCTGACTCGGAAGCAACTGTAGAAACTGGAGCAGCCAATATATCACGAGCCATTTGAACAATTATAGAAAATCTTGGAGTATTAAGCTTCCACCACTTCATGATATCAAATTCATCTTCATATTTTTCTCTTTCTTCACTAAGAAACTTATCCAATTCATTTTTTGTATCAACCCCTCCACCCCCATTAAGAAACATATCATACTCACGCCTAGTGTCTATTTCTAAATTTCGCTTTTTATTGATGACTTAACTGAAACTTGTGAATGTTGACTTAAAATTGAACTAGAAGATCCACTTGGTGATGGTAGCGGTGAGCTATAACCTACTTTAGAACCATTCAACTTCTTGTATTTCTCAAATAGCTCATAAATACCTTAATTTACCTTATCCACAAAATCAACACTATTCGGATACATCTTTTGAATTACTCACCTAACATAATGCAATTTAAATCGGGGATCAAGAATAACTAGGTAAAACATAATGAAATTCAATTTTTTCACGATTCTCCCAATACTTATTATATTTATTTCTCATTCTCTTTACCATTTCACTCAACTCACCATCATCACTGAATTTCTATGTATTCAATAATTTAATTACATCACTAAGTTCATGAAGCACTTGATTTGAAGTCACATATAATGAGCCAGAAATTCGCAATGTAAGTTCATAAAAGTGACCCAAAAACTTCACAAAATGTGAAATATTACCCCCAATCTTTCTCAATAGGCAACCCACTATGATCAACTAGTAGGTCAAATTTAAAATGTGGATTTAAATCTTCAAATCTTTTAAAGGTTTTTGCAAGACTGAAAGTTGTATCTAACATCTGGGAACATCCAATCATAATAACTTCTTGCTTTCTATCTTTTCCATTTCAATACACTTCTTAAACTTTTTCAGCCTATTGGGTGACTGCCTTATATATCTAATAGTTGCTCGAACATGACTAATAGAATGAGAAATCTCTTTCAAACCATCACTCACAACAAAATTTATTATGTGTGTTATATACACCTTACATGAAGATACTTACCCCCAAGCAAATTAGTAGTCTAATTATAGAATCTTTTTTTCAAATAACTAACTACAATATCATTGGAGCTCGCATTATCAATAGTAATTGAAAAAACATTTTTAATCCCCCAATCAAGCAAGCATTTTTCCACCTCTTTTCCAATCGCTTCGCCTTTATGACTGTTTATTGGACAAAAATTTAGAATTCTTTTATGCAGTACCCAATCATCATCTATGAAATGAGCAGTGAGACACGTGTAATTAATTTGTTGTTTAGAAGTCCATTAGTTAGTGGTAAGACAAATTTTCTTAGATGAATGTCTCAAGAAACTATTCAATTTTGTTTTTTCTTCCAAACATATATTTTAACAATCCCTTGTAATGGTCGTTCTAGAAGGAATTTGGAAAGATGGACAAGCAACAGACATGAAATGTCTAAATTCTTCTTTTTCAACAAATGAAAATGGCTGCTCATCCACAATAATCATATATGCACATGCATTTCTAGTATCATTTTGATTAAACCTCCAAGTAACAATTGAACCGCCTTTACCATTATGTGCAAATGAGTGAGAGTGTGATTGTTGTTTTAGTTGGGTTTCATGGGCTTCATTGTTGTATGGGTTTTTCAAATAGCCCTTCATGTGGTTTTTCAGTGAAGTACTATTTATGGAAGGATTAACACCATAAGAAAGACCACAATAATTGCACCGTGCTTTTTTTTCTCCATCCTCAGTTGTATATTTGGTAAAATGGGATCATACAATTGATCGAAGCATCATTTCCTTTCTATTCTTGGAATATTGTTAGTTATTATTTAAAGTGTTAGATCCTTCATGACTTGGTGGGTTATCTTGTAAATTGCTCCTAATGCTTATAGGGGTACTATCTGCTTGATTTAACATCCTATAAAATAAAGAACACTAGTCTTTGTCAAATTCCTATTTGTTCATATCTAAGAACACTAGAATCTAAAAGTATGAGCTTCCACAAACATTATAATGATTAAATTGATGAACTAGATGTTCTGGTTGATGGTTCAATGATAATTGATAATGAGAAATGCTGATTATTATTTTGCAGTTTTTATTAACTTGTCCTGCAAATTACCAAGTTGAGACTTACCTTTCTAGATGTTTTTCTCATTTAAATCAAAGGTTATGCATTGTTCGGTACATTTATCTCCTAAATAACAGAATTTTGATGTTAAAACAAATTTAAAAATACACAAGTAAATGAATTCAATTGTTCCTAAATAACAAGTACACGTGCTTATTCTTAGCAACATAGAAGTTGGGTGAGAGTTGTGCTTTGGCGAAGCAAACAAGTGGTGAAATGAGAAGAATTGTCACAAAGTAGTTGCTAAGTAAAACCATTGTAGAGAGGGCTATGGTTTAGAAAAACAAAGTAATGCAAATTCTAGAACTAATCTTCACTTGGGGTATATAGGATAGCATGCATGAAGTCCTTCTATATATAGAAGCAAAGGAGAATATGATATGAGATTTATGAGGGAGAATAGATTCCCATTTACATGTTATTTTTCAATCAGGCAAGGTCAATTGTAACTATTTAAGTAAAATATATAAATATTATAATAAAATATGCAAATAAAATACTAATTTAGTAAGTAAATCGGACTCAAGATATTTTAATACATTATTTGTAACATCAATGATATAATTACATATGAAATAATATTATCAATCTACATCTATTAAATTTCTTTAATCTAATATAGTATTTCATGTAGAATAATATTATTGGTGTAATAATCGGTATATTAGAGAATACATTAAAAGATATATTACCAAGGAACCAATCCTAATTATACACTCAGATTTTGATTGTGCAATAAAGTTTATATAATCTAACTGATATTGACAATTTTAAAAAAACAAAAATATGTGTTTCGAAAGCGCAAGAAGGGCTATTTTTAAATCTGTTATTTAGGAACACTTATGATTTTTGAAATCTGTTATTTAAGCTATTTATCTCCTAAATAACAGATTTTTGGCTATACTTAAATTTAAATCAAAGGTTAAAACAATTTGTTCCTCTACATAAAAAATGAATTCAATGACATGCTTTATCAATCTACAGCAATGGCGAAGCATTACATGTGCTTAATGTTGCCATTGCCAGATAGGATTAGTTCTACATCCACGGCGCAAGAAATTGGCTCAAAATTTTCCCTTCAATTATTGCATTCAAGTCCCAACCACGAATCAAGATAATTACATATGATTTCTCATGATATTACCCACAAGCATATCATCTATTAGACTCTTATGAAGATGTAAATAGAAAAAACCATCAAATCTATCGTATGAGATGAAGGAGAAAATGCACACCCAAATCGAAAGCTTTACTTATATGGAGTCTAGCTTTTAAAATTGAGGAAAAATTTACAAATTTAAATCCAATTTCACGTGTTTTTATAGCGACACTCTATGGTGAGAAAAGGGAGGGACAAAGACAAAAGAATCCAATAAAAAGATAAATACGGTAATAAGCTGCAGTAAATATTACTTCCAAAATGATAAAAAGGGCGGCATTGGCAGAAGCTTACGGTAACGACATAGAGGAGATGGCAAGGCAACAACGACACAGAGTAGATAGGGGAGCCGAGGAGGAGGAGGATTGGAGGATCTAAGGGTTGACTGAGTCACTGACGGGTTGGCAGAAGCTTATGGTCGGTCATGACACAGAGGAGATGGTGGCGAGGCAACAACGAAACAGAGGAGATGGAGGAGCCGAGGAGGAGGAGGATTGAAGGATCTAAGGGTTGATTGACTGAGTCACTGACGGGTTATAGAGCAATGGAGGAGGAGAGTCGAGAAGGAGGAAGGAAGAATACATTGGAGGCAGCGGTTGAGTAGAGTGGCTAGGGCTTCCAAATTCCAATGGCAATGTCTGAATTGGGTTTGTGTAATTGTGTCTTGTGTGGCCGCGTTTAGGACTTGGAGTGGGGTGGGATAGTAGGGTTCAGTGAACTGTGGGATAGGATGGGGGGTGGAAGTAATTTTTTATTAAATTATTTTTAAAAAATATTTATTATATTTCATTTTTTCGATTTTACTGAATTTTATCTCAATTGAACCAAAAATCGAACCGAAATATTCAAGTAAAAATAGCAACGAATCGAAAAGCTTGAAAACTGAACTAAATTCTTAAATTCGGTTCGGTTCAATTTGGAAATTCGGATAAAATTGAATAGTGCACACCCTTAGGGAGAATCATATCCAATATATATCTCCAATCTGCTTTGAGGACCCATTTTGGTTCGTTGATTTGGCACTATCGGTACATATACAACACATAAAAAAATCTTAAATAAGTAATATTTGGCTCTGAACCAAAAGTCAACTGTAAGTGAGAGAATTTGGGACAACTTGTTGGCCTTATACGCACAAGTGCTACAACATGTAAAATAGTATGTCTCCAAGCAGATGTAAGGAGATTTATTCTCCTTAATAACAATCTAGCAATTAATTGTAACCTTTTAATGAATAATTCAGCTAGACCATTTTGAGTATGAACATGAGTAACTGGATATTCAATAGTAATGTCAATCGACATGCAATAAGCATCAAAGTCTTGGGAGGAATATTTTTCAATATTATCTAGATGGATCTTTTTAATAGGATAATTTGGAAATTGCGCTCATAAGCGAATTATTTGGATAAACAATCTCGCAAACACTAGATTACGAGTTGATAATAGACTAACATGCGACAATCGGGTTGATGCATTAATTAAAACCATAAAGTATCTAAATTGTCCACATGGTGTATGAATTGGTCCACATATATCACCATGAATTATTTTCAAAAATGTTGGAGACTTAAACTCCATTTTTGTTTGAGATGGTTTAATAACCAGTTTCACTTGAGAACATGCAGTACATGAAAATTTATCTGATGTTATAATCTTTTGACTTCTCAAAAGATGACCATACATATTTTCAATTATCATTCGCATCATAATAACTTCTGGATGACCCAAACAGTCATGCCAAATGATAAATGTAGCAAGATTAGTAAACTTCTGATTTACTGAATGATGCACTTCAATTACATATATTTTTATGCTATATAGGCTAGATGAAAGAGATAGTAGCTCTTCTATAAATTTTAGTGGAACAACTTCGGTAGAGTCTTCGATAGTGTTGGCTTAATTATAAATTTTAGTAAAACAACTTCGGTAGAGTTTTCGATAGTATTGGCTTGATTATAAACTTTAGTAGAACAACTTAGGTAGAGTCTGATAACGTATTGTAAATTTGACAAATAGAATCAAGAATCAAAATATAAAAACGGATATTAAAGAAACTATAAGAAGAGAGAAATGAGAGAGTATTTAGATTCAATTGATTGATTATATTCGTTTACATAAAATCTCTATTTATAGAAGTTTAGATACATCACCTATAAGGATAAAAAATGAATCTAATAAATATAATTTTATTTTATCCATTAATAATCTTAGAAAAATGAATAGTCACATTTATTTTTAAGATAAATGGATAATATCGAAAAATGAATAGTCATTTATTATTTTCATAACAATATTATTGTTTTTAGAATCCTTTTAGTAATCTGAACTTTTAAGAATAAAACTTTCAACTAATGTGAAAACGTAGTATATAATAGGGAAGGAAACCTAATACAATGGAAATGTAAAGTTACCCAGCTTTAGGCTGAACTTGGATTGGCACTAGTTTCGATTAAACTTGCAATTTAATTAGAAACAAATTCAATGCAAATGGATTAGATATCTTGAGGAATAGAAGACAAATAAAGGGATTTATTTCATTATAAAAGTTTTAACATAATTTTAAAATAGATAGAATATTATTTTATCCATTTTACTATATTGTTTTCTTACATTTTAATGTAAGAAAAGAAATATTATTTTATAATTTTTATAAATAATTTAAAATATCTTATTATATATAAAATTTAATGCAATTATATTAAATTAATAAAAAAATATAAACAAAAGTCAAAACAATCCTTTTCTTTTTCTTTCATTTTCTAAGACATGATATATTAAATTTCATTCTATTTTTCTTCTTTCCTTAGACTAAAATTGAACATCTCATTTACTTCTCTACCTTTCTCCTTCCCTTGCAGTAGTCTTTGTCTTCTTCCTGCATTTTGCAAGGCCTAGCCAAATCAGAGCTGAACTCTGCTTCTAGCCAAAGCTCTTGCCTTTTTGTGGTTTTGGTGGCCATACCCCTATTTTGTTCCTCAAACCACATCTAACTTTCTTACTTACTTTCGTAGTGGCAGTTCACGGCCCATTGGCATGAGATTCTTGCATATCTTCGTCTTTCTGCGTCAGTCATTTCTCTTAGTGTTAAACCCAACTCGTGTGGGTCTTTTCTCCGAATCTCTTCCTTTTCCTAAGTAACGTGGAAGACTGTTGATAAGTCCATGGTTTTCCCTGCGTTTTGCAAGGCCCACCCAGATCAGAGATCTGGATCCTTCCAAGAGCTTTGCTTGTAGCCAAAGCTCTTGCCTTTTTGTGGTTTTGGTGGCCATACCCTATTTCCCCAAACCACATCTAGCTTTCTTATTTGCTTTCGCGGTGGCAATTCACAACCCATTGGCATGTGGTTCTTGTAGATCTTTATCTTTCGGCGTCGGTCATTTCTCTTAGTGTTAAACCCAACTCGTGTTGGGTCTTTTCTCCGGATCTCTTCCTTTTCCCAGGTAATGTGAAAGACCGTTGCTATGCCCATAGTTTTTCTCCATTTTTATTCACGAATTTGGTGGGGTTTGGAGTCGTCCTTCTAGACGGTGACCAAAACGCTTGTGGCATGCGATTGTGTATTTGTTTTTTTGTTTTCTTGTTTGTATTTTTGTCTTTATTTCTTTATACTCTCCCGTCTATGGTGTGATTTTTACCCGTTACTTATGGTTATGACTCTTGCTGTATGTATAATTATTATTATTATGAATATATTTCACTTATTTAGAAAAAAAAAAGACTAAAATTGAAAAAAAAAAAAATCACAACAATCTTTTGGCGTACCACTTTGCTTCATAATTGAGAAGAGATTGAGAAGGGAACGTAGTATGTGATATCTCGAAGGAGGAGGAGAAGGAAAAATTCACCGCCGCCCAGACCCAGAAGGCTGGAGACTGAAGTCGAGGGAACTGAGGACCACACGGTACCGCGTTGCGGATAGAGAGTGCGTAAGCGAGTGTAATTGATTGACTTGGAGCATGAGTTTTCGTGATTTTGAATGCATTTCAGTTCCCAGGTTAGTTCGCCGTCTGAAATAGATTTACCCCCTTTGGTCCTCTCCGTCCGTTACACAGAAGATTAAAATTATACGGATAGGAAAGTCATCCTTTACTGGAAAGGAAATACTAGTATTACCATGAATGCTGCTTATCCCGCAGCCAATATCAACGTATTCTGTCTCTGCATGCCTCCTTGTTCCCTCAGAACAGTATTCCCACTAAACATTAGGATGAGGATGAGAGAGAGAGAATTTATATCATTCTCTTCCTCCGAGTGCACAAACCAAAAGCGCTGCCAGGCAATTCCCCGTTGCCTTTGATGCTGGATCAGTTGTTGTCGAAACTTCTCAAGAACAGCAGCAGCCTTCGGACGTTGAAATTCCTTCTGAATTGGTTGTTCGCCGCCTTATATTGCTTCGACATGCCGAAAGTTCTTGGGAAAATCGCTCGCTCATGGGTATGTATAATCTAATCTCTAGCTATGTCATGTTTTCTCTTATATTCGTAAGTTTGTGTTGCACGGAGGAGCATATACTTTTCTTGTTTTTTATTTGTAGGTGTAGTTAGTATGGCACTCTCTGTTCCGTTTCATTCCTAATTAAATACGTATATCTGATGGTATGATATCCTGGGGAATGCTTGAAAATGATACTTAGTGATCTTTTGATAACAATAAGCAAGTCGGAAACATATAACAATTATAAAGGCCATCCTTTTCTCTCTGCATCTTCAAAGACTGAAGAAGTTTAATGGACTCATTTAAATTTGGTGATAGGATAATGCAGCATGATTTAGATATACCTTGATTGTGGGCTAATTAATGCAGTCCAGTTTCAGTGGCTTATGTGTGGCTTTTCATCTAATCATCCTGTTCCCTCCCTATTTGTCAACCGTTTCATTCGCCATGTTCAATAGCTTTTGAATGGACAATTATTATAGAATGAGAAACTAGCTTTATGGCAGATGCGGGGATTACTTTCCTGAAACAATGTGGCAATAACAAGGAAACCAGATAAAACACTCAAAACAGTTTCCCTTCAAGTGAAGTTCATAAATAAGTAGAAGAACATCCCCCGGAATCCTAATGCTGAAGTTCATATGAAACCTGCTCTTCCAATAAGACTGCATCATGTTAAAGATTGGTTTTTGGAGGAAAAAGAATCAAAACTTTGACACACAGGTTAGTTGTCAAACCATATGTAAGAAAGAATGCAACGCGAAAATTGTAACCATTAAGAAAAACTAAGAAAGTTTAAAATCCTAAACAAGCACAAAATAAAGAAATATCAATCCCAACTTAACAATGAAATGTGAGTAGATGATTCTTCAAATTGCCACAATGATAGTGGTATTATCCTGCATTCACTCTCTCTTTTGAACGAAGAAAACTCCTCCTTGAGTTTTATAATTTTTCTGGAAATTCCATAAAATGGGGTGCGTGGGCAAGAATTACCAATTTTTTGGGGGGGGGGTTCGCATCTTGAAAATGTGTTGTGCGAATTCGAGTATGGGAAATATTACCAACAAATACACACAATCAAATATTAATTAAAATGTCAAAACACTCAAAACACACAATTAGGCAAATATACCTATCGCGTAGTATAGAGCTTAATAGCAAGTATCGGAAATCCTCGGAGAAGGGATAAAGGTACTACTACTAACTCTTCTTCTATTGTTTAGCCTAATCAAGTTAAAGGAATAAATTATCTACAATGGATAAACCTAAAAAATCAACATCACTTCACACAAGATTGGCCATAAGAAAATCAATGATGAGAAATATAGTATAAGACATTAACTTGTCATGAATCCCTCAAAATTAACCAAGTACCAAATCAAACCAAACCCAAGATAGCTAAATTTTCAATTCTAAAACCGGAGAGGTCACGAATGCAAATCCCATTCTCTCTCGAGTTAAGAATATCCTATTCTTAGGCCAATTAAAGGGAATCTCTATCCCCCTAATTGAATCCAAGAAGTATTAAGTGCAAAACCCCTAAAAGTTCGGAAGAACCCAATACCCTCATCTCTAGGTGATATCAAAATCCCAATGATTTTCAAGTTCTAATCCCCAAATCCTTTCTAAGTTTATCAAGGGAAGACAAACATTTAACCCAATTGATTGGAACCCAACTTCTAACGCCATCTCTTGAATTCATTTGTTACTGTTCCAAACAATGAATCTAACACAATAAAATCAAGTAATCATTCATTGAAATTGGAAATCAACAAATCAAGAGTAGATTTAACACAAGAATAACTTAGAGTTCATCCCTTCAAGAACAACTAAAACAATAAACACAAATTGATAAGAGAAAAATAAAGGAAAGAGATAAAGAATGTTCATAGACAAGTTGCCTTCATCTTCAATCTTCCATCTTCCCTTGAATCAACACTCCAATCTCCTCTCTCAAGTGTGTGGGTGTTTTTCCTCTTGGTTGGATGCCACTTATTGTCTCATAGAGATATATTTAAGGGGCCAAGGATGCCTTAAAAATCGGGCTTGAATAGAACCGCAGATCTGTCCTGCAAACTTGCACAACGCCATCGGAGATGATCTGCACGGCGATGTGTGCGCGTTCCTTTAGTGGAGTCGGCTCTCAAACGACGTCGTGAAACGTGACCTTTATTATGTATTGTAATCCTGCACGGTGGGGTCCACTATGATATGTATGGCGCCGTTGATTCCCAGTACTTTGATTCTGAAATTCAGGTGCTACCACGGTGCCATGGGATGTGATAGACACGTCGCCGTCAGTGCTTCTCAAAACTCTTTTTATCCTTATTCTTCATCAAACCTTTATTACATGCCTCGTACACAAAACAGTGTGAAAATGTGGGATGAGTAGTCATTTAAGCTAAATTTTACAACAACTAGATTATAATTTACATAAAAAATATGTACATGATGAGCACTCATCAAAATGCGACCTGCAAAACGGACATTGCATTCCAAGAATGTGATCTCCCCACCATCAAATTTCATTTTCTCCAATTTTCTTCATTTTCTGATGTCTTCTTCCACAAATTCCTCATGCAGAGTTTTACTCAAAAAGACTTCCATTTTTGCAAAATGACCCCGGCATGGAGGGGCAGGAGACAGCTTACTTTTCTGCTGCTAGCAAGGAATCATCTTCGAGACCAACCGGTTCAAGCAAACCATACCAATTTATTCTAGATTCTGCAAAAAAAATCGATATCATCAGATTAAAAGAAATTAGAGACATTAGCAGAGATGACTGCTGCTGGGCGACTCAGGATTGAGCCCATTAAGTCCATGATCAACTGGCCACAGTGAGAAGAAGCAAAAACCCTAGCCACCATGTCCCCTGCTCCTGTCTCCACATTGTCCAGTCCCTCTTCTTGTGATCCTTGGCTGTTGGGGTGAGGTTCTATGCCATTGTTTGTTGCAGCTGGAGAGATTGCATAAAGTTGCAGGAAATTGGAATTTTGATTGTTGAAGGTCGCATTTTTGGAATGAGATGTCCTTTTTGGAGGCCGCATCTCCGAAATGCGACCTCCCCAAATTGGTAATTCTTCCCCATGCTACCCGATTCTCGAATTTGAAAGCCAAAACCACTCCATTTTGATGCGACCTCCCCAAATTGGTAATTCTTCCCCATGCCACCCGATTCTCGAATTTGAAAGCCAAAACCACTCCATTTTGATGCGGCCTCCCCAATTGGTAATTCTTCCCCACGCCACCCCATTCTTGAATTTGAAAGCCAAAACCACTCCATTTTACGGAAATTCCATAATTTCCGATGGTCTAGTTGCTGCCTACTACTAAAATCCTAACCAAAGGAATTACTACCTTCATCCCAACAAAATTGATCTATTTACTATTTTAGGTTGTCTCAAAAAATTTGACACTTTCTTTAAAAGGAAAGTTTTTACTATACAATTTATTATAAAATAATCAATATACCCCATATATATTATTTTTATATATTTAGATTTAACATAAAGTATTGTGGGACCTATATATTTTTTATTTTTATTATACTATATTATATCATATTATTATTATATTCTAACTTTTGCTTTTGCATAAAATATCGTGCCAAGTCAACCATTATCAATTTTAGTGGAGCGGAGAGAGTATATAATATTGCTTTTAGGATAAATGCATATATCCAAAAACAGCCACTGTGACGGTGATTATATCTTGCATAGATGGTTCTACATTGAAGTAAAGTACCCTTCTAATTCAACAAAAATTGATCTCAAAACAATTCCTAAAAATTGATACTATCAACAGCTCTTCCGACAAAATGGCAACTTACCTTAGTAAATATAGGCAAACAAAACAGCTAATCAGTTCAGCCACAATTTCTATTTTCTCTCTGCATGTCAAAGACTACTAATGGCTGGTGTCTCTGAGTTGCATCACAAAGTCCCTGTTGCATGGTATTGAACTGACTAATGCTGCCCATGTTTTCGCTTCCAAAATTGGCAAGAAAATGCAATTATTTTGTTTTCATAATGACCATCGCTTCAGTCTAAATAGGCTTTTTGCCTGTGTTGTTTCACTTTATTGGCACTAACTAGCACTTCATTCATATAGACTGAGAAACAAACATATCAATAAACAATTTGCTGATTTCTTGATCGTTTTTGATCAACTTTCTCATGCAGATCATGATCGTCCGTTGAGTAATACTGGACAAGCAGATGCTGTCAAAGTTTCGAAGAAGCTCCATCTATTGGGTTGGATTCCTGAACTTATTTTATCTAGGTTTGTATCTCTGAGGATACCAATGTTGTGCATAATTTGATGGGCCCTTGTTGCCATATAGATGAATCCGATTGTATGGGTCTTGTCTCATCTACTATTGAATTGGTGTAGTGATGCACGGCGAACAAAGGAAACACTAAAGATTATGCAGGAGGAGGTCCATGGCTTTTCAGATGCGGAGGTACATTTCCTTTCAAGCTTTTATTCTGTTGCAGCAATGGATGGACAGACAGCAGAGCACCTTCAACAAGCTATCTGTGAATACTCAAGAGATGAGATACTTACAGTCATGTAAGTTGAGCTTGGATTTACTTCTTCTTTGGTGTTCCATTTCATTGGAGATACCATTTACTTGTACAGGTGTATGGGCCACAATAGGGGATGGGAGGAGGCAGCATCAATGTTTTCAGGTGTTTCTATAGAACTGAAGACTTGTAATGCTGCTCTACTCGAGGCTTCTGGAAAAACATGGCAAGAGGTTAGGTGCCTTTTTAAGTTTAAATATTCTTTACTGAATTTTTGGCCAATTCTAATCTTGTTGTTTTTGGGTATTTTGTTTGTTCTTGTTTTGCATTAGGAAGGATAGGTCCTCAAGTTCAAGATGAGTGGGTGTTTCATTACTTGGGAAACTTAATTGAAATTCCAACTTGTTCTTCATATGTTTTTAAAATTTTTTTTTCACACTTCAATGCTATTTTCATGGAGATTGTTCTTTTCTCTCTTGGAAGATGGAAGATTTTTTATCCTTGTTACGTGGAGATACCAAAGTCCTTTAAAAAAAAAATTAAATGGATAAAAATTTTGTGAAACATGAAAATAGAAGCATTGTTGCACAGGGCATTGTGTTTGAGAGGTTGGAGGGGGGAATTTATACCACAATGATGATGGCGTCTTGTAATATGTCTTTCTCATCTTATGTAGATGTTTAATATAGGGTATTTCGGAACCAAGTATCTAGTTAGGCAATCATATATTACTTCTGCAGAACTTTGTGCTAAATGAAACATAGAAACAGCTCGATTGGTTTTACGAAATTGGAGTCTGTTTTAGCTAAATGTCCTGTTGAAGGAAGGGGATAGAACCGAGCAAACTGATCTATGACACTAGAATGAGTTCAATTGTGCAACTTTGATACGTCTTCACATGACTAGATAATTAACCCCCAAGAATTATACTACAGAAAACTAATTAGTATATGGCAAAATGTTTACCCTGTGAACCTTCTTTGCCTGTGAAAGAAAAGGAAACAAGTGGAGTATCGCACACAATTCTAATTTATAATAGGCAACAAATCAACTTTTGCCAGTATTGGTCAGGTTTGATGTTTTTCCTTTTCTTCTGCAAGACAGAAGAATGTGGATTGTTACAATGGGAATACCAGACCATTTTTTGTTTTCTTCTTTTTATTTTTGTTTTATTTGTTGGACTAAATCAATGGTCGTGGGGCGGTTCAGTGAAATAATATCTAAAATGGGGGATTTTCAGAATGCCGTTTTTGTCAAGCCCACTTCTGGTGCAATATTCATGTGATCCATGTGATGTGAGTTTTACTCATAACTTTCACCACACTTCTCCTCTGCATGTGTTAGATTGGCTGCATGTGTACAATGCTCTTTGTTGGGTTTATTGCATTATTCTGTTGTTCATCTTAATCTCTGCCTGACTTAATTTTCTTATCTGCAGGCATTTTCTTTGGCAGGATTTGGTGGATGGAAACTACTTGATATAGTGAAACCAGATACTGGCCCTTAAGAAGGGACTAAGATTTACATTCCTTGCCATATGATCTCTGCCTCTACTTATTTTTCTACATAAAGGAAAAATGCAGAAAGGGGGACTGACCCCCCCGGGGAGGACCATTTGAGACCAACTCAACCTGGTCTTACTGCAGTCAGTGACGAAGATGGTTCCTTATAAAGTGCAGGCAAAACTTTTAGTTGAGATCAGAAATGGGAGCTGTGACAATTTGGATGCATTTATTTATGTCTGCTGCACCTCTTGTTCTGCTTAAAATATTAAAAGCTGCAGTGATGTGTTTGGATGCAAAATGTCATCTGCTGAAGCTTTAAGAGGTTATGATTAAAATGCTGAGATTTTGAGTGCTCATAATTCCTCTTTAAACAATTTGGTATATCAGTTTTTCCGTTTTTAGGTTTGCATTTTGTCGACTTTGTTAGCTTGTTGCTGGGGTGATCCATGTCTTCTTCTTCTTCTTCTTTTTTTTTTTTTTTTTTTTTTTTTTTTTTTGTGAAGCTCACACTGATTATCAAACAATTGTGAAATGAGATATTTTCTGAGCATCTGCCCATTGATATTCTGGCGAATATAGGAATATTTTCATGCACGCATGTAAAATCATTTCAGAGACTTAGTTAATTTGCAACAGCGCTTGTGATGTGGTGATTTGTGATGGTACATGATCATTTTACTGTAAAATCACGGTCGTGCTTGCTTATCTTTAGCTTGACATGGTGTAATGACTTTGGCAGATGTAAAATTTAGTTGTCCTGCTGTTTGCATTGCGTAAGGAGAGCGGTGCGAAAACGTTTTCCATGAGGAGTCATCAAGAAGCGGAAGGCCAGCAGGGTGAAATCTCCATAACAAGTTCATGGTAGTATTAACCAACTACGATGATTCAGTCCAAATGCAACTAGGATGAGAGGGTTATGGGAGTCATTTTATGATGAGATGAGGTCGACATTTGCACTTCAAAATAACATGAAAAGCCTCTGGACTTGAGGATGGTCGTTGGTAACATCCTACCGTGGCATAATAGTAGGTAGTAGTAAATCGTCTGTTTGGCATGGTCATTTCGAAATGGTGAACTCTAGCGGCAGCAGAAGCGGGTGAGACTTTAGCAAGATAAAGAAGTCTAACAGATCGAGATCAATTTCATGGGAAGTCTGATAGTTTGTCTAATACAAATCATATTCAAACCAACTTGAATTATTATCTTATTGTCATATACAATTCATAAGCTTAATTTTTGATGTTATAGCACTCCGTTAAAAACAATTTTGAAAGAATTTGTTTTCCTGTGGCAACCTCAAAAGGAGCCATAACAAAAGAGGCATTCCCCAGAAAAGGCAAGAAGCTGGAGGAAAACGCAGCCATTTTCTCATACAGATCCGCCTCGTGAGAGAGAATTCCAACAAGCTTACAGTAGCCCTTCTCCTTTTGTCCTTTGCGAGCAGAGTGAGTTGCACCGGCGCCTCTCTCTCTCTGTCTGTGGTGATTGGCATCGGATGGTACAACGAACTGCCGGTGGGAGAAGAGAACACCTACAAATTGGAGAACAAGATAAAGAGAACAACTTTGTTCTTGGAAATTGCCGTTGCTTTCTGGAAGTTTTTGGTGCCTCTGGGTTCTGAGCTACTTCTATGCTACTTCTAGGTACTAAGACGAACGTCTGAACAGTCAATCAGACTCTCGGTAACTTGCTATCTCTGTCTCGAGTACTCACATGAGCCAAAAGTCTTTAACATTTGTTTAACCGTTCCTCGTTGTAGTAGCGGATTACCTCTGTAATTGTAGGTATAGATGGATCCTCTTCTTCATTCCCCTTTTAAGCAAAAATAGGGGAAAAAGAAATCCCTTATAGTAATATTATCGAGGAAAAAGTATAATTACTGGATCTGCCCAATGTGCATTCCTCTTTCTGGATTTCAACTATTCAACGCTCTTCCTTTAGCAATTCTGAAGAAATCGTTCTATTTGTTGTTCTCTCTCCCTTCTTTTCTTTGCTTGCTGATTCAAATCACAGATCGGACGAGAGGCTTACATTACATCCTACTCAGACCGAAAAGTTTGCTGTCCGGCTTTCAGCGATCGCCCAAAGCGGAGGACTTCAAAAATTGCTCTTTGGATTGGTCAAATCCAGTTCACAGTACTGTCTTTCGTTTCTGGGTTGCTACAGGGCAAAAATTTTCTCCTCATTTTCTTTTCCTCTGGGACCCATGAAGGTACTGATGCTGTGTATTGAACCCCATATTATGTGCTTGGAGAATCTGCTCTAGCTCTTCTTTCTAAAGGAAGGATTCTTGCTGCACCAGATGATTGATCAATTTATCAATTTCGTAATTCGCCCGCCAAGGTAAATTTATTCCTTTAGCTCAAAAACTTGAGGACATCTTCTGGCCTTCCCAACAACCCATACAGTAAACCCACTTGACCCAAGGCATGAGAGGGATTACCCTACCCATGCCTTTGTCTCTTACATGCTGTCTTTTGCCTGTTATAACTTTTATTTCTGTTAGCCTTTATACTAGTCTTAGAGTTTGTGCTGTCTGGAGTTCTCATCCCCTTGAGCTAAAATGGAAAAAATGAATAAACCCACGAAATTGGTAAAATAACCTTGCATCTGCAACATTCTTTTAGTGGTAGTGAGATGCCCCAGGACCAAAACACTCTCTGGAATTAAGCCAGCTATAATTTCTTTCACAAGTGGCTTGCGGAGAGACAAAAGGATGACAGCCAAAGGCCAATAAATTGTGACTGTTTACTTGAAAAAAAGGCCTAAAGGAGAATGCTATATGTTTTAATGACTGTTATTACATGGACTACTATTTCATTTACTTAGTTGTTTGTGGTTTAGCAAGAGACTTTTGATAATTAAGAGAAGCAACAAAAGAAAAGAAAAAAAAAAAATTACCACTCCACTTAGACTTTCTCTACATGAACATTTAGACTCCGAACATTACTTTTTAAGGTGCGTAAAACTCTCAATGATTACCTTTGTGTCCTTTGATGACCTTAACCTGTATCATTTTGTATCTTCCCCATGTGTCATGGTACGGCTAATGCAAAATAGGACTGTCTGTACTATATCTTGGTTGTGCATTTTGATTTTGTCAGTGGTTGTTATTTGTGTATACTCATTCTTGCTTCTTTAACTCTTTGGTTTTGTCTTTCTATTCTTACTCTTCCTATGGAGCATTCCTATTTAGCCCTAACCCTGACTTATGCAATTTCTGTATGCTCTTTCTGCATTTACGTAGTGTCTCAAGCCTTCTTTGTCTAAACAACAGGGCGGAATATAACCCAGACCAGTACCTATGGGAGAAAGATTTTACTCTTGCGGGCAGAAAATACAAAAGACAAGATTTGGAGGCAAGTATGGGCTTCTTTTACCGAAGCTGGTTTTTGTTTTTTGGCCTTATATGCCTTGTCTTCTGTGTGCATGATTTCCTGTTGTTCTGAGTCTTTGGAGCATCTTACATTTGAATGTTCAGCTGAGGAATGAGAGAGGACATACGTTGCAGTGTAGTCATTATGTTCCTTCGCATTTCCCAGATGGCACATCTCTTCCTTGTGTTATATACTGCCATGGAAACAGGTTGGATTTTGCTTGTCAAAATTATTGTTGCTTTGCTATAAAATCTGGTACTACTGTACTAAGCATGTATTAGGTAGAGCATCTGAAGACTGCAGCTTAAGAAAACACTGTTTAGGAGCCAAGGCACTTGCTCAGTTGGTAAAACACTCCTTACCAGACCCTAAGGTCTCTGGTTTGTACCCCACGTGCATGCCCATCCCTTGTGCTTTCCTAATAGTGTAGGATTTTGTCTAATACAAAATAAAAAGAAACGAAAGGAAACACTGTTCAGACCCACTCTTCCTAACCATAGAATTCATGACTTTTGACACTTAAGATTCTTGTATCTTTGTAAACATAGTAACATGCAAAATATTACTTATCGTTTTGCTTGTGTTGCAACCTGCAGTGGATGTAGGGCAGATGCAAATGAGGCTGCTGTAATTCTTCTTCCTTCAAATATTACTCTTTTTACTCTTGACTTTTCGGGCTCAGGCTTGTCTGGTGGTAATTATGTCAGTCTCGGTTGCCATGAGGTATGCTTTTCTCTTTTTCCACTATCATGATTTATCTGCAATATGCTCATTGCAGACATGACTTCTTTTTGTGCTAGAAAAATGACCTCAAGGTTGTGGTTTCATATCTGAGAAGCAACACAAAGATTTCACGCATCGGCCTTTGGGGCCGGTCAATGGGTGCTGTAACTAGGTATTTCATCTTTTGTACTTAGATCAGTTTTTTATTAATTTTATTTAATTTAAGATAAAATGTAGGAAATTCTCTCTTCTTTTTCACAGGAGTTCTCGATTTGTCTGAAGGAAAGAGAAATGGAGCTAAAATACTGTAATTTATTACACACAGCAATTAGAAGACTCTATAATCTTTATTTTTCTCATTCAAAAGAAAAGTACCATATCGGTACTCTCAATAGCCATTATAGATCGATAACTGAGTAATATCATCAAGTGGTTTTAGGACTGCTTACAGCAAAGAGTGAAAACACTAAGGGCTGGTTTGGGAGTTGAAAAATGGAGAGAAGAGAAGGGATTTGGAGAGAAGGCCTTTCTCTCCCCTTGTTTGCCAGATATTTTTTTTCTTTTTTTTTTAAGAGGAAAGAAAGGGATGGATGGAGAAGTGGTGATGCTAAGAATTTTTCAAATTCCAATAATATCCTTATCTTCTTTTTCCTTCTTCATTGGGCTTCTGCTTCTGCTTCTGCTTCTTCCTCTGTCTCCTTCTTCTTAGGGTTTTGGCAGTGCTGCCAAAACTACAACATGAACATGAAGGCAAAATTTTGCCACCAACACAGAAACAAATTAAACAATTGAAAATGCCCTTACATCAAAATCACCAGTCAAACAACCAGCCCCAAATAGTTGGATCAATTCTTGAGATAATTTCTAGCAAAAAATTACAGATTTATCTCTCAAGTCTTATAAAATCCTTAATCAAGCTTTCGATTTTACACAATAGGAACACCACAAAGGGAGAATAGAGAGGGATTGAAGACTAACTTTGTGGCTGAGATTAAGAGGAGAAGAAGGAAGAGAAGAATACTGACGGAGATTAGGAGGGGAAGAAAGAGAAGAGATTGATGGTGGTCATGGTGGCAGTGGTGATGGAGATGAAGAGGGAGAACTTCTGGAACTCAGAATGTTGATAATGGTGGGAAGCATTGAGGGTAGTTTTGTAAAATAATTTTATTTCCCTTCTTTTCTCTCCTAACTCCCAAATATATCAAAGACATTTCTTTTCTTTTCTTTCCTGAACTCCCAGCCAGGTTGTCTC
The DNA here is from genome assembly GCA_026120185.1 of Voacanga thouarsii. Taxonomy (NCBI): domain Eukaryota; kingdom Viridiplantae; phylum Streptophyta; class Magnoliopsida; order Gentianales; family Apocynaceae; genus Voacanga; species Voacanga thouarsii. The sequence goes on from JANUWF010002093.1 coordinate 143,491, forward strand.
TTGCCTGCCCATGGATTCAGTAGCAATTCGAAAGGTTGCCTTATTCGGGAATCTCCGGATCTATGCTTTTTTCAACTCCCTGAAGCATTTCATCAATTACTACGCCCTTCCTCATCTATGTTTCTTTTCTCTTATAACTTAATATTTCTCTTTTCTTTTCTTCTCTCCTAAACTTGCAAACTAGCCCTAAAAGATCTTGTGGTGGTATGCACTGTAATATCTTGGATGATGTCAAAGGAGAAGGATGGGGTCTTCAGTTGCAACATTAATGCGGATTTGAGTTTTTTTAATCTTCCTCTGCAAATTTTGACATTTGATGTTCATGAGGATACTCCAGAATACAAGCAATTTGAATTGGAATTTGGGACATTTAGGAGCATAAGTGGGTTGGGCGATGCTTAAATTAATAGTTGAAAGCTAGATTTATTCGAGAGACACCAAGGCAGTTGAAATCTTGATTTATGTGAGAGCAATCAAGACAAACTTCTTGAAAGTGAAAATTTTCAAAGCACCCCTTGAACTTTTCTAAGAAGAACTTGTTTGAATCCTAGAGAAGTCTGGACCGTGTTGTTATGAACAAAAACCTGTTTTATTGGTGGAAGTTTAGAATTAAAATTGGATCCTACCCGTTAATAAGTTGACATCTATGTCGTAGAGAAGAAATATTAAAAGAATGAGCTTTGCAGAGGATATCCTGTAGTTAGTAGGAAACTAAATGATACAGAATCAGCTCTAAATATGTATTTATTATTGTGTCAAGATATGACCTTGAACTATTTGTTAAAGCTTTTGGATATGGTGCTTGCAGATCGGATGTTTATAGCAATGCATGGGAAGAACTTCAAATGAGAACGAACATTGTTGAAACTTATGTATATCTGATAGGTTAAAACTTTATCATATAGGTAGTCCATTCTAGTACTAAAACTTAAACATCACCACTGTCAGATTCATATCACTCTTTTTCTTTTTGTTCTTTTTTTGTTTTTCTAATAATCCTTTTCTGTCTCCTGTTCCAATCTAGTTTTTCGTGCATCGTGGTCTTAAAATCCTATGTCGCCTTTCTGTTTCCTTCTTCAAGGGGGTGGCTTGTCCATTATTTATGTACTGAACTTTTTACTGTTAATGCATTTTCTCTCATTTTCTGGTGCATAGAATAGAAATTTTCTAAATTACAATTTGCAGAGTTGTGGTTCAATACATAGGAAGAACCTTTCTGCAGGTGGTTACAGTTTGGTAAACCTAGCTCAGCCTGAATTTCAGTTGCAGGAGCCTCTTCCATTGAGTTTTGCCTTACAATAATGAAATTCTCTTTTTATCTGAAAACTTTTGCAAGGGATATGTCGCAAAATGAAAATGCTGGATATAGAACATTCTTTGGCAACATGATAACCATGTGGTCTTCCAATATCATTAATTACTAGATTGTGTCTCTTGTTTTGCAGCCTTCTTTATGGTGCTGAAGACCCTTCTATAGCCGGAATGGTGTTAGACAGTGCCTTCTCCAACTTGTTTGATCTAATGATGGAACTTGTAGATGTATACAAGATCCGACTTCCAAAATTTACTGTATGTAGCCATTTTATTTTCCTTCTTATCTATTTTTCTAGCAAATTCTCTTGTAGATAAACAATATATTCTTGCACAAAACTATGTAGTTACATCCATGGACCACCACTAAGTTGGTAGCTCATTTGGTTATGGTGTTTCCATCTCTCCTCTTGGATGCATATTCCAACTGGCTTCCAGAAGTAGTTGTGTCAACCAGATGCAATTTAGGGGGAGAGGCCTTATACCATTCCTAGAGTCAAATAAGCTATGGCCTAAACTAGATATTTCGTGCAGTAAATATGTGTCACTTCGGTCTATTTTCATTAAAGGAGAAAAATGAGTTTAATTTTAGTATTTATAAAGTCTATTAGCTGTCCCAAAAAAATTACATAATTGTAGATTGTTGATTTTGTGTCCATTCTTAATTCATGATTTGTTCTAGCCCACAGATCTTAGAAATCCTCAATGATAAGTTGTATTTTGAATCAGGGAGTAATTTTTTATGTATGTTCTGAAATTTTTTTTTAATGCTTTTTATCTTTTCAATTTTTATTGTAAATTAATCATCCTCTTGCCTATCTGACCAGACTTCTCTGTCAATATTTTGTTTGTTGATCTTTTTAAGCTCAAAGTGTGTACATTTCAGTACAGAAAAATCCCTCATTAGTTGCAACCTACTCCTTTGTAATGGGTGCTAACATTTCTTGAAGTAAAAGATGAAACCTTTTATTGCAACTTGTTTTACTTGGGAATTTAAGTGTCATATGCCAATGTAAATGTTTGTGTATCTGATCCTTCTATGTAAAAGCTAATCTAGTTAGATTTTGGTATTGATCTTGTCGGCTAGTAAGGTCTCCTTCCTTCTTCTTTCTCAGATCAAGGTAGCTGTTCAATACATGCGACGAGTGATCCAGAAGAAGGCAAAATTTGATATTATGGACCTCAATTGTGTACAGGTTTGCATCATTCATGTGATTCTTCTGGGTAATGAAATATGGCTCTTGAATTGATAGTCTCCATCTCTTGAAGAGAATACCATGTCCGTCACCTGATAAAATAAGTGGTATGCATTCATCCACATGCAATGACAGGTTTGGTCATTAAATTTTTTTTCTATTTCAGAATTGGGTGATCCATCACAGTTAGGGTAGTTTATGTCACCTGAATAGCTAATTAATTATTATTTTCTTAATTTTGTGTTTGAACGTTGCTCCTTTGGTGACCTATAGGTCACGGGTTCAAACCTTTGAAACAGCCTCTTTGCAAAAAGTGTAAGGGAAAGGCTGCGTATATTATGTGGTTCCTCCCCCTACCCCTGCAAGGTGGGGAGTGCTTAAGCACCGGGGTCTGCCCTTTTCTTTATGTTGGAAAAATATCAGAACCATCTTCAAATTCCATCCCTCTCCCCCCTTTTAAAATACAAGTTTATGCTGATGCTTCAGAGGGCTAGTATGTGTTGTTGTTTCGGAGCTTCTTGTTAAGCATTGGAAGGTGTTTTTTAGAGTGAGCAGTACCAAGTTCATTAAGATTTGAAGACTATGGGAAAATATGGCTAAAGGGTGTATTTTAGGAAAGTAAGGCTGTAAATATTGTAACACTAGAATTAGGGAAGTTTGACCCTTAAATTAGGGGATTTTGTAATTAGTGATTAGGAGATTTTGTAGGCAGTAATTAGGGGATTGATTAGAAGATTTTGTGAATCAATTTATTAGGGTAGTTGCTATATTTGTGCTTTAGGCAGCTTGTATATAATTAGCTCATTGTAATCTTTGAAAAATATATGAAAAGAGATTATTCTCTCTCAATTTCTTACATGGTATCAGAGTTGTTCATCTTGGTCTGCTTCTGATTTTTCTGCTTGCGCCTATTCTTTGCTTCTTCTTCTTCTGCCGGCCGGCCTTAATTGCTGGTGATGTTTTGTTCATTCTAATTCCTACGACCAGCCAACCTTAATTGCTGATATTTCTCCTCTATTTTTCTTCCTCATTGGTGCTGTATAGCCGGCCTTTATTGTTGGTGTTGTTTCCAATTGTTTTGATACTGATTTGTACCAAGCAGCCTTCATTGCTGTTATTCTCTCTTCGCTTTCAAGTAGTCTTCACTCTTCGCTTTCAAGCAGTCTTCATTACTACAGTCTTCTCTTTCGAGCAGCCTTCCTTGCTGTCATTTTCTCTTTATTTTTCCTATTCAGGCAGTCTTAATTGTTGCAAAATATTTTTTTACCATGTCAACCTCCCAAACACAAGTTGTAAGTGCAAAATGCTGGACGCTTCATGGGAAACCATCTAGTCGAGAATGGAAACAAAACGGGGGACAATCCAAAAGTGGACAAGCCAATGTAGTAGCTGGCCAAATTGCTAAGCCACCAAAAGTCAGAAATTGCTAGTCTCAACCAAGATGAATTGGACAGGGTGAGCGCACTCATCAGCAGTTTAGAAAAGCCTTCAGGTACTTGATCTGTGGCATATTCAGGTAAGTTTCCACTTTCCATTGGATTAAATGTTTCAGATACAACCTTTTCCATCTGTGGATCAAGGATTCAGGAGCTGCCGACCATATGACCCCTTCACCTAATATCTTCACCACCTATTCCCCATGCCCGAGCAATAGAAAAATAGCCACTGCAGATGGTTCTTTGACCGCTGTGGTGGGAATTGGAAGTGTCCAAATTAACCCATTGTTAACCTTGAAAAATGTTCTCCATATCTCTAAGCTAGCTACCAATCTGATATCCATCCAAAAACTTGCCCATGACTTACAATGTATGGTAGTTTTTCATCATAATGGTTGTGTATTTCAGGATAAGAGTTCGGGGACAATGATTGGACATGCTAGAGAATGGGGTGGCCTCTACTTCCTTGAAGCAAGTCAACCAACCAACCAATCTCAAGGGTAAACAGTTAGTTTCATTTGTTTCCGAGTCTTTGTCATCCAATACGGAGAAAATTTGGCTCTATCATCGTCGATTTGGACATCCATCATTTCCATCTTTGTTTCAACATTTAGCTATTGAATCTTTTCATTGTGAAAAAAGTGAACTTGCCAAACATAAATGTGTACCATTTCCAGTGAGCAATAGCAGAAGTTCCATTTCCTTTCATTTAATCCATAGTGATGTCTGGGGTGCGATGGTTTGTTTCCTTTATTGATGGCTGCACTCATGTTTGCTGGGTCTTTCTTCTTAAACAAAAATCTAATGTCAGTATTGTTTTTCCAAATTTCTGCTCCATGATTAAAAATCAGTTTGGAGTGACCATCAAGAGAGTTAGGTCTGACAATGCACGAGACTATTTTAATCAAACTCTAAGTCCATATTTTCAAAAGGAAGGGATAATCCATGAGTCATCTTGTGTGAATACTTTGCAGCAAAATAGAGTTGCAGAGAGGAAAAATAGTGATCTCTTTGAAAAAACTCGAGCATTGTTTTTTGAACATCATGTACCTAAAACGTTTTGGGGGGAGACTGTTCTTACAGCAACACATCTCATAAACCGATTGTCATCTAGAGTCCTAGGATTTCAGAGTCCAATGGATGTATTGTCCACTTCCTATCCTAACTTCCACACAAAAAATAATCTTGTTCTTAGAGTGTTTGGGTGTATATCCTTTGTACATGTTCATAGTCACAACTGAGAAAAATTAGATCTAAGGGCTCTAAAATGTGTATTTGTGGGATATTCCTTAACCCAAAAAGGATGCAAATGCTATCATCCACCCTCTTGAAAATTCTTTGTTTCTATGGATGTTACTTTCAATGAATGTGAATCTTACTTTCCAAATTCTTATCTTTAGGGGGAGAAGCTTGTGAGAGAAGATGAGAATTTAGGTTTTAACTTGTTATTAGATCTTTCAACTTCAAATCATTCTACTTCCTCATCCACTAGTGATCCTGTCTCAGTTTACTCTGAACTATCTGAGTATGTCACAGCCTCCTCTGAACTTGAATTTGCTCAATCTGACACCACTGAGTCTGTTCCCAAGGATTTTAGATATGGCAAAGGAAAGATGTATACAGGGAAGAAGACAGCTGCCCCTAACCTTACGCAAGTCTAAGAGTCTGATCAGCTAGTAACTTTTGAATCCACATTACAGATTGAAACAGAACCAGAGGTAGAGAGTGAGATCCATAGGGGTAGTAGTGACATAGACTTACCCATTGCATTGAGAAAAAGGGCGAGAGAGTGTACTAAAAGACCTTTATACCCCATTGCACACTTCCTGTCCTTTCAGCGTTTTTCTCTATCACACCGAGTCTTCCTCAGTACCTTAGAAACCATTGCCATTCCTTCCAATCTACCCGAAGCTTTGTCTACTGAAAAATGGAAACAAGCTATGAATGTAGAAATGGAGGCACTGGAAAAGAACAAGGCAAGGCAAAACATGGGAGTTACCAGCAGGGAAGAAACCAGTGGGGTGTAAATGGGTGTACACAGTGAAATATAGAGCTGATGGTTTAGTGGAAAGATACAAGGCAAGGCTGGTTGCCAAGGGTTATACTTAGACGTATGGAGTGGACTATCTAGAGATTTTTGCGCCAATTGCAAAATTGAATACTATTAGGGTCCTATTGTCTTTGGCAATCAACTTTGGATGGGATTTACAGCAGTTTGATGTCAAAAATGCTTTCTTGCATGGAGATCTCCAGGAGGAGATATATATGGAGATACCTCCAGTTTATAGGAAAAGAGTTACTGATCATACAGTCTGTAGATTAAGGAAGGCATTGTATGGGCTTAAACAATCTCTTCGAGCATGGTTCGGCTGGTTTGCCAAGGTTATAGTGATGTTAGGATACAAGTAAAGTCAAGGAGATTATACTTTCTTCTTCAAGCAATCATCATCAGGAGGAGTCGCGGTCCTCTTAGTTTATGTGGATGACATAATTGTTACATGAAGTGATGATGAGGAGAGACGTTTTTTGAGTGTGTGTTTAGCAAAAGAATTCGAGATTAAGACACTTGGGAAGCTAAAATATTTTCTCGGAATTGAAGTGGCACATTCAAAGAAGGGTATTTTTCTCTCTCAATAGAAGTATGTAACTGATCTACTCAAGGAGACAGGAAAAACAGCATGCAAACCAGTGAGTACTCCGATAGATCCAAATATAAAGTTTGGACTAGCAGAGGAAGATGCTATGGTGGACAAAGGGATATATCAACGTTTGGTGGGAAAGCTCATTTATTTGTCCCACACATGATTGGATATAGCTTATGTTGTGAGTGTGATTAGTCAATTTATGCACAGTCCAAAAGAGGTTCATCTTCGAGCAGCACACAGGGTGTTGCAGTATCTTAAAGGTACACCAGGAAGAAGACTTCTTTTTAGGAGAGGTGGGGGCCTAATGCTTGAAGCCTATACAGATACTGATTATGCTGGGTCATTGATTGATAGAAGATCGACCATTGGATATTGTACGTTCCTTGGTAGAAATCTTGTGACATGGAGGAGTAAAAAACAAAATGTAGTAGTACGGTCTAGTGCAGAGGCTGAGTTTCGAGCGATGGCTCAAGAAGTATGTGAGATTCTTTGGTTAAAGATCATTCTACAAGACATAAGGATCAAGTTGGAGGGCCTAATGAGACTTTACTGCGATAATAAGTTTGCAATTAACATAGCTCACAATCCTGTGTAGTATGATTGGACAAAGTATATCAAAATTGATAGACATTTTATCAAGGAGAAATTGGAGAGTGGATTAATCTGCACACCTTATATGTCTACAAATGATCAGCTTGCTGATGTGTTAACCAAAGGATTAAGTGGTCCAGTGTTTGAAAATATTGTATCTAAGTTGGGAATGGAGAATATCTATTCACCAGCTTGAGGGGGAGTGTGGGAAAATATGGCTAAAGGGTGTATTTTAGGAAAGTAAGGTGGTAAATATTGTAACATTAGAATTAGGGAAGTTTGACCCTTAAATTAGGGGATTTTGTAATCAGTGATTATGAGATTTTGTGGGCAGTAATTAGGGGATTGATTAGGAGATTTTGTGAATCAATTTATTAGGATAGTTGCTATATTTATGCCTTAGACAGCTTGTATATAATTAGCTCATTATAATCTTTGAGAAATATATGAAAGAGATTATTCTCTCTCAATTTCTTACAAAGGCTTTTCAGGCAAAATGATTCTCTCTTAAAGGAAGTTGATCAGTGTAAAACTTTTTCTATGATTAGATGGTGGCTACCAGCGCCTACCAATTCTGGTTGGCTCCATCCTTGTTGGCAATACATAGCCAATAGGAGGCAACACAGAATGAAGAAAATAAGAAAAAAAAGGCAAATATGACAGTTGGGGAAGTGGCACACGAAAAGAAAAAAAAAGACCAAAACAAAAAAACCTGAATAGTTTCTTCAAGGAAAAAAAAAAAAAAAGAACTATGACAGCGATAAAGCACATTTTGGATGAGTTTTACGTCAAACTTTAATTGTGATCCATGTATGACCAGCATGGAAAATAATGTTGGGATTACACCTACCCCAAGCAACTTGCCTATTTTGGCACCCAGTTTCCTATGCACTTGATGAATAATGAGTTTAGAGATGCAAATAAGCAGAAATGTGGTTTGTTTTGCTCCTTGGAGGGAAAATTAAATTTGTAATTCATCATTGCTCCACATTCCAATAGCTACTCTACTTGCAGGTCGCACCCAAAACATTTATTCCTGCTTTGTTTGGGCATGCTAAAGATGACAAATTTATACAACCCCACCATTCAGATCTCATTTTTGATTCTTATGCGGTACTTCATCAGAAAATTATCTCTTGTTACTCTTATGAAATATTAGCTAAACTGGTGCCTATGTTTCTTCATGTTCTTCGCTTTTCCTTTCTTGGTCCTTAACAGGGTGACAAAAATATGATCAAGTTTGATGGTGATCACAATTCATCTCGCCCTCAATTTTATTATGATTCTGTATCCATTTTCTTCTACAATGTTCTTCATCCTCCTCGACTACCAACTGCTCATTCAAATAAAACAGAGAAATATTATGATCTGGGGGACCTAAAGGTCAATGCAAATGAAGATGAGGTAATTTTTCATCATTGAAGTTTTAATTTTGGTGTCAACTGTTGTGTTTGCCTAGAACACGTGCAAATTTCTGAATCTATTCTTATTTCTGAATCTGTTGTTTTTGCACAAAGAATTTTTACTGTGATTATGGGCTCTAATTTTGTGCAATGGTATCTGGTGTCTTTGGAGGCAGAGCGTTGATCGATTTACGAAGAGATTGGAGGGCTGCATTGATGTAGTTTCTATTTTACTTTCTTGAGGATGCCTGATCCTCGTTCTTTGTATTTCTTCTTTTATCTTAAAAGAAAATGGACTGTAATTTTGGCAAGTATTAGAAAGATGTCAGAGTAGATGGAAGGTTTAGTTGACTTGCTTGAGTGCTTATATGTGTATGTTCTTTTCACATTGGTGAAGCAGAGAAGACTTGACGAAATGTGTTCATTTTTCTATGACACTTTTCTAACCTTGATGTGGCACATCTGTTTTAGCCTCTTTGGCAACTGGATGAAAACATGTAATGACCTAGATATCCTAGTAGGGCCAGAACATGACAAGATATATTGTGTTTTTATAACATATAGTCCTCATATCTAATGAATTTGTAAAATCCATTAAAAAATATGCCATGCTTTTTTGTAGAGTGCTGATGGGGATTTTTTATCTTTCATTTTCTTTCATGTGGATTAGAGAAAGTACTTTCCTTATTTGCCTTCATGGAATGGGTTGGGGTGTTCCTTCCCCTCTTTGTGTGTGTGTGTGTGTTAAACAAAAAGTTTCGATGTGTTTCAGGAAATAATTCAAATTACTTGCATGCCTTTAATTTTAATTGTTTAACTCGCTACCCTTGGTTCCTTAAATGTTCAACCACTTTGTTGTCAATATGATACATTGTCGGAGGCTTTGTTTGGAATAATGTTGGGCTGTGAACTAGCTCTTTGTTACCATAGAAGCTGATTCAATATTCTTGTTGATTTCCAGAATTTGTTATATGAGATAATTGCCGGTATCCAAAGTTCAGGTACTGATGTGGCAAGCTCGTCCTCTGTGCCACCTTGCATTTCAACAGCGAAGTCTGTGGGTGAACTTCTTTCAGAGATTGCTCCAGTTGCTAGTGTAGTCGTAAGAATATTTTTCCATCTTGGTGTGACTGATGTTTCTGTTTCCAGAAACGAAAGTCATTCACTTCCTAAATTGATTTCCATTTTTTTGGTATATAATAAAGAAAGTGCCTTTTTTTTGGGGGGGCTGGCGGGCGGTGGGTTGGTGGGGTGTGTTGGAACTGCATTTAATTGTAACACAATTTTTTGGCATTGCAGGATACTTTGATTGTTGAAGAGAATATAGTCGATAGTCATGATTCCTCGAAGCTACAGGTATTGTCAGTTGCTTCGTACCATTTGAACCATAGCTAAATTCTTTTCCGTTAGCTGAATGGGTTCACTTTCTAGTATTTTTGATCATATGTCACATTCTTAGCTTCCAGTGAATTTAATTAGAAGTATCATTTACAAAAAAATAAAATAGAATAGTAGAAATATCTGTACAAGTTCTAAACTTAATTTCACCCATCTTTGGAGAACCTTTGACCTCCTATATTTGGTATTTGGTGGATTGTGTCTTGCATATGCCGTTCTGCTCTTCTAAGGAGCTGCATTGTACAATTCTCCAGGATATTGTTTCAAAACCCTTTCATTTTAAGTTTTCACTCCTGTGCAATAAGAAGAGTACTACGCCCAGGATGAGATACCTCTGAGAATGGAGTGGAATGCTGTTCCTTATTTTACCGGTTGGCAGTGAGTTGATGTGTCCCTTATTCATATGGAATACAGCTGAATAATGTATTGTGCATGAACTTAATGATTATACTGATAATATTAACAAGGAAAGGGAGAAGTAAGATCAAAGGGGACTGAAAAATGCCTTTTTTATTTTTTTCTTTGGGTAGTTTGACGTGCAGATTTTCCACACTAACGTATCTGTAACCCTAATTATGCTAAGATTTGGTGTGCAATTGCTAAACATTATGGACTCCATTAAACCCCATATTTAATATGTCTGTGTATAAATACATGGTCTTTGCACCTTTTGAGTATGCCATCCTTATTTATCAGGAAAAGCCATGTGGCCAGAATGAGGAGTCTTGCTCGTATACCAGCTCAAATAGAGAGAGCTGGGGCAGATGCTCATCTCTTGGCAGTGATGAGGAGCCTTCATCGGATTGCCCTGGTCTTATAAATGGCGATCAGGTCTCTCTCTTACACAGACATCAACAAGCATTCACATATTTAATTTATGCGTGAGAGGTGCCACTACCTTTGTAACTTCTCGTAGAAGCAACTTCTGATGTTAATCTGATCTCAGATGACCATACAGGTGTTGGCAACACCTCTTCGAGATATGCAACAAACTACTTTTGACTTGCCATTGGATGACAAGAATAGGAAGAAAACTCCAACGGGGACGAAGAAGTCCAGACGTGAAAAGTTTGAAAAACTAGAGGCTCTAAGCCAGCGTCTTCGGCTTTGCATTCTGAAAAGAGTGAGTCATCGGAGGCACTGCTCTTCATAAATTCTATCTAGATGTAAAAGTCAGCCTTTAGTAGCATTTTAGTATCCCTGTAACATCTTGTCAGCCTGGCGTTTCTTAATATCAATACATTTCTCTCTTTGAAGCAGTGTAGTGCAATTGCAGGGAAGCATTCGCCTTTTGCTGCACATTCTTGTAAATGTTTGCCTCTCGCTCTCTCTCATATGTTTACCATTGACATCTCTTTGAAAGAGTTCATAGATACTAATCTAACTGGCTTAGGGGAGCATTCATAGATACCTCTTTGTTAAATATTGGTTTCGTTGGTTCAACGTGTGCAGCTTCAAAGATGTATGAATCCCCGTCAAAGAGTAACCAATGCTCCTGGTTTAGGCTTGGCAACCGGACATTGGGTAAGTCTTGGTTTTGAAGGAAGCATTTGGGGATTTGGGCTAGGACCACGACTACTTTAAGAACACCCTACAATGCAGAGTCGACTGGGTGAATAACTTACAGTCCAAAGCTTCCAGGGATGTAATTTAATTTTTATTTTTTTTGTGGCGGAGAAGTCCCCTTTTTTATAAAAAAATATATTATTTCCCCTTCTGTTTCTTCTTGAAGAACTTTTATATGTTGCGTTGGAAGGTTAAAGTGAAATAATATTTCAAACAATAATCCAAAACCCGGACTTGCAAAATTTGCACAATACCCTTGGACATGCACTTGCAACGCGTGTGTTGCTGCGGTATGTTAAGCAATTTTCTTAGGCGGGAAGCAAAATTAAATGACAAACAATTTGCAATGAGATACCATAGAGGTAGTAATCGTGTTGTGTTAGAATTGGTAGCTTGTATTAATTTAGAATAATTATTAATTATACGTGATAGATTAATTTGAATATAACCTGATTAATAAACTGTTGCAATTTTGTATCTCAACTAGGAGTAATCAAATACTAATTGTCATGTTTATCGTGTTTATCGGTTTCGTGTGGGCGGCCTACTGCACGGGCAAATCAACCCGTCCGTGCAAAAGTGAAATTTACATTTGAAACCCGCCTATGTGAATGAAAAATAGGGGCAAGAAAATACTGAGTTGTATGATCAACAGGGTCTTCTAGGCCTACTAAGTCCATAGTCTGCTATCATGCACAGAATGGGTTAACTTCCACTATTTCCATTAACTTCCACTATTTCCACCGACATCATCTGCCTGATGAATGATTAAACAATCATCTGCATGATGAATGATTAGGAAAACTGAATGTGGTCACTGGTAGGGGGCTCAAGCTTGACTCGAGATTCTGATGGGATATGCCACAGGTCGGCTATTTTATTCCCAATAGCTCGTGTGACTTTAGTGAACCCAACGATATTTCAATACGAATGAAAATAAGAAAAGATAAGAAAAGAACGTTAGAAGAGTAGTGGTTTAATGACTAAGTGGTGAGTTAGTGACTAAGTATCGAAAGGCTTTTGAAAAGTAAAAGAGTTTATTAGGAGAACTTTACTTTATTCAAAACTTGGATTAGCTTGGATAGACTTGGATTGTTTACAAATGGGAGGGTTTGGCCTATTTATAGGCTAGTCTTGGGAATCTAAAACCTTCCCTTGCAAGTTGGCCACTTGCTATACAACTTGCATATCTACAAAATTCTAGAGATCTCTAGCCTACCCTAGTCTCTTATGTACAATTCTAGGCTTTTTCACACCAGTCTAAAAACTCTCGAAATATTCTAAAATGTTCTATAATGTTTGCCCCCGATACCTTCCGGTCGGCTTTAGAACGTTCCACTGTTTGATCATTGAATGTCATATGTCATAACAGGAGTGTCATAAATTCACAATGTCAAGTCTCAATACAAGGGAGTGTCATATGTCATAGGAGGCTTATTATAGATATATATATATATATATATATATATATATATATATATATATTTTGTAGTGCAGAAAATAGGACAAGAGAAGATAGGATGAAATAGCCGAAAGCAGACTGACATGGGGTCTTTGGTTTTCAGACATATCAATACAGACACTAATCCATGTCTAACCATTCTAAGGTGTGGTCTTTTTCTTAATTTTTCTTGGCTGGGTGGGGTGGAGCTGGGGGTGTGATGTCGTGGTGTAATGTCGGTTCATCAAAGAACTGGAAATTAGTGTTGAAAACTAATTTACATGCTTCAAAAATGGCTGGTGAGAAAGGTTGTAATTGGAACAGAAGGTGGGATTTGAAAGGAATGTGGCACTGTAGAGGAGGAACCGAAAGGGGAGTAAATGATGTTCTTTGTCCATTTGCAAGAAGTAAGTTGAAGGGGTGTAGACTTAGGTCTTCCCTTGCTTGGGAGTGAAAAGTGAATCAGGGACTTGCCATGTATACGAGCAAAACAAAGGCACAGGCCCTTGTTTCCTATCCTCCTGCAAGTGGGAATCAGCTCCCAGATGCCACTCTGCTGTGTCTGGCCCATCCTCTGGGCACCGTTGAAGGCATTCAAACAAAGGGAATACTCAAAGACTATATAATTCGTAGCGTCTAGAGAGAAGGGTGTCCTTGTGCTTTTCTTTTTACTCCCTCCCTTACGAAGTAGAATGTACTGCTAATACCAGTTGTCAGAAATTGAAAGACTGAAGAATCAGAAACAAAAAGGCCAATCTCAAAGGAATAATCTTGAGGTCTACGCTCATCGTAGAGATAACTACGGAACAAAAATCTCAACCGTTGAACCTTTCCATACTTTCATATGTGCATGCACACGTTTGCACACATGTATATCATAATGTATGTCTACAGAATAGACAGAAGTTATGGCAGAAAGAGTTGGGGGAGGAGCACTCTTTAGAAAATTGAGGTCAAGCAACTCACAATCTGGTCCACCAAGCTGTGCTACAGCATCAACAAAGTTTTCATGAAGTTCATGCATCCAACACAGCCGTTGCTTAGAGGCCAGACTGGGATTGTTGTTCACAGTATTGCCTCCAATAGTTGTGTCTATTGCAGTGGCACCATCCGATGATTAGCTATGGACCACTGTGTTGCTGTGGAATAAACTTGAACTAGGAACACCCTTCTGTTGACTCTACTTCCTTAATCTATACAGAGAAGAACTTAGAAAGTTATGAATAATGGAAATTATGAGCAACAAGTGTGTGTGCACACACAAAACAGTAAGGCAATCAAACTTCTACTATAATTCTGTCTACCTTCGCAATCAAAATAATTTTGTAAAGTAAACAGAAGCCAGCCTAAGGAACTGGCTGACAGAGCAACTTCCTAACATTGATCCCGGTGTGGATTTACGTGTTTAACTTGGATAAATCACTTAAAAAATAAATACGCAGAAGTTACACCATGCTTGGACCGATTCGGAAAATGTTAAAAATGGCACAGTCAATATAATGACTGTTGACCCCTATGGAACTCAACTCATACAAGTGTCCAGAAAGGTCCAATGCCATTCAAGATAATAACTTAAACCCAAAACAGGTACCACATGTTTTAATAGCCAATTTTGCTTCAGCCATTTCAAGATAATTTTGACGTTAACGTGCAAATAAAGGAATCGGCTTTTAGATTCATACTTTTTTGCTTGGTTCCAAAAAGCTGCTAAATATCCCTTTATCATTTCCCAATAGTTAGTGATGCAAAGGCTTAGAAAAATTTTCCATTGGTCCATCTTAACCAGTCTTTTAACACGTCATGAAGAACACAGGAAAAGAATTTAATGCACAACCTCCAATCAGAGAGTTGGGAAAAGTCAGAAACGGATAGCATTCAAAACTCTGATTTTTAGATCCATATATGTGAGCTTTGCTGATTAAAAAACACAAAGAAGAAAAATTTTAAAAAGAAAGGCGAGATGCTGAGGGAAAATGATCTAAAAAATACATCTTGTCAAAAGAAGCTTTTATCTGTCAGTTATTTAAAAAAAAAAAATACTTTTTCCCAATCTCATGCGTCTCAAGTGTTACACTACATACGCTCGTTTGAAGAAATTGGTTAAAGTTCAAGAAAATCCTTTCTCATTTGAAGAAATTGGATAACTGATATGAAAAATTTTAATATGGACACGTCTACATAAATTGTATATATTGAGAGATTATATTTTATATAATAAAAATTATATAATATAATTTTTTAATATATATAATTTATTAATTTAAGACCGGTGCAAAAAATTCTCAAACAAATACAACACTACGCTGCTACTGCTACCGCTACCGGAGGAACTTTTTGTAATCTCCTTCCTTGATTGTGACTAATATTTTTATATCCTTTTCATTTTTGGAAAAGTAAAAAAACTGGTTGAGCTTTGGAAAAACAGTAACCCAGATAAAACAGGCCACCTTTTGGTGGGCCGTGTTGAAAGAGCCAGTAGCCAGAGATGAATGTTCAGTGGCTTCCCCTTGTTGGCCCATAGCGCACAAATTCAAATGTTTTAGAACATACAAAAATAAATATCTACTCCTCTTAACAAATTTATTTTCCTTTTTAATTTAAATGTATTCCTATTTTAATATCTTCTGGAACTAAAGTTGTTAAGTCTAATTTTCTGAAAGAAGACTGGGACTGGATTATCTGTCGCCCTATATACCTTTCCACCTTAAATTGTAAAATCTCATAATCACCAAAGGAGAATTCAAAATAATTTACTATAATTCCTCAATAAATCTCTATCCATCATAAATTACAAATAGAAGTTTGAGCTCGAGCCTTAAGCTTTCAACGGGAAAGAATCACAGACTGAGCACCCGGAAGCAAAGATTGGGAAACTCGACAAGAACCGGCACACGGCAGCACGCCATCAGATTATAGAAAAACAGTCAGACCACCAAACGGTGCTTGGAGAAGGTCCAGAAGGAATAACTTCTGAAGAAAGATTAAAATCTCCATGTTAGATCATCAATACCTTATACCATTCATTTACAGAATCAGAGAGGGTCAACCATTCTAGCCATATTGCAGGAGCAATTTAAAGTAGCACCTCTTTAAGAGAAAATATTATCATAAACCATGGCCAGTAATTCCTTGGGAATTTACTTTTCCTACGTGCATCTCTGAGGTTTTCAAATTTGATTCACCCCATACGATGGAAGCAGATGCTGAATCCATGCTTAACATCCGTTTCTTCCCACCACCTCCAGGTGGTGATCCATCCAGAGGCACACCTGCAGGACTATCATGTGAAGTCAGGCAACTTTCAGTGGAACAATCGGCCCCCTGTGGATTGATGCGAGTGACAAACTCTTCAGAACCCTGCACTCTGACAATATCCGTAGATTCCAAAGGATCTAGTCCGCAAGCGGTGTGGGAAGCGCTAGTAGGTGTCTTCCTTCCCATTACTTGATAATCCTCTCCATCAGGGTTTGCAACCGCACATCCAACCATTTGTTCAACAAGCATTTGGCAGGCCCTTTCCAGCATGGCCATATACTTTTGTTCAGCATCCTGCCGAATATGCAAGTGCTTTTCTGCCTGCATTTCAATGTTAAACAGATAATCAGAAAACCGTATGAGGACCCTTCACAAAGCTTCATCCCAAAATTTAGTAGTTTGCAAAACAATTGATACAAAAAGCCAACCACCCAAGAATTGAAAAGAAAACTTACTTCAACTTGCAAATGTAGTTTGCTCTGGACTTCCATCTGAGCCCTTAAGGCCTCCTTCACTTCATAACCTCTGAACAAAATTTTCATCCATAGAAACAGAAATCCTAATAGTGAAGGCAATGCAATGAAGTTGATGGATATGAATAGACAGATTAATTTCAGAATGAAATCAACAGTCTTACTCATTCATGTCAGAAGTTGGCAGGTTTTGAGTAGGATTATTGGCTCGAGGGCTTTCAATAATGTATGAAGCAACAAGTCCTTCAATTTGGCAGGGAAAAAGTCAGTCTAAATGTAAAACCTGAGAAAGCCCCCCCCAAAAAAAAGAAATAATAAAAAAATTCTAAGATCTTTACAAACTCCTTCCACGCCCACATAAAGTATTGTGCTAATGTCTATGCCTGGACACACTTGAACACACACACACACACTCTCTCACTCACTCACTTGAACACACACGCGCGCACGTACAAAGATAATATAGTTTAGCTGATAAGGCAGTTTCTTGTAACTGGCATTCACATCTTTAATGAATGATTTCAGCAATGACAGAAAAAGTTAGGAATCGTTATAATTAATGGAAATTATAGCTACACCTACCATCTTTTGGAGCCTCACCCAAATCTTTCCCAGATTGCTTACCTAGTCTGTATTTCTGTGAAAACATGTAGAAAAGTTTCCAGTCAAATAACTTCAAAAATGTCCAGACTCATGAGCTCCACAAATCGGTTTCATGAGAACATAAAACAAACCTGGAGGTGACTCTTCAAATGGAACAGAGTAAGTCCCTTTACACCCATTGTCCTCATTATAGCCTTTGGGGTAGCTTCTGCAAGTAGCATTCATGGGGAGATGGCTTAGAAACTACGATCCACTAATCCCTTAAAAGAAATAACCATGCAGCTAATGCTAAGAGGAAGATCTTAATCTTGGTTAGCAATGTCTCAAAACAAAGTTACAGGCCTAAAGAGTTAAGAAACATAGACATAAGAGCATATAAGGTTACAAAATGGGAAGGTTTACTCTATCTAATCACTCGCATGAATATTTCAGCCACAAAAAAAAAAGAAAATAAATAAAATAAAATAATCCTACACTCATGAATAAGAAAAACATTTAGTGATCCAACACTTCTAAGAACCTATATCATATACCAGAGATCCAGATGGTCCAAGATGACATACACTGACTGACTGACGGTTGAGGTTTCTTCTGTGCCACATATGACAGATTAAAGGTATATAATTCTTAAGTACTTGATTCATATTTTTGCTAGCTTGCCAAGTAACATGCACCAAAAGCTTGGAATGACTATCCTAGATTCATCAGATCAACAAACAAATATGACAGTCTAAGCTTCTACCGTGATACCAAGTATGAATGATTTTATCACTATCTCAACCAAGGATGGCGCTCTACCAAAGCATCATTTTATGAGTAGATTGGATGATGCAGCTTTAATAAAATGAAAAGGTAATGAATATTGAAAGACAAATGAAATTACGAGGGAAGAGTCTAACCAGTTAATCAAATGTGTAAATTTATGCAATCAGAAGTTGCTCAAAATGGTAATGAAACTAGAATTCAGCTTTACCTAATAGGAAAAAGGGACAACAATATTGCCTCGTTTAGGATGTCAACAAGTGAGATGAACCAACAAATATGAATATGCAACCATTAGACCACACAAAAAATCAATAATAAAAAGATATTCAGTAAGACTTTTCTACAGCATTTTGGCTTATCAAGGGTTCAAGTCATGCTTGACCAGGCTAAGCTCTTAGAGTGCTGAACAAAAATTAGTTTCAATTTCTGGCGCCTATTACACGACTCCTCCATTCTGACGAGGCCTATTATGTAGTATAAATATCAGGATACAAGTCTAAATATTTAACTATTTCAAAGCAGGCTTATAATGCACAATGTCGAATTATACTGATCCATCAAATTTCATCTGGCATACGGCATGATCATAAAAGGAACAACTTTTATTGTCAGTCCTATTCTATCTGTTATAATCACATTATTCACACTGCGTAGTTATGCGTTATATCACAAAATCAAATCTTGGAGATGAAAATTTAAGCATCTAAGATCATGCTCCTCAGATCTGCGGTCCATCAAAATCCACAACCGAATACAGCCAGACGGAGAGTCGAGGAAGATAAGATGGTAACAAGAACTGCAGTGGTAGTCAACATCCTAATTGCTAATTACAGTATGCTGAAGGAACGAAAGATATGAAAACTTACTGGTGGGCCCGCCAAGCTGGGTAACAGCATCCACAAAACGGTCGTGAAGGTCCGCAGTCCAGCGGAGGCGAGGCTTGGGATCGGATGTGAGGACTAAGCAAGGGTCGCCAGCAGCCCTGCTGCTGTGACTGTTGTGGGTATCTTCCTGAGCTATGATAGCTTCCCTGGGTTGAATCAATCTGGGGAGCATCTGCATCGGCTGCCAGCGGATATCTTCCCTTACACAGCCAAGTTGAAAAATCGCACGGAGTCTTCTGCCTGACTGCCTCTTCTTTCGAGTAGTAAATTTGAAGCAGATCACTGGCACTATGTGATTATGAACACCACTCTCGCCACGCACCAGGAGCCTCCCCTTGCCTCCCAAAAATTTAAAATAAAAAGAAAAAGAGGAAGAAAACGGAAGAAAGAGAAAGGACCCGACAAAAATCAGTCTTAGCTAGGCTGGCTAATCCATCAATACTTTTGCTACGGTCATTTTCAAAGCGAGAGAGAAAGAGGGTTTTTATGGACTGATTAGGCATTCCCTTTGCTTGCTTCTTGCCCTCCCATTCTTAGTTTTTTGGAAATGAAATAAATAAATAAATATCAAAAGGAAAACAATCTATGCTGGCGACATTGGCTCGAATACTATTTTCTCAAAACTGAATGGTTATCTAATAAAAGCTACGCTTTTCCATTTTTTTCTTCTCTTTTGTTTAAGATCAGGTTAGTAATGATGTATTATTTGACTATGTTTTTGAAAAGCACTATAATGAGCATTATCAATAAACCTCTTAGAAGGTTGTTTTTCCCACTTCCCAACACTAATAATAACCAGACAGGAAAACATAAAATCTTTTTTGAGGAGAAATGGAAAAAATATTTGATAAAAACACTTGGAGCTAATTTGTAGGTTTAGAAATTAGAAGGGAGAAAAAAAAAAGAAAGTAAAATTATTTATATTTAATATTGACGAGAAAAAAAAATTGCTCTTTTTCTTATTTGGAAGTTTGGTCCAAAAATACCCCGGTATTCACTGCCAAGCCACCCTGCCCTGCATAACTTCTCCTCAATTGTCATCCCCATTACACTAAGTTTCCAGAACTCCATCCCATCCTCATCATCACTGCTACATTACCACTGCAACCAACACCACAAATCTTCTCTCTTTTCTCTCCTTCTAATTTCAATAAGAAACTAAAGTCTCAAAGGAAGAAAACATTAAAATTTTTCTAACCAACACCACCTAATTAGTAGCAGCAGGTGACAGCAGCGGAGGGACGAGAGTAAGCCAGGCAACAGCGGACGGCGACAACAACCTTGTATTTAAAAAAAAAAAAAAAGATGAGAGAACTACTGTAAATTTAAGGCTTACCATCCTCTTTCCCTTCATGATGGGTTACTTTCTCTCCAATTTAGAAAAAAAAAGAAAAACTTTGAGCAAATCTCCACCTTAACTTTCCTCTAAAATCTCCCAAACAGTGGAGAATTACTCTTCTTTCTTTCAAATCCTTTCTTTTCTGTCCACTTCTCTCTTCTCAAACTAGTCCTTACTTGTGTCAATAGGGAAAAAAAGAATACAAAATGTTTTGCTTCTATCGAGGATTATCGTACAATTGTATTCTAGTTTTCTTGTTTTTAGGAAGGATTAAGAAAAGTGAACATTCTCCCCAGCTAGGACTGGATTTTCTCACACAAAAGATAAAGAAAAAGAGGCCACCGCGAGGAATTTACTCCCACTTAGCATCCACCTCTCCCACTGATGCCCACCCCTTCAATTCAACTCATTCTTACCCGAAAAAAAACCCCTGTAATAAGCTATGTATATTTCGATTTACTACATTACAAATCCACAACCTTGTGGGGAGACCAGAAACTTTTGATCACCTTACTTATACAGTTGGCTTTGATAACTGGTAAAATTAAAGGGGCCGTGATTTCAAGCTCGCCAAAAACGTTCAAAGAGATTAGTCCATATTCTAGAGTGCCAGTTTCTTGCTATAATCATCTCTCCTCTTCACATGTTATAACCCGTCACTAGGTCAAACAAAATACAGACTAACACAGAGACACTTGTATACTCCAGTTCAAAGAATGGAATTGTACAAATCAACGGCGAGGGGAATTCATTTCTATCATCACTGCGGATACCATGGCCTGTAGCCGTGTAAATGCTTGGCCCATCTTCTTGCCATGAAAGTGTCATGGTAATCCCAACTCTCAACACTGCTTGTCCTTCCACCCATGCCCCCAAGTGCATCCAAGCCATCATTTATCTCACCACGCCGATCTGGTATGCCAACTAAAGTTTCACCAGATTTGGTGCATTCATCAACTCCACCATCAATGTAGCTATATTCCACACAAATATGGCCAGATCTGCGCAATGTTAAAGGAATTCTCCTCTCTTCGCCATCCCTGAGTTCTCCAAGCTTAATAATCCGACTATCATCCTTGATTTTCAACTCGATTTCTCTGATTGCACCACCTAGTACTCTGGCAAGAAATTCCTCGAACTCATGCATGACAAACCCATTTGAAGAGCCAAAACCAAATCCTACGTGAAAACGATGGATTGTTATGGGAACTTCCATATTGAAGTGATGGTAGGACCTTGTTGGACTGTCAGACACATGCAGGATACAAGACTGGGGGTTCTTGTAGACGCGATCACCAAGTACTTTCACCCCTTTCTTCAGGCCTTCAATTGGATCTGCATGACCCATATAAAATATGCGATCAATGACTTGCAACGCTGCCCGTTTACCGTAAGAGGTCATCCGCTTAAGAGGAAACATGCGTGTGGCAGCAGAAGAGTAGGTGACAATGGCCAACCGGTCTATTGGTCGCAGTGAGAAAATCACCAAGGCCATGGCTTGCTTCATAAGCCTCAGATGAGGCCCATTAGGGCTAGCAACTAAGACCAAATCCATTCCTGGTTGATGTGCTAATCTTACACAAAGATATGCTCTGGTAGAAGATGCGCATACAAAAGATTTCTGCCCAGCTGCAGCCAGATGCTCTGCTGCTGATTCTACCAGTAAAAGACAATAAAATTATCTTGATGCTGCAATGAAATTTCATGAATAGTACATTAATTAGCCCACTGACTTTTTACCTGAGAAGAAATGAACAGTGGGATGAGTGAGCTGAATAGGTAATAGAGATATATGAAGACGTAAATGGTGCGATGCACAGTCGGGCTCAACTGGATCATCATCATCGTAGCGAGCAGAGCGAAGAAAAGAGCGTCGGTGCACCCGAAAACTAGCAATTGAGTCATCAAGGATCTGGAGAATGGGGTCAGACTGGTTGCCATGGAGCGAACAGTGAGATTTTGGATTGCGAGGCAATTGTGTCCAATGTGCACGGCAAATGGGACAGGTCACACTACCATGATGGACATTGGAAGAAATGCAAGTAAAGTGAAATGCATGAGAGCATTGTGCTGTAAATATAGCTGGGCAAGAGCTGCTCCCTGAGGCGTAATTCAAAGGATCAAGACATATTGCACATAAATTCTGCAAAAAATTTGGAGAGAATGAGAGAAAATCATAATACCAGTGAAGGCTCACTGATTTATCTTCCTTGTAGAACGTAACGACTTGAAGGAAATTATAAGGAACATAAATTTCTAGTCTATGAGAAAATGCTAACATCCTCTCCTGCCATGCGTGTTTTAGTAGGTAAGTTCTCTTAAAGGCACAAGTATAGGCACAATCCTGCAGGTGCCTATACTTGTGGAACGTAACGACTTGAAGGAAATTATAAGGAACATAAATTTCTAGTCTATGAGAAAATGCTAACATCCTCTCCTGCCATGCGTGTTTTAGTAGGTAAGTTCTCTTAAAGGCACAAGTATAGGCACAATCCTGCAGGTGCCAACTACAGAAGACATTGCCCCAAATGAAGTTCAATAATGCAGAAGGTTATTGCACTCACTCCTCAAAATCTGCAACAGTAAATTCATCTAAGCAGTGTAAATATTGACTTTCCACAGTGATTGCTGCAGTAACCTCTTCAGCAACAACAAACTGGCCCTTGAATATTGAGCTGAATATCACATTTAAATGTCATAACAAAGAAGATCCATTTTTTTTTTAAAGGTGAACATGATTTCTAAATGTGATTTAGCAGTGTCAGGAAAGGGCCTTCTTTAATGAGAGGTTAAACAAAGAATTCTAAGAGTGACTTTTAGATTCATATCTTCAATACCATCTCTTTCAAGAGTCAACAAATTTTCTCTCAACAGAGAAAAGCACTTCAATTTCTCTCTAGAAAGAACTTGCTGTTAAAATCTGATGGACAACTACTTGGCATTCAGAGATTTGTCATGGTGAGACAAAGGCTAGTTGTGTTCCAAAATGATTTTTGAGTTTTAGCTGGTGCTTAAGTAAATTGTAACATGAAACACCCAACTCAAAAAATTCTCATATCTTGGTCCAAAAATGTCAATTTCACAGCCTAGAACTTTGATCCTTTTTTGACAGGAAAAAAGGTCTGGAAGAGACACAGCCACAGGGTCAGTGGATAATGAAAATTGACATCTCAATCCTGGCAAGGATCAGAGTTTCATCAAAACAACTACTTATGTCATATAAATACATAACGTACCAGATGCTATGTCCTCTCTATCTAAAGGATAAATGGAGGATCTAATTACATAACTGCCATCATATTTCATTTATTAGTTGATATAAGTAAAAAAAGTTTTCTTTTATACACCGGGGGAGGACCCAGGAGCTTTGCAGAGCAGTGGGTGCATCCTTCCTAATTACAACCATGCCAAAGTGATAAAGTTTTAATTAAATAGCACTTGTCCTTGATTTTACTTGCTTATAGACCATCAAATACAGAATGGATAGGTGGTAAAATATGGTTAGATGAATATGACTTTATTCAGTAGACTTATCAACTGATGAAGTCAGTATAAATGTGTTTTTCGGACCAGGGACAAAAAACAGTGGGGAGGTAAATGTAACACAGAGAGGATCATAATCATAATGAACTCACAACATCAAATAACAATATTTTGGGTATGCCAGAAGTCTGAGTGCAAAATTTTCTCAGGCTTATAAATTCACAAGACGAAGAAAATTTAATAAATTCACAAAATGCAACAAGCAAATATGGGAAGAGGTAGGAGGAGTTGTGAACTATAGGCAAATGCATAAACGCACGAATTCAATATGAGGAAACTACTCATATGCAGAAAGGAAGGTAAAAAGAAATAACAAGGTAGCGATATAGAAGACAGAAGTTATGCCCAACCTTGTTAGAAGAAATACTATGCCCCGAATCTGCACCATTGGAACATATTATGTTGTGAAAATTATGTGAATCAGGAGATACCTGCCAAAAACAAATCAGACAAGAAGAAAATGAAATAGGCAATATTAAATATTAACCTTATGGAGAGAGAACAGGAGAGAGTTAGCCGAAAGAATGCGGTTCTTAGCCTCATCAAAAGAGAATTAGGACTAGGGTTCTTTTTCTTCTTAAGAACTGCGGAAGACTAAAGAGAAATGAAAGAGCTGTAATTTAATTCATATAAATTTCTGATTGTTTCTTGGAATTTTCTCCTTGATGTTCACAAAATTAGATAGAGAGAGAGTTACAGTATCAGCTGATGTGGTTTCGAGGGCATGAGTTTGTTGCTGCCTACTCCAAGAGAAGGAGCCGCATGTTTGGGCTAGTATCCTTTTGGCTGCCTTCTTCAATTTCCATGATGCTCCTCCTCCGACCATTCCAACAGGCCCCCAAGGTTCCACTCCTTGATTGTCGCTGATGTAGTGTAGTGGGGTGTCCAGCTATATGCTTCAGTAGTTCACTAGTTTGTACCGGCAAAGATCGGATCTTTCGTGAAGCAACCAAAGCAGCTGTGGATAGTCAGAATCACAGCTTCCAGACAGCCATTTTCTAGCTAACAGCAGAAGTGTAGTGCCGCTGCCGCCGTGAGTGCTTCACGGTTGTTCACTTCTTTTCCACTTTGTCTTGTTACTATGGGCGTTAGTGCGTCATTCTCAAGTCTCTCGTACCGTGAAAGACCAAGGGAAGGAGGGAGAGGGCCTGCTCTGATCAGCTACTCTTTTTTTTTCGCCCCCCCCCGTCCCCCCCCCATCAGCCTTATTATTGAGCGCGTGCTAGGCCTCGGGGGACGGCAGTAGGAGTATTACTTCTCTCCGCACCACGCCACTACTTTACTGCCGTTTCGTATAGTACAATTCAAAAATGGAAAGGTTTTCCCTGCTTTATAGTGGCAGCACCACTAGCAGTAGCCAGTAGTAGTATTTCTTTTTCTCTCTCAGATCTGAGCCCGAGGGATAAGGAGCAAGCAAACGTTGAAGGGTCAATGCGGTCGCCCTCGCTCGTAAAACATTCACGCAAAAGCAAAAGGGAAAGGGCACTTGTGTCTCCTGCTCTAAAGGCCCCTACAGCAGCGTACCCGTAACCCGCTTTTGTTGTTGAGGTGAGGGCCATTGTTGTAATAATGGCTGGGCTAAGTAACACCAACCCGGCACTGGAATTCTAACCTGGGTATTGTTATCATTTTTTTGTAATATTTGGATAAAATTTTTTATTCTAATTTTAAATTAAAATTTTATTTTAATTTAAATATATTATTTTATATAATTTTTATTTTCTAAAAATTATTATCTATTCTTAACTCATCATATATAATTTTTAAAATTCATCTAACTTAATATATTTAATAATATTTTATAAAATTTATCACAAATTAATCAATTCCCACTAACACTCTTCGTTTTCCATGCAAATACTGGCTACTGCCTGTAAAAGCCATATGCTAGTATGGCAGGGCCACAGGACATTGTTTTGGATTGTCTTCGTACCATCAAAAGTAATTGTGATATCTCTCGCTTGGTTAAGCTTGAGTTTAAATTACATTAAATTTCTCCACTTTATTTTGATTGTTAGAAGTTTATTTGAGTTAATTTGTAACGGTTATAATTACAAATAATAATATAAAAAGAAAATTAATCAGCATAATATTTGCATAAAATATCACTTTTTATACATATAAGATCTTGAATAATATATTTATAGTGAGTCTAGATAAGAAAAATATTTTACACGATAATCAATAAAAATTGTTTTTATCTGATTTTCTGTTTCTACTCTTCTAATACAGTATTTGTAAAATTGATATGCATGACATTTAAAGTCTTATAAAATTTACAAAAATATAATGAAACTTTATATATTGTTATGAATTATTGGAATCTCCATTAATTAGTGGAGGCTCCACTAATTATGGATTTATGTGAATTATTAGAAGATTTTTATGGATGTCCACCATTTAGTGGAGACACCATTAATTGAAGATGATGTATGCCATGATGTATTTCACTAATTAGAGCTCTATAAATAGAGCTATTCTCTAAGCTTGTAATACACCATCATATTGTGAAAGAAAAATTAGTGAAAGAAAGATTAGAGAAAGAATTGTGAGAGAAAGAAATAGAGAAGTTTGAAGAGAAATTATTGTGCAAAGAATAGTTAGAATTTTCTTAGTGTGTAGTGTGTAGATTTTATTCTAACACTACCCTAATTTTATAACACGTTATCAGCACGAGTCTCTACCATTATTAAAGCCAGAAGACAGGTACGCATTTATTGATCTCGCTAAATTCGAATTTGTAGCCCTTGATATTTCTGAAAAAAAAAGTATATGTCATACGTAAATGTATCTAAATGCTAAAAAAAAGGAGATCCATATGTCATGTGGATAAAAAGAAAGATTTGACCACCCGAAGATGGTCGTACTACCCACCGCACGAGTATGAATGGTTGCACCCGAAGTTGCAAGATTGTAAAACCGTGAACTCCGTGATGTATAAAACTACATCTTAGTTAAAAATTTTACGGAGAAAAAGTTATCGATAAAGTTATATTGGAGAAGACATTCTCCACTTTTCATACCTCGAATATTGTCTCGCAAGAACAATATCGAGAAAAATGGTATCCCAAATTGACAAATTTAACATGAGTTATTATTGAGAAATCATGAAGCCGGATGAATCGGCTCAACAAAGACTCCTGTAAGTGAATGTCGTTGGCTCCAAAGCAGGCCATCGTTATAGTCGTAGTTGTGGCAAGTGGCCGTGGTTATGGTCATGGACACACTCGATATTTCCCTTATCACGTAGAAATACCGCCACCCGAAGTGGAACAGAAAAGATAATAAGGGAAAAAGATATTTCCATTAATAATAAGCATCACATCTTTTATTCATATCATTAGTGTTCATATGAACTTGAGGATACATGCTTATAGTTGCTCTTTTGTAATTGAGCCGACAAATGTAAGATGAAGGTTTGTAATTGTTCTTTTTCAATATTTACATTAGAGGAAGACTAAACAATTAGTAATTATGGACTTCAACTCCTCTTTTTCGACATCCTCCTCCTTTTCTTTCCCTTTTGAGCCAAGATCGAGACTAGCAGCAGAAGTAGCCGTAAAATTACTACGAAATGAGTCTTGAGATTTTATGATCTCCTTAAGTTTATTATATTTCTTATTATATTTGGCCTTGAAACATGCTTGTCTCAATTTCGTGTTTGGTCCTCTAACTGCGTATTAGGACTTTCTTCCACCAACTCGTTTTTCACATTCCAAGTATCGCAATGGCTTCTTGTAATTTCTTCTCACCCATATGTCCTCCTTCTTCTTTATTTTGCATATCCCGTAAATCGAAGTGATATCATCGGTTATTTACTTATAAATCTTTCATAGTTTCATACTTACAAATTATAAGTATGTATGAGAGAGAACCCGAACATTCTTGATTATGGTCTCCAAGCTCACCAATTTCCCGTGAGGCCATCGACGAATTCCTAACTCCCTACATCTTTTCTTGAGACTAGGTTATGCCAATATTCAGCTTCTTTGGTCGCGCTCTTGATTGGTAGGTAAAAGTACTGCGAAATTGTTTCTCTTGATAGTGTCTCGGGAGTTATTGCCCTTCTTCTCTCTCTCGCCTCTTAATCATCTTCTTCTCCCCAGGAATTTTGTCCGCAATAATATCTTGAACTTCGATATTATGCATTTCATGAGTACTTACTCCGACTTCGTTGCCAAGACCACTCATTATTTCTCCTAGAAAAAGAAAATAATATCGCAAAGGTAATACCATTCAAAATCCATGTTTAAATGTATAATAACCTGGAAACATATTATGGCTTTGTTCAAAATCCATTAGAGAGTAGAAAAGATCATGCACAAGTATATCCTCATTCAAAGGAATCGCATCAAGAAGAACAGTATCAAAAGCAGCCTCTTGTAGGGGCAGATCAACTTGGTTCAAAGCAGTATGTTCAAAACTTCCACTGATTTACATAAAAAACAAACCAAAAGAGAGTTTAATTTCATTATCAAGCACACTAAAAACAAATGGAAGCCATCAAAGGTATCTCACCCGAAATTAGGAGGAAGTGGTTGGTTTGGAAAGGAAAACATATCAAAATCTTCTCGCGTTCGAATTAGGCGTAAGCGGTTGGTTTGAAAAAGAAAATACATCAAAATCTCGCTGTAAACCGAGTCAAAATTTGACCATGTCTCAAATGAATTACTAGTCTCCATATCTCGCTTTGTGATTTTTGTTTTTGATGTTTACTAATGACCGATAACCGAGATATATATCGATACATATATATATATATATATATATATATCTCGTATGAGGAAGAAGAAGAGGTAGATGGTAGGTAGAGGGTCTGGAGGAGAAGAAAAGACAAGAGAGGAAGAGGAAAAGTCAGTACCGGGAAGAGTAAAAAAAAAAAAGAGATATTTTTCTTGGCATTTCCTGCTTGTCATCATTCTCTTATATTTTTTTTCTTATTCTCTTGTGAAATCATTATTCCCTAAATTAAGGGGAGAACAGAAACAAGACAAGAAAGATCGTGATTGGACAACATCATTAAATTATCTTGATCCGCATACAAGCGCATGTGAACTTGAAGTTCAAAAGATAATTCATTTGTAAAGCATTGCAAATCAAATGCCGTACGCTTTTGTTGACTCTAGAAGAGTAACAAAATCGCATATGCCAGCCTATAAATGCTCCTATTCGAATTGAAGTTCCAAGCAGAACAAAATATTATACCTATAGCCGCTGAGCCAAAAGCATGCCGTAAGCATGGCCGACCTCTTGGTTCTAAAGATAAAAATCCTCGAAAGAAAAGAGGATTAAATGATCCGAAGATCATATTGAAGAAAAGAATGATAAAGACCAAGAGAGAACCGATGACAAAGAACCGTAAGTTGATGAAAGTAACACCGAAATTTCTATCAATTATACCACTTCCGGTAGAAGTTGGAATCGGATAGAAACCGTTATTGATGATATATTTGCATACAATATATCTCTTGATGTTACACAGATAATGATGATCCCGAACCAATATCGCTTGATGAATGTCAGCATAGAAAAGATTGGTTGCAATGGAAAGATGCGATTCAATCTGAGTTAAATGCACCGACAAAACGTGAAGTCTTCTGACCTGCAATCCGAACACCGTAAGGTGTAAAACCCGTTGGCTACAAATGGATATTTGTGCGAAAGCGCAATGAAAAGAGTGAAATCGTTCGATATAAAGCGCGATTAGTAGCCCAAGGTTTTTCACAAAGACCAGGTATTGATTATGATGAAACTTATTCTCCCGTTGTTGATGCTATTACACTCCGATATCTTATCGCTTGGCAAGACATGAAAAGATAGATATGCGCCTATTAGATGTTGTCACCGCTTACTTGTATGGAAATTTAGAAAATGATGTTTACATGAAAATCCTCGAAGGATTTCATATGCCTCAAGCATATAAACATTATCCTCGTGAAAATTACTCCATCAAGTTGCGTAAATCATTATATGGCCTGAAGCAACTGGGCGCATGTGGTTCACACGCCTTAGTGAATATTTATTGAAAGCGGGATTTAAAAATGACCAGGTATGTCCATGTGTTTTTATTAAGAAATCTGGTTCTAAATTTGTGATATTAGCTATATATGTTGATGATATTAATCTTATTGGAACTCCCGAAGAGCTCCAAGAAACAATTGATTATTTAAAAAGAGAATTCAAATCAAGGATTTTGGTAAAACCAAATTTTGCCTTGGTTTACAAATTGAACATTTGGAGAGTGGAACATTTATTCATCAATCAACATATACAAGAAAAAGTGCTAAAAAGATTTTACATGGACAAAGCACATCCATTGAGTATTCCAATGATCGTCTGATCATTAAATGTGGATAAAGATCCTTTCCGACCTCAAGAAAATGATGAAGAACTCCTTGGTCCTCAAGTACCATATCTCAAATGCAATTGGTGCATTGATGTATCTTGCTAATAACACACGACTCGATATTGCTTTCGTCGTCAATTTATTAGCAAGATTTAGTTCTTCACCAACACGACGACATTGGAATGGAATTAAACAAGTCCTTCGATATCTCCAAGGTACAATTGATCTCGGATTATTTTATTCAAATAAAACCAATCCAACATTGATAGGTTATGCAGATGTCGGTTATTTATCTGATCCACATAAAGCACGTTCTCAAACGGGCTATCTATTTACATGTGGAAATATCGCTATATCATGGCGTTCTACTGAAACAATCTATAGCAACCTACTTCTTCAAATCATGCTGAAATTATAGCCATTCATGAAGCAAGTCGAGAATGTGTATGGCTAAGATCCATGATTCATTATATCCGAGAAAGTTGTGGATTATCATCAATCAAAGGTATTCCAACTCCTCTTTATGAAGACAATGCAACTTGCATAGCTCAATTACGAGGAGGATATATTAAAGGAGATCGGACAAAACATATTTCACCAAAATTCTTCTTTACTCATGAACTCCGAAGAAATGTGAAATTGATGTGCTACAAATTCGGTCATGTGACAACCTCGCAGATATTTTCACGAAGACTTTACCGACTGCAACATTTGAAAAGTTGAGATATAAAATCGGTATGCGTCGGTTTAAAGATTTAAAGGAATCATCTCATCGTGGGAGTAATAAACATACATATAGAATAGTGTACTCTTTTTCCTTCACTAGATTTTTTTTCCCACTCGGGTTTTTATCTAGTAAGGTTTTAACGAGGCATATTCTTTATGTATGGATGGACATCCAAGGGGGAGTGTTATGAATTATTGGAATCTCCATTAATTAGTGGAGGCTCCACTAATTATGGATTTATGTGAATTATTAGAAGATTTTTATGGATGTCCACCATTTAGTGGAGACACCATTAATTGAAGATGATGTATGCCATGATGTATTTCACTAATTAGAGCTCTATAAATAGAGCTATTCTCTAAGCTTGTAATACACCATCATATTGTGAAAGAAAAATTAGTGAAAGAAAGATTAGAGAAAGAATTGTGAGAGAAAGAAAGAGAGAAGTTTGAAGAGAAATTATTGTGCAAAGAATAGTTAGAATTTTCTTAGTGTGTAGTGTGTAGATTTTATTCTAACACTACCCTAATTTTATAACATATATATCTTTATATTACAAAAAAAAAAAAAAAGAAGGATGCCGACATCTGGTGACCAGTTGGTCGTTGGCCTTTTGCTTGCTTGGCGCAGGTGCTGGCATGGTCTGGGCAGTGAGCATCGTCCTGGAGCTAGGCATACCTGACTGGTCTTCGGTCCTACTGGTTTGACGTCCTAGCCCTCCGTCTAGGCCTTTGATCAGGGATACTCCTCAAAATTGACTGGGCAATTCTTGACACGGACACGAAATGTTTTTGCGCATGTTCAGTTAACCATGCAAGGAGACCAAATACGCATAAGCACATTCAATAATTTCAATTGTTCCGATTTGCTAGACAACTTCAGTGAGCATTTTATTTGTTCCTCATGTACTTCTGTTAGGCGTGTGAGCAAGCTCACACCAACGCGAATATATCGTCACAGGTAGACCTGTGAAAACATTAAAAAACAAACCTTTGATATTGTCCATAATTGTAATAGTCCAACAGGATAATTTGTTTAGTATCGCTGTTATAACACGTAAATCTTTGAAGATGAAGTGCAGCCCATGAATGATTATGATATTCATCCACATCAATATAATATAAATGTAAAGAATAGAACTAGAGACTTCCCAGTTCCCTGTCTATTGGATGTTGACGGTGATAAAAGATTAGAAATTTTTTTTTTAAAAAAAAAAAAGTAAAATTGAAGTTCAATCTAAATCAATAGAAAATTATTACTCTGATGAGATTTAAAGATGATGAATTTTCCGTTTTAATCTGATTTAATGTGAATGGAGATAAGACTAGGTCCTATTCCTTGGCTCGCAAGGTGCGGGCTCGCCAAGGATAGAGATTATATGGTTCCTAATTCATCTCGGTCCAATTCCGTTCATGCTCACTCTTTTTTTTTTCAAATTTAATTTATATCGGTATATCTTATCTTAATATATACACAAACATAAATAAAATTTAAAAAGGATATATAAATATATATATATACATTTATAAAAGATTTTTATTAATATATTTTAATAGTATATTTATAAAATTTGAAATATACTAAATAATCAAATATTTTTAAAGTTGTTTACAAGATATATATTAATATATAGTTTGATATAAATGTAACATTATTTAATAGTAAGCTAAATTATTATAAAAATATTTCATATATGGTATTTGTTGAAAATGAGTTATCTAAAATTTGGATTAGGAGCTTGGGTACAAAGCTTATATGGTCAATTCACAGTAAGGATTAAAAGTTGTAAGGATTTAAATATGAAAAAATTGGTCACATATAAAAAAATAATAATAGAATGAGGTTATTTTGATTTTTTTAAAATTTATTTATCAAATTGTGTGTGATATTGATAACGTGTGTTCATGTATAAATTAAAAATAAAGGTTATAAGTCAATAAAACATTATTATTTTTTTCTTTCATCTATAAATTAAAAAAAAAAAAAACGAGGTAATCAAGAAATGCGGGACTGGCATTTGGACGACGACATCTCCCTCCCAACTTTGAAGCCTTTGAGAGGACCAAGAAGACAAAAACAAGCCAATCTTGTAGGGAAAAAAAAAAAAAAAAAAGCAAAAGAACATGCGCATAATGGTCCGTTAAGATTTGAAATTCAAGTTGAAATTTGCGGATCAATGATTATTGGTCTTTGCTTCTTTTAGTCAAAACTCAGTTCCACACCTGAGCCGAGAGTAGACTTTGGCGCCAAAATGCTTCTTTTTATGCTCAAACGAAAGGTAGAAGAAAATGTATTAATTAATCAAAGCAGGCCTGGGCTATCCACGGCTTGGAGGCCCAGTTCACAACTCCTTCGGGAATCCGAGAAATAGCTAATCTGTTTCGACTTTAACTTCGCTAAAACAAATAGCTTTCCCTCAACATGGTTTTGCCTTTAACTGATACTATGAATGTGGTCAATCCAACGGTGGAGTCAGGACTCCAAAAATTCCATTAAAAAATAATTGATAATTTGTATTTTTATCAATTAAAATAGACTACTTTTTTATATTTACAAAATTTAGTATGTACAATAAAAATTAATTATAAAATTGTAAGATATCAATCTGTTAAAAAATCAACATATACTATAAAACAATTAAAAAGAATAACTACTACTATTGTAATTGAAAACAATTACATTTTATAATTGTTATGCAATTTCAAATTTATTTTAAACAATTTTGTGCATCATTATTTGGTTAAAAAGAAAATCATTATTCGTGATAAATTAATTTTCTTTTAGGAAATTTACGGATACTTTGTTCAAATAAAATAAAAATGTAATCTAGATAGTGAAAATTTCTTTAAAAATGAAAATAAAATTAGTGTTCTTCATTTTTATTCCTAATTTAGATGAAAATTTTATCCATAAACTATTTTATATACTTTATATAGCATTTTTATATTTTCTCTATTCATAAATATTTTATTTTAAATAAAACCTTAACATAGGATAAAGTATTAATAAAATAAAAATATTTTTTTAAAAAGAAATTTTGAAAAAATTAAAACTTTTTCTTAGGACCTTAAATAAAAAATTAGTAAGAATGGTATTAACTAGATGTGGAGTAAATGTATAAATTATATTTATAATATATATTTGTTCTAATAAAAGATACAATCATGCAAAATCAGGCTTTAATTCCACATTTAATCCCTAAGTTTTTTTCTATTGTACTCCCTCCGTCCCGACCTACTTACTATTTTGGGATGTCCCATTGAATTTGATACTTTTCTTAAAAGAAAAGTTTTTACTATACAATTTATTATAAAATAATCAATATACCCATATATATTATATTTATATTCTCACATAAAGTATTATGGGATCCACATATTTTTTATTTTTATTATATTATATTATTATTATATTCTAATTTTTACTTTTACATAAAAATATCGTGCTAAGTCAACCACGGTCAATTTTAATGGGACAGATGGGTAATAGTTAGTCCTTAAATAAGGTTAAAAAAAAACTACCCGTTGCCCGATGGTCACATATTTTAGTCCTTACGCTGCTTGTATTCAACATGTTAGAGTTCAAGTCTTTCGTTCGTTCGTTCTCCAACACATAATTTGGATTAGTAGCAGTTGAATAGCCACCGCTAGACGGGCATTGGCATTCCTTCACAATTGAAAACGCCAATGGCGGTCGTAAGGCTTTTTCCGTCGTCGGATTGGTACTATTCAAGCGGCAACTGTGGTCTGCTACAAATGAAGACTACTACTACTACCAGTATCTGTGTTAGCTCTTTCTTTGGATTCAAAGATTCTCAGCTTTTGGGTGATGCGGGCGTTCTCCGTGCTCTCACTCGACCACCCATGTCCAAATGGAACGCTAAAGACACAGCTTATTATACTCTTCCTCTTGTGGTTTCTCCAAAAGCTGTTTCCGATTCCACCTCTTCCCAGACTTGTCTCTATCCTGATGCCAGCACTGTCCGTACTCTCTTCGCTCTGCATTCGTTCAAAAGTTTTTGCCAACTATTTTCATTAAGTAATTGGCTTTCGTTAGACATTATCTCCACACGATTAAGGTCGTAGCTTTGGCTTGCTTTTGCATATAGTTTTCTGGTATGATGATATCGAATATCCAATTCTATGCTGAAGTTATCACTCTTTCCTAAGGGACATAGTCCCACACTGAATCACCATTGTTTCTCCATTTCAATATTACGCATGTTGTTTAAATGTTATCGAAGCAAGGACTTTCTTGTTCATTTGATTGTGACACTACTTGATTGCCAAATAACTAATTTCTGATATGATCATAGTTGCTTTTCAAAGTGTGGATCACCAATAACCGTAATAATTACCTTCGAATCCATGCAGTTCTTGGAAAGTAGTGAAACAATCGAAGCTGGACACGAGTGGAGCTTATGCTCGGCTCGGGTGGGGTGTGAATATTTGGGTTGCTTGCTCTAATAGTGAAATGGGTGCCAACTCCAGCTTACTCTATCCTTATTCAAGGATTGGTGGTGGTTGGGGCACATCACTCTAGCTCAACTCAATGTATTTTTCCTATTTGATTTATGGTTCTTCGTACCACTGATAGCATTGTATACTTGCATGCTTAATTTGGAGGCTTTTTGTAAATTGCGTTCAAATAACTCTCTTTTTCCCCCTGTCTAAACATGGGATTTGTCATCGTGTTTCCCCGGTGGAAAGCAGGCCTCTTGGACCTTGGCTGAGGTGATTTTTTTTTTTTTTTTGGGCTAAGTAGAAGTGATTTTGGGGATTACATCCAATGCTATTGGTCTATTGGTTAATGGTCGTACGAGCTAATACTCATGCTCCGTTGAGTATGATTTCATCTAAATCGGGAATACGTGGGAATCTGGAGCTTTTGATCTCATGGTCTAAAACATGCTTGCAACTACAAAAATACTAGTATTACTTGTTTTCCATTATTTTTGAAGTTGTTGAATTTTGATTGGTTTCCTACATGACTCTAAAATGTACATCTGCTGATTATCTCCGCCGGGACAAGAAATATAGTTACTTGTGCTGATGCAGAGTGTTCTAGGCATTATTCTTGGAGGTGGAGCTGGGACACGGCTTTATCCTCTAACTAAGAAAAGAGCAAAACCTGCTGTTCCTCTTGGTGCAAATTACAGGTTGATAGACATACCTGTCAGTAATTGTCTGAATAGCAATGTAACAAAAATCTATGTTCTCACCCAATTCAACTCTGCATCCCTCAATCGGCACCTGTCACGCTCCTATGCAAGTAACATGGGTGGTTACAAGAAGGAGGGGTTTGTTGAAGTTCTTGCTGCCCAGCAAAGCCAAGAAAATCCAAATTGGTTCCAGGTAATTTGGCTTGCTTTCACATGTTAAATATCCTCGCTCATCTAAAAGCTTGAGCGGTTAGATGAGCTTAATTTATGCATACTCATTACATGTGGGCTAGACACTTCTTCATAGGTCCAACTCTTTATGCACATTACTGTACCACTATTATTGTTATTTTCTCATCAGGCTGTGAAATATCACATATTCACATTTGCCATTTAGTGGTTTTCTTGCAGAATTTATGCATAGTTAAGATACGATATTATTTTTCACTAGGGGAGAGGTAAATTCTACATCATGCATTAATCCACATCTTAGAGTGTGGATTTGGCATAACTCACACAATATATCAATGCGCTGAT
Organism: Voacanga thouarsii; assembly: GCA_026120185.1. Classification (NCBI taxonomy): domain Eukaryota; kingdom Viridiplantae; phylum Streptophyta; class Magnoliopsida; order Gentianales; family Apocynaceae; genus Voacanga; species Voacanga thouarsii. The sequence continues at coordinate 180,111 of JANUWF010002093.1, forward strand.
TTATTGATGCACAGACACACTGGTCATATATTTGAGGCTGTTGGTTTATCCAGTAATTGTTTTATTAATGGTCAAAATTTTTTTATGACAAAATATATTCTTTAGCAGTTTTCCTAGTCCCTTGGGAACTTAACAAACCTGTTTCATATGATATTCTGGTATTCTGAAATCTGATATTCATGCATTATTATTTTTATATAGACAAATAACTGATTTGTTAATTTGACTCATTCCTGGGGTATAAAGACAGAAGGATTTATCTTTATTTCTATTAATGATATTGATACCTCACAAAGAATACGTGACATTATTGAGGAAATTTTATGAGTGGTTGATAATGCAGGAAAGGCCAAATAAATTTGTTAATGGCTCTTAATTTCTCATATAAGAAGAAAAGCAATTTTAGTACTTTCTCAGTATACGGAAGTGATTGTATTTATGTTTTAACTTAGATTCCCTACTCTACAATTTCCATTTCCGTGAAACTTGCATGTATATGCATGTTTTTGTTTACTTATTGTTTTCCAGTGTGTCTTTTATTAAGAGATCAAATTCCATCCTGGTATGGCTGCATTTTGTAAAATGTAAAAGTTTCACCAAACCCCTGCACCCAATGGCAGGAGTAAATTGAAGTTGAAGAAATTTTCAAAAGAAATCCTAGTATGCATGCATATCTTGATTTTGCATGTCCCCTCTCCTTCATCTTCTCCTCTACACACAAAAAAATCCGAACAAAGTTTGTTAATTTCAATTGCCTAACCTAATTGGTTTTAATGTTTAGGGCACAGCTGATGCTGTTAGGCAGTATCTATGGTTGTTTGAAGAGCATAATGTTCTTGAATTCTTGGTTCTTGCTGGGGATCATTTGTACCGCATGGATTATGAGAAATTTATCCAAGCACACAGAGAGACTGATGCTGACATAACGGTTGCTGCACTACCTATGGATGAAAAGCGTGCCACTGCATTTGGTCTCATGAAAATTGATGATGAAGGACAAATAATCGAATTTGCAGAAAAGCCAAAAGGAGAGCAATTGAAGGCAATGAGGGTAAACAGTAAACTGGGTGCAGAAATGATGTTATCTCTTTATATCTCATTCTAGTTTTGCCCAGCCTTTTTATAAAGTAAAGGAAAGTATATGATGAATCTTATTCCTTTCTCTTCTTCACATTTAACCCAGGTTGACACTACCATCCTAGGTCTTGATGATGATAGAGCAAAGGAAATGCCTTATATTGCAAGTATGGGTATATACGTTTTCAGTAAAGATGCAATGCTAAATTTACTTAGAGAGAAGTTTCCTGGGGCTAATGACTTTGGAAGTGAAGTTATTCCTGGGGCTACATCAATTGGAATGAGGGTAAGTGGTGCTTGGAATGACTGCTTTGGGAACCTTGTGGTACAATGTAATATCAGTCAGTGAAAAGTTTGACGTCATAGATCATAAGATAGTCTTGTAATTCCTACAATAAAGATTTGTACGGTAGGCAATCTCTTATGCAAGAGTCAACTGGCTGTTAGATGCTGGATAAGCATTGGTGACTAAATATGAATTCACGGATTGCTAGACTTCCTGTCTTGATAAAATCTAGAAGTCATGATCCGATATCTAATTTTTTGGTTGACCCTTTAATTTAATTTATTCAAAAATCGATTTCCTTTGTAAGTATTCTAGTAGGCTATCTTGATGGCTTAAACTTCATCTATGCTGTCCACATTAGCTGAATGAAATTTTTTGTTCACTATGATAATAGAATTATTCCACATAGTGGATCTGAAGATGTTGCCTTAAAAGACAGAAATCACTGAATCTTTTGGCCATTAAATCAGTTATATACTTTTTACCCAAAAACTTAAAAATTGACATAATGAGATTGAAATATTATCACCTCTTTCAGATTCCTTGATAGCTATTGACAATGTGCACCCATAGCTGTTGATAAACTACAGCTTAGTGTATTCTGATATTGTGTACTGTGATAGTTGTGATTCTCAGCAAAAGTTTCCTATATGCTGTAATTTACTGTATTTCAGCTTCTCTTTTTACATTTCAGGTGCAAGCCTACTTGTATGATGGTTACTGGGAAGATATTGGAACAATTGAAGCATTCTATAATGCAAATTTGGGGATCACAAAAAGGCCTGTGCCAGATTTCAGGTTCATTCCCTTAATGAATATCAGCAACGGAGTTGGAAATCTTTCTCATTCTTTTTTTGTACTTTTGCTGTGAATTAATCATCTTTTTATCATCATACTTGTCAACATTCATCATACGCAGCTTTTACGACCGTTCCTCTCCAATCTATACACAGCCCAGATACCTGCCTCCTTCCAAAATGCTTGACGCTGATGTCACAGACAGTGTGATTGGTGAGGGTTGTGTCATAAAGGTAAGTTATTTAAAAATGTTGTAGTCTGCCTCTGAGCTGATTTTTTTTTTTTCCTATAATCCTTATGATGTGCATTACCTCATTTCTCCTTTGAAGCAAAACAAGTGTTCCGACAAGCAACTGCCCCTGATATAACCACGTTATTGAATTTGAATTGTATTTTCTTATTGTATATACATTAGCTGTCTTCCCCAACTTTTTAGGTATTTGATTAATTGGGTTTAGCTATCTTTTCTGGACAGAATTGTAAGATTCACCATTCTGTAATTGGTCTACGATCTTGCATCTCAGAAGGAGCAATCATAGAAAACAGTCTGCTCATGGGAGCTGACTATTATGAGGTGAGTGAAGATCAGTTTAGCTGCTTTTATGCATATCTCTGGGAATAGGTGGATGTTTCTTTGCTTGTTGTATTAGGAATCTGCTGTTTGTCAAACACTGATTGTGTTGTTAGTGCCTTTTATCCAGACGGATGCAGACAGAAGGTTGTTAGCAGCTAAAGGAAGTGTTCCTATTGGGATTGGAAAGAACTCACACATTAAAAGGGCAATAATTGACAAGAATGCTCGCATCGGAGATAATGTAAAGGTGATTTCCCCAATGGCTTATTTGCTTTAAGAGTGAGATTATCACTTTGCTGTGAAGGTGATAATTCACAGATTTAGCAAAGAAAAAAAATCAGTGTGATTGACATATTACAGTTTTTAGAGTATGTCTGACATTTTGGTAATCCATCCATCTCGAAATACCAGTCACTTTGTACTTTAATAGTTAGTTATTGGGGAATGCAATATGGCAAAGGGATTAAATGAGAGAATTAGGATTAAATCATAAGGGGACAAAGAAGGATATGTTAGAAAAATCTCATAAATCTCATTGAAATTTATAAAATAACTTATATTTTGAAAAGCGAAGTTAATTATGAAACAACTTATATTTTAAGAAGGAAGGAATATTACATGTATCTTTTTACAAATGAAGTGGAATAGACTTCTCATGCTATATGTAAATCCAGTTCTTCTTGATAATGTAAATTTCCAGTAAGGATCCAATTTTAAAATCTCTCTCTGTAGAATTGCTCGAATCTCATGTTGAGGGGCCGGTGCTCTTAATCTTTTAGATCAATAGAAGTTTACTTCATGTGTTGTTGTAATTTATACTATATTTTCTTTAGTGTCTCGTGTGTAGATCTCTTGGGCTTCGGGAGGAAGACCAAAAGTAAAGTGAAGGTTTAAGAAGCAGCTAGGCAAATTGAATTCTTGAGTTCAACAGTCTGCATGGAACTTTTGTATCAGAACTTACCATCTTAACCCAAGAGTACCTCAAAAAATATCCGGTAAAAACGCACAGTTCTAGGTATCAACCTAGAAGCTTACTGGCAAAGATGAACAACCGGATCCATCATTCTTGTATGGTTTTCTTTTGGGCTAAATATTCTTGGTATGGTTAAAAGGCAGACTTGTTGCAATCTTCAAGTGTGCATACACTGGTTTAATAACAGGTACACAATTTTCATTGCAGATCATCAACAGCGACAATGTGCAAGAAGCAGCAAGAGAGACGGATGGATACTTCATTAAGAGTGGGATTGTCACTGTGATCAAGGATGCTCTAGTTCCTAATGGAACTGTTATATGAGCCCCAGATAACCATCCCTTAATTCTTGATGTAAATGTCGGATTTGTTTGTCAGGACTTCAATTCACTTGGTCCAAGACTTATGTTAGATTTGAGACTTGCGTGACTATTATAACGCTGCATTGATCCCTGGCAGTTCTGCTACCGGTAATTAGCAGCCGCAAACATGAGAGAGACTAACACATTACTAGTAAGCAATTCACGTGAAGCCCGCATCTAGTTTTGGCAGATACAGAAGCTACCCGTCACGAGGCAATTAGATACATTCAAAATAAGAAAGAAACATCGGCCACAAAAAGAAAGCAAGAGCTTTTATTTTATTTTATTTTTTAATAAAAACTTACCCTTCGCGGTACCAGTAGCAATCCAAAATAAGAATGGTATAACACTCCTGTCGACAAAGATGTTCAAGAACAAATATTAACGCTTTTAAAACAAACATATTTTTTTACTAGACTTTCTTAACAAAACTAGCCTATATACAAACAAATACTACTAATTTATGAATTCCAGTACTATCTTCTCTAATTAATATGTATAAATAAATAATAGTTTATCTATAATCAAATATCCTCATCAAGCAGAATCAAATCCAGCCAACCGTAGCAGTCAGGACAGGTCCCAACTCAACTGCTATGAGCATCCATAAATGTGTAACTCCACCAGAATGATAGAACCAACAGTAGAAGAGAGAATTGAATTAATTACTTATTGAAATTCCATCCCGCATCGACCAAAGTTGGGACAAAAATGAAGCTAAGCCCGCGAAACCTCTTTCAGCATATCCTTTACAGTCCCCACACCATACGAGTGCATGGATACATGAATTGTGTCCAGCAAGCCTCACCATCAGCGGGCGTCCCCAATCTTACTGCTTAACAACCCAAACGCCCCAAAAATTAAAAAAGGAGGGACCCAAAAATACGTCAAACAGAAACTTCACCAATATTTCTGTCGGCAGGACACAAATCGCATGCTATTAAATACAAGGACTCCCATTTGCAAACCCTGATTTCATTTGCAAGCATATCTGATATGACTATAATTACTAGGGCCACTATAAGCTGCCCCATCGCATGGTGGACATGACATTCAGATTCAGAGATCACATGAAAATTCATAATGCTCACATCTCCGATTGGCTACCCCCACTCTTAAGTCAAATCAAGGGCATGAGAAATTTCCATCACTTTGTATTGAAATAATAACGGCACTATCATAGATTGAATTATTTGACAAACAAAATCAACACACTGTACCATGGTTTTTGGGATCAGATTGGACCGGCCGGTCCGATCGTGAACCGGTGCCTCTCTGTCAGTCTGGTCCCAACATTCTAGTCATTTTTTTTTTCAAAACTGTGCTAGTTTGCCCAAACCGTATTGGACCGAGTAGTTCAATCGGTGGACCGACCGGTCTAATATTGAACCGACCACTAATTAAAAAAAAAATTGGACTATTCTTCTTCTTCCTTCTTCATTCTTCACAGAGAGAGAGAGAATGAAGTGAGAAGTTACGAAGCCGGATTAAAACCAAATCAATTAGCAAAGATCTACCCCTCATCACAGGTGCAGAAGATTTGCAACGTAGGATGGGAGAGGAGAAAGTAGGGAGTGCAAAAAATGGAAGACAAGAGGGGCGAGGCGAAACTGAGAAAAGGGAATGAAGAGAAGGTAGGGAGGGAGGGGGAAGAAGGAGAAAAGCCTATCTCTTTTTAGGAGTATGGAGAGAGGGGCGGAAGGAGTATGGAGAGGGGAGAAAAGGCAGTCACGCTTGGGAAGGAGAAAAAGGTCGGTGCGGTTGCTTTGTATTGCAAGCGGTGATGGCAAGGATGGCGGCAATGAACGGCAGCTAGGGTTTGGGTAGAGGTTAATTTTAAGGTTTGGTTTGGCGAAGATAAAGGTAGTATTGGTATATTCCCTAGTTTGTTAAAAGATTAATAATTTTTTTAAATAAATTAAATTATATAATTTAATAAACTATTTTAATATATTAAATTATAAATTATAAATTAAAAATAATTACTTTTAATTATAATTTTAAATATTCATGTTTTTATAGATTTAATCAATTTTTTTTAAAAAATAATTATATTTTTAATTTTTAAATTATAATATTATTAATTTAATTATAATTTAATTACGATTGAACCATTTAATTATGAACTAATAACTTTTTCAATTCGATAACCGATACTGAAAACATTGCGCTGTAAGCAGATCCAAGTTTGATACAAATCCACGAAAGAGTTGGTCACTATAATCAATAAAATAACGTCATATCCCTAGGTTTCAAAGACACATTTATAGTACAAAATGACAGTGAATCCATGCAAAGAAAAAATGCGTAACTAGTAGGCAAAAACATCTGTGGAAGAGATACCGCCTATAAAGAGAACCAAGATAATCATCGATGAGAAGATGGTGTGCTCTGTGTACTGAAGTCCCAAAAAGAATGAAAGGACAATCAACTAGGCAGGATAAAGAAATGGAAGAGCGGTGAGGATAGGGGGAGAGTACCATGCTTCCAGCCATTTACAGATGTATCAGTACCATTAGAGCCCCATAACAACAGGTGTCATGAATTAATTTAACAGAAATTACTAAAACAATTAATCTAAATAACTATGCCTATGATTTATATACCTATTAACTCACTCCTGAGATTGAGAAAAAGAGTCCATTCAGCAAAATGAATGGAACCGTGAAACGATTGGCCAGCTTTATGCAGAAATTATCAGTGCAGCTTTAAGGATTGATGTTGCATTCTCGCAAATATACTTGGTCATAATCAACAAACCTTGCCCAGTAATTTCGAAATTTGGGAATACCAATCTCAAGCCAGGGTTTCAAGTTTCCATTATAGTGTATGACAGCTGCTCGATCAATGTCCTTCTGGCTTACATTTGGATTGTAACCAAGGCCCAGGACATGCCAGGATCTATCAAGTGCATAAGTACGATTCCAAAATGTTATTAGTCCAGGTGGCAGGGTCCCTAATTTCCACAACTGCCTATCATGATTCTGCAACAGAAAACAAAGAATTGCTTCAGAATAGAAACCTAATTCAGACTCTTCAAAGCTGAAAGTAAAAATATATGTTAAGAAAAAAATAATAATTTTTTTTCCTAAATGCTAAAATAATGAAATTGCACTTTCATATGGTACATTTGATACCAGATAAACCTTAAATTCACTCTGTAGCCCGTGTTTTAGATTTGTTTTAAATTTTGGAAGGGGGAAGACGAATGGTTAAAAGAAAAAACAAATTTGACTTATGATGAACAAGTACGCCTTACATACATTAAAGAAACAAAATAAAAATGCAAGCAGCAACATCAAACTTAATGTACATGGAAGACTGCTACTACTGAAAAGTACTGACTGGGTAAACCAAGAACCAAAGTATGACTAAGAGAACTCCGACTGGATTCAGATAAACTGAATGTTAGAAAACAAAGAATTAGCAGCATAAAACAGATTTTTAACACTAAAGTACCCTATTGATTATTTTGTCCCCTCATCAATATAGTGAAAGTGGATTCAAACAGTATGATACTTTAGTGATAAAAACCCACAAAAACTGACGCACAGAAAAATTTCAAAGAAGAAAATAGTGCCTGGTTGGGCATTGTAAACCCTAGTGGCAGAAACTGCAAGCAAATCTCTTGAAAATAGCATATGAACATTTTGGGACCAAACACAGCATAAACTCAGATAAAGATTAGCAAAGTCATTTACTCTACATCAATAACCAAATACATAGAACCCATGGCCAATTTAAGAGATTATTGTTGAAATGTCTTGAATTCACATCAGTCCCAAGCATTAGCAGGAGTTGCACAAGATATTGGCTAGAGAATCATAGATGATCATGGTCTAGCTAGATAGCAGTAGAAACGTCAAAATGTCTCCAACTTGAGAAGAATTCCTTATCATTTCTTCAAAATTATTAGCAATTCCCCGCACCCTTAGCAAGACAACATGTTTCATAACACAATAATGTGCTATACATATTGGACTCTTATCTGCAAATTCTAAAACTTCAGGAAAAATTAGTGATGCAAAAATTATGGTTTTAGTGTTGCTTCATCTTATCATATAGATGCATAGCTAAAGGCTTCAGTTTGTAGAAAAAGGATAGTACATGTCAAGCCACCATGTCAATGCATATAAGTTGTCAATGTCTAAGTTTCAAGATGCAACAGTACTCTACCAATAATGTATCTAATACCAGATTTTGCCATGAATGGTAGACTTCTGTTATGTTTTGTCTCCTCCACTCCAGCAGATCAACAATATTCATTCCAAATGCCCAACCACAAGCACGGGGGTGAAATTTTTTTGAGATGACAGGATTTGAAAAGTTCAAGTAACGATCAAACCGATGAAAATTTTCTCCACAGGTCTCAATGACACCTATAACCTTTCCCTTAAGATCAAGGGACCATAGGTTAGTGAGATCCTTCCGTACAACTATATCATCATCTAAGAATAAGACCTTGTCTAGGTTGGGGAATATTTCTGGCAGGTAAAAACGGAGATGATTCATGATTGAGAGATACTTTGGATTCCTGAATTTCAAATTGGAATCAGATTCAGCACGCCGAGTCTTGAAATAATAATCAATCATGGAGGGAGAACCCAACTGCTTGAGAACTGGGCTGTAACTTGAATTTAACCAGGTAAATTCTTCAACATTCTGAACCTGAATTGTAGCATTGCTGGGTGAATTTGCCAAAAACCACATCCTCATTGCAGCATAATTGAGTTTGTCGGTCACAATGTGAAACACATGCTTTGTAGTGTCCTGGTCATATTGAGAGCAATCATCAGGAGAAATTTTAGGGATTAAGATTTGAGTGCAATGCACTGTTCTTATAATGAAGGGATCTCTTACCTTAGCATGAGATATGGTTGAGTTAACTACAACTGCAGCTGCCAATACATTATCCGAGAATATTGCATAGTGGTAAAACTTGTTGTCTTCCAATTTATCTTGATTTGGGAATTGCCGTTGAGACGAATTTAACGTGAAGTACTCAGTAGAGAGACGCAGGGGAAGACAGTGAAGACCTTTGGGAAGCGTTTTTGCAGTTAAGTGTGTCAAAAACAAGGTTTGCTTCTTGTGCACCCGAAGCTGCTCCTCCGTTGAGTGAAGCATAGCTCGAAGCTTCTTCACCACAGCAGCACAATCATCTTGAATCTGTTTGCCTTTGGCCAGGGTTTGCTCCATTGCCTTCAACTTGTCATAGGCACTGCAATGAAATTAGAAACCATAACAGTATATAGAGAGAGAAGGTAACACACTAACAGAATTACAAAGAAAGTATGCACTCAGATTGTATTTGAAGTTAAAAACTGAAAAAGAAAATCTAGAAATTTCATTAGAAACGATAATCTAAACAAAAAATAACATGTGCCCAATTGGAAGACTTACTTCCTAGGCAGCTCAGAATCCTTAGTGGCATCTCCAAGTGCTCGCTGGACTTCCTTCATTCGCAGTCGGAGCTCCCTTATGAAGTGGGCATTGTTTCTTGTGGCTGAGAGGGAAAGATAAACTTTTCCCCTTATGAGTTGATCTTTAAGCTGGCGAATGCGAGCATCTGGAAAAGCTGTTTGTTCATTACGCTTATCGATTCGCATACCCATTGCTTCACCACTATTTCTACCAAAGGTTCTGGCAGAAAGATGCTCAGTTTTCATTTCCTAAGAACAAAGATTTATAAACAGCAGACACTTTTAAAAGCCTTGATAGTTGACACTGCTCATCTATCTCAAAACCAAGAAGAAAATTCTTAATCAATCAGCAACAATCAATGTGTTAGGATTAAGAGATTCAATCACAGGATTCTCGCAAAGAAACACAATAACAAAGGAATTCTTAAGCAGCAGCCACACGAATACCATCATATTTGATGTAATGCAATCAGAATGCAGATAAATACAGCATACAACCTACCACTTTCCCCGAGGAATTATCTGGCTTGTCCACAGAACCCCTCGAAATTTCTTTACTTGCATCAGTTTGAGCGGTCTTGATTTCACTCTTACTAGATGATTCAAGTTTCTTTAACTGTTCTCCACTGTTTTGAGCTTCATGTACCGCATCAGTCACTAGCTTGATATGATTTTTGCCAGTCCGACTATCTGTGACGAATTGGCTTGAGGTGGACAAAATAGTTGTTTCGCCCTCCATCGATTCTGGAAAATGCAGTTTACATAAAGGGAAGAATACCTAATAAAAAAAATTTCAAATCCAAGTAAAGCCCCAAAAAAATCAATCCAAGGAAAACCTTCGGTGAGTTGTCTGGTTGTACGTGCATTGTCAGTTGTCGAGGCATCAGAAAAATTTGTAAGAGAGTCGGTAGAAGTTTCAGAATACACGATGCCCAAAGGCTCTTTGAGAAGGGTAGCCGATTCCTGTAGATTGAGTAAGAAATTCAATAAATTTAGCACAGAAGAGATGTAATATTTCCAATGAAACCATAGGGATGAGACGAGAAAATCCATACCTGTGGCAGCACATTTAATGGCCGGATGTCGCCGCCAAAAGTCTACATACCAAATTTAACAGATTAAAAAGGTTTTTTCTCGATCAAATCAACTAATGGAGGAAAAACTACGAAAATCATCTGCAGAATTGGACTTACAAAGGAGGAAGCCTCTTCCACAACGAAATCATCCCCAGCTGCAAAAGAAATTAGCCCCAAAAAAAAGAAAAATATTTTTAAAACAAAAAAGGGAATACTCCAGTTGCAAAAAGAACAATGTAGAAACAGCAGCCCAGAAAAAAAAAACAAAAAGGGGAAGGGGAAAGAATGATTACAAGTAGAAGAAGAATCAGTAAGATAGGTTCCGAGAGTGTCGGTATAGAGGACAATAGGGGCAACAACAGTGACCAAGAGCAAAAACAAGGCGGCCTTTCTGAGCTTCATTTTCTTCGACTGTGCTTTGGATACAGCAAAATAGTTACAGGGCTCCTATTTCGGGGGCAAAATTCGTCTGGTAGTTATTCTGCCGGCAAGCCGCTTGAATCCGAAATCTAGAGTAGATTTTCGAGGAATTTCTCCGACTAAAGACATGAAAAAAAAAAAAAGCAGCCGGGCAAGTGAAAATTCAAGCTTGTGGGAGGGTTTGGAACAAAGATCCAGATGGGTGAGAACAGATTGAGCCACCGCTTGAAGGAGAGAGACAAAGAGGAGAGAGAGTTGCGACGGGGTAGTGGAAGAATTCAGAGTGATATGATATATGGTGTTAGGGAGACCTGGTAGGGAGAAATAAAAAATTAATTGAAACTACCAGTCTTTTCTTCCTTCCGTCTCCTCTCTCTCTCTTTATTATATTTTACTATTATATTATTATTGTTTCTCTTTATAATAGTTTATGAAGAATATTGAAGGTATAAGTAGGAAGGGATTAATTTGAAATGAATTTTATAAAAATTATTAAAGTTATATTTAGAAAGAATTTTTTTAATTTAAATTAAAATTTTAATTTAAAATAATATTAATTTAAATAAATTTATTTTTTGAAAATGATTATATATTTATGTTATATTATATTTTTTTATTAATTATCTAATACTATATTTGTCTCATATTTAATAATATTTTATTAAATTTTAATAAATTTATTTCAATTTAATCATTATACGATTACTAATATAGTTATGTACATTAGGTAAGATTCGAATGAAGAAAATAATAGATTATGAATATTATTATATCGTTATCAAAAAATAATAATTTATATTTAAATTAAAATAAAATTTTAATTTAAAATAATAATAATAATAAATTAGTATCTAAATATAGCCTAAGTAAGTGCTGCATCCATTACATGAAGGTTAAATCAAATTCATAATGCGACTGCATATCTTTGATATAGAAATAGTAGTGTATGGGAGAACGACTATAAATAGATTTCCTGTCTCAAAATTTTAAATTAAATTTAAAAGAAACGGATGGTCTGATGGTGAGGTGGACCCAACCTCCACCCTTACACAGCACGACAAGACAACGACAACGAACGACAGCGACAACGGGAAAAAGGAGCTCGCCTCCATGATCCGACGTAAATAACAACGGTCGGCCGTTGCCCATTCCCATTTGCTTGCACTGCATCAGCATATAGCCGATTGGGGCAGTCGATGATCTCTTCCGTCACGAGAGAGTTATTCTTCTTCTTCTTCTTCTTCCTCTGCTTGCTGTTATGGTCGGTACTAGTAATGACTAGTTCTCACAGAAACGGTCAGCTGCGGCCACACTTATGTTTCTTGCCTAATTCATACACACACACACATATATATATGCTTATTATTGTTAGTAGATTTTGTCCTTTTTGGATCGGAGCTTACCGACACTATAACTTCTCCCCCCTCCTCTTCATACAATACGGTATAGCACGCAGCTCTATATTATCTTTACATATAGTTGAAGGCCCTCCAGATGATAAGGAAAAAAAATGCATTATTTGACATTGTAATCGAGGTATTGAATTAATTAATTTGTCAATTTACACAATTTTATTTGTATCACAGCAGCAATGAATCATATTCTCATTTGGTTAAGTAGGAAGATTTTTGTAGGATCCTAATGCTTTAATAATGAACAGTTATATCCCAAAAATTTGTGGCAGTTGGAATTTTAATGCTCAAAAGATGATATTTGCTTCTGTATTCAAAGGCCTCCTCTTTCGAATTCACATGGCACAACTTTGGCTTTCGACTGGAATATGCGCCAAAAACTCCCGCTGCTCCTCTTCCCTTGATTCTTATACTCAGACTACAAGAATCACCAGATGCTTCAATTGCATCTACTGCCCCTCCACAGTTGAACATATTTATCAATCCAATTGGTGCAAACTTTGTCGTTTCAGCGTAAACCTGTAAGAACCACAAGAACGCGCGACCCAACACAACCCCACCACTATTATTTATGCATACGAAACAAAGCCATAACCCAGCAAAAATGAAAAAAATGTAACTGAGGCATAGAAACTTCAAATAATTACTGCTTCAAGCTAACCTTAATAGGGGATACAGTAAAGATGTCACACTGCAGAGTACCTAAGGTGACCTCAAACTCTTCATGCTTTGCCACTTGGAAGAGGTTCCCTATAGGCGTACAACCATGTCACCAGACACGTATATAGCCGAAGCTAAAATGATCAAGCAGTTTAGTAGAATGCCCTTAATGTTAATGTCATGTCTAGTCCGAGTAACTTGAGCAATCACCTCACCTGATATGAAGGAAAAGACTGCACAATCTCCCAACCATGATTTACCCGAAACCTCCTCAAAAAATTCAATATCGGCAGGAGAGATCTTTCCTGATAGCTCACGACTTCCTATTTGAATTCTGTTTTCCAAACCAGGCCAACTTCCTGCTCCTTGGCAATTGAATACGCCAATAACTCCAGTACATTTATTCACGTTCCAAATCTTGAGAAGACTACAGTGGGAAATAAGTCGTAGCTGATCTCTGCTGACACTGTACAAAACTCATGCCAAAAATAATTAGTATTACCTTTTACCATCTGTAACCGGATCACAGAATAGGCAATCTCTTGCAGGCCTCCCAGGGTATTTGGCTCTCAAAACTGACCCATCAGGAAGCACAAGTCTCCTTAATATGTTGAAGTCATGTTGGCCAGGTTTATCACTGTCATGAACCAAGATTGATGTTTAAGATGAGAAACATGTCTACAGAATTCCTGTAAATCAGTAAGAGTTCTCAGGTGGAGGAAAAGACTTTCGATCTCACTTATTCAAGTTCTACTTAAAATGGATCCTAAAACCTAACATTGAAAAGGACACGTGTGACAGAAAAACTATTCGTTGACAGAAAGATTAGCCACTGAATTACAACTAAATGAGTTCACATTCAATACATAAATTTACCTCACATAGACTCCACAACCTCCTAGAGCCCGTGCAATCGCATGAAACTCGGCTGTGTTGTGTCGGCTCTGAAAGTCAGCAGAAAATAAGCTAGGTTAACCTTCGTGCCTTAATGGCTTGTCATTTATCAGACAGAAACATAACAGCATCTAGTACGTAGAACATGTCCCAATCCGGCAGAACAACTTCACCAAAAAATATGCTGTTATACGCCACAGTAGCTATGTGAAGTGTTTGAGTATTGAGGTTCCTGGGATAATAATCGTCAGATGCCCGGGTTATAGCACTCTTTTTTGAGCTGCAACAGAAGAAATCAAAATAACAATTAAGAAAATAACGTCTTCAAAGTGTGGAAACTGATGAAAAATTTAGGTGGGTAGTTTAGAAAACACATCTTGAAAGAGTTCTAATCTAATGTTGCTTGCATTCTCTTTGCGACAAACTTCTCACAGTGTGTGGTTGATGTGAACAATATCAAGCAAGCAAACATAAATTTCCCTAAGTTGAAAATTGAGTAATAGGCTGTTAATGTAGTTGGCTTTCTGCAAAGCTAGCAGCTGTGATGTTATAACCTAAGTGTATTGCTTTTCCCCCAGAAAGAGAAAACCACATGTTTTAACTGTATCATTTGGTAAAATTTTTATATTGCATCTGACAGGAAATCACCAGAAAATTTGGGAGCATCAGTTCATTACTTGTAAACAGAATCTGTATTCTGACCCATACAGCAGATTATGCCATTTTCTTGAAAGTTCTTGGATATGGAGTCCTCCAGAGCTTGTTGAAAATGTCTGGTAAGTTTGACACGGCCTCCTGAACCAGTTGCTACGGTTTCCAGGATGTTCTGTACATCTACCTTAACTCCATCTACTCCTTGCTTTTCGAGATAGCTATGCAGATCATCATAAAATTCATGGATTTTGGCTGGATCAATTGTACCAACTCCGTACTTTTCCATGCAGTCCATAGCAATATCCCTCATATGCGCAAGATTTCCAGGTGATTGGATCGGGAACTTCAGTGTTGGATTATACTTCTGAGTCTCTGGAGCAACCGGATGGAGCCCACCCCAGTATCCCATCAGTGCATGCCATACATAGACATACCTGGAGAGAGAGAGAGACAGCGCATTAACAATGGAATGCCACATTATGGCTGAGGAAATAAATAAACATAGAGCGTCTGCTGAAAAATAATAATAATAATAATAAAAGGATTAAGAGAGAAGATCCATATTCCACTGGACAAGTACAAAGTGCAGAGTTGAGATTCCATAATCAAACCAATATTAGGCTATTACCTCTTTTATGCTAATTCAAGTAAAGTTCAGAAGAAAACAAAAAGAGAGTACATACTTAAGGCCAAAAGTCCTCTTTATATCCGAAACAAATTCTTTGAGATTGGTAGGTGCCTTGCTTGAAGCCTCATTTGATATCTTTCGGAATTTCTTGTTCTCTCTAATGCTTACCAGTCGGGCTCCAAACCTGCACTTGCGGTATTTAGAGGTACATGAATGACGGAATTGATAGGAAGCAATAAAACTAGACTTACTGTGACCCATCGACAAAAGGTTCATCTTCTCTTTGGAACTCATTGATTGTATCTTGCCACCCATCATCTATGATCAAAAATCTTGCTGGAGTGCCTCCTTTCGATAAGCTGTGTTTAATGGTGTAAGAAATGGGAGCAAATTCGCAAGTACTGAAATAAAGAGATTTCACGGAAAATAGACTAGAAGACACTCTTCAACATGCTCCAATTTTATACTACATGGTATGTAATCCCTTGCCAAAATAATTGATGTCTTGTGACCGTAAGCACGAGGGTTTTGAAATTCCTCTGACAAATTATCTTATTAACATTGGGATTTTAGTGGGATAGCTGAATTAGAATCAAAGAAGATTACTGGAATCAATTGAGCACTCGGCTATGAGAGTTTTGTACTAATCTCAAAACACATATAGATGAACACTTCTCAAAATTCTCCAGAAAGAGAAACAAGAGGAAATTTAGGCATTTGTTTAGAAAATGAAGTTATTCAAGAATCAAGATACAAAAGGAGGACCTCGTGTACCTGTCTAGGCCTTCTTTGATTCCTTCTGGATTTACATCATGATAGAATGCATCCCATGTGCACCAACCAAACCAATCCAGCATTCCAGGCATCTGGATGACGAAAAGAGAGTCTTGATTCCTAGGTCCAACAACAAAACTGACACACTTTCAATAACAACATCACTTGCCTGTTTGCTTTCTCTTAGCGTGAATGTTCCGCAATATTTCTGAAGGATCCTGTGTGTAATCAGAATGCAAAATAACATTCATCCTGTCTGTACTTTCCATAATTAACTCTGGATACCTCACTAGGCATATGGGTTTCTTCCACTAATTAAGACAAAATTATTTCAATTTGATATGTATGGCCTAACGCGTAAAACCCGTACTTTTAAGAAATCTTTTTTATTTATGGTGATATTTTAGAATTTGTTAAAGGTTGAATCCTAATCCAATAAAAATTAGAATTCTAGTTGGTTAATATTTTAAATAAGTAAATACTTGATTGAAATTATTTAAGAGTTAGGGAAATTCTGCGATTTATTAAGTAAGAAAACCTGTGATAAATATCGTTGTTTTTTCAATAGCCGTCAATAGACACAGAAAGAGGGAGAGAGTTCAACTAGGGTTGGAAGGAAAAAACGACGTAGGTTGTTACAATTTTCAAACGTCGATATTAAGAGGTAAGTGGAAATGACTTCTTCTATTTTTTGGTATAAATAATATAATAAAAATATTATTTTGGTTATAAATTCTCGAATAAAGTATGATATTTTCTCAAAGTATATATTTCAATGATTAAGGCATTGTATGCATTTTGGTGTTTGTGTCTGAACGTTATACATATATTGTTTCTTGTGAATGTATTCAATGAAGTTTGTACATGATGGAATCTATTTATATTATTTGAATATGATGCTTCTAAGGTGGGCTAAACCTTTCTGGAACAATATTAAGGTGAAACTCATCTTTTTGGATTTATGCAAGATGAAATCTTTTTAGACCGTTAAGGCCGAATTAGACCTTTTTGGATTTTCCTAACTGAATAAGTTAATTCAATTAGAAGAAGGTAATGGATATATGAATTTGTGTGAGAACAAATGTTTCCATAGATTTTGTATTCATGATTATTTCTAGGTTAATGAAGGGAATATTGAGAGAAAACAAAAAAAAGAAAAAGAAAAAGAAAAGGCTCTTCAAATTCATTGCATTGAACGGTAGTGGTTGCGTTGATGTCCAATGCCTAGGAGTTTAAAAAAAAAAAAAATTCAATGTGTGCATTTTGTGTCAGAGGGTTGTTTTGGTCGGGGCATGATTGCATGCCATTCTCATGGTTGGCCAAAGAAAAAACAAAAAAAAAACAAAAACAAAATTGGATGTTATTGTTTTGGTTCGTGACCCAAGGCACCTTTGCATGCTTGAAGAAGTTGCTAAGTATAGTTACATTAATTTTGTTAAATCAGTTGCTTTGAGTTTTGGAATAAAAGAAATTAGTTAGTATATTTAAATGTTTAAAATTTGTATCTACTAGAAGTAAATTGAGGTTTATTGAGTTTTTCTTTTATAAACAAAAGTTTATATTATTCTTAGTATATTATAAGAATAATATAAAATTAAATATTTAATAATAGTGGTTATTATTATTATTATTATTATTATTATTATTATTATTATTATTATTATTATTATTATTATTTGTAAATGTGATTGTTAATATAGTGTGGATGTACGTATATTATGTAAAGGAATGTAATAAACTTTATTCAGGAGAATTGATTCATTACTACAGCATGTTATTGGCTCACCTCTTCAATATTTCATCCTTTCAGATTTTAATGATGATCAATGGTGCAAAAGCTCTTTTTACTAAGAATGCGTTTGGCGTATAATACGAAGTCGAATTCCAAGATTTTGTTCAGAGACTTATGTTATCTTATTTGTTTTAAATTCTACCTATGTTTTTTTTAGTACTCGATGAGGTAAGTGTAAAAATTAGTTTTATGGGTTTTGATATAATTTCTTTGGGAAAGATTTAATTATGAAATTATTTAATTATCATTTTGGAAGAAAATATATTTGGTTGTTTAAGTTTTAATGTAAGGTTTCGTATTATTGGGTTACGACACTGGTGGTACAGCCGTGTCATGTCCTGCGGGCGCGGGGCGTGACATTTAATAGTATCAAAGCAATAGGTTTTGATCTTCTTGGGATGTTGGAATACTTGACATGGAGTCGCCTTATATTAGTTAAATTATGAGCATCGGATACAATATGTTATTATATTAATTTATGAATTTGAGATATAAGTATGAATTAGGTTTTGATTTGGGCCTGAGTTAAAAAGAATAATTTGTCACGTAGGTGAACAATGGCGGGAAGAAGGGGAGGAAGCTAGTAGAAGACAAGACGAGACATCCGATAGAGATTCTCACGGGACAAATGATTTGGACGTACCTCTAGCTACATGGGGACGAAGAGCACTGGCAAGAGGACGAAACGAAGGTGGACCGTCAAACGCACCTCCACCGCAAGGAATGGCTCCTCCTGCAGGGAATCAAGATATTGCTACGACATTAATGGCGATTGCTCAAGTGATGCAAGGACAACAACAAATTCAGCAAGAGTAACAACGCATGTTTCAAGCCCAAGAAGAGTGGCTCTGGAGGAATTCAACTGGAACGAGATCTTATTTCGAGCATTTAAAGAAAGCCAACATGCCAATGTTTGACGGAGGCGCTAATCCAGAGAAGGCCGAAAAATGGTTAGAAAAAATAGAGCGAAACTTCGAGATTCTAGAAGTACTGAATGAAGCAAAGTCAAAGGTCATTCTTCCTTTTCTCGTGGGAAATGCACATAAATAGTGGAAAGGAGCACAACCTACCTACTTAAGCGATGGACAACCAATTTCGTGGGACGTATTTAGGAAGGTATTCTTGAATCATTACTTTTCTGACACTTTGCGATTGGAGAGACAAAATCAATTTTTCGACTTGATGCAAAAAGATAGTATGACGGTAATCGAATATGCAAGTTGATTTAACTCCTTGGGACCGTACGTACCTTCAGTAATGATAGATTCTGGGTTTAAGACATTACGATTTGTGAATGAGTTACAAGCACAGATTTGAGCTAGGATGTTTGCAGTACAATCTACTAACTACGAGGACACTTACCAACAAAGCCTTAATATCGAGATGCAAATTAGAAGAGGAAATGTGGAGCGAGGTGTTAAAAGACAAAAAACATATTACTTTTCGCAAACTCGACTTGTGGCTCCTCGGGAGGAAGGACAACGAGGAAAGAGACAAGCACCAATAAGCTTCAACACTAATACCACTACAGGGATGCAACATAAATTATATGGCAATTGCAAGCGTTACCATGATGGAGAAGGCCAATGGAAAACAGGTGTATGTTTCGGTTGTGGAAAGTCCAGTCACAAAGTGCACGATTGCCCGGAAAACAAGTAGCAAATTCAGCCAAAACCGACCGAAGAAAAAGGAGTTGACACTCAAAAGAAGACCAATGCACGTGTCTTTGCTTTACATAAAAAAGAAGCAAAGGAGGAAACCCACAAAGGTGCGATGCATTACGTTTGAGAATTTTAAGTTATATACGTATGTATTTGTTTTGTTGATAGGCAAAGTTAAATGTTAAGTTTCAAGGCCGAAACTTCTTGTAAGAGGGGTAGAATGGAAAACCCGCACTTTTAGTAAGTCTTTTATTTATAGTGATATTTTAGAATTTGTTAAAGGTTGAATCCTAACACAATAAGAATTAGAATTCTAGTTGGTTAATATTTTAAGTAAGTAAGGACTTGATTGAAATTATTTAAGAGATGGGGAAACCCTGCAATTGATTAAATAGAAAAATATGTGAGAAACTTCTTTGTTTTTCCAATAGCCATCAACAGACACAGAAAGAGGGAGAGAATTCAATTAGGATTGGAAGGAAAGAATGCCGTAGGTTGTTACAATTTTCAAACGTTGATATTAAAAAATAAGTGGGAATGAACTTCTTCTATTTTTTGGTATAAATAATATGATAAAAAAATTATTTTGGTTATAAATTCCCGAATAAAGTATGGTATTTTCTCAAAGTATATGTTTCAATGATTGAGTAAGGCATGGTATGCATTTTGGTGTTTGTGTCTAAACGTTATACATATATTGTTTCTTGTGAATGTATTCGATGAAGTTTGTACATGATGGAATTTATTTATATTCTTTGAATATGATGCCTCTAAGGTGGGCTAAACCTTTTTGGAACAATGTTAAAATGGAACTCGTCTTTTTGGATTTATGCAAGACGAAGTTTCAATCTTTTTAGACCGCTAAAGCCAGGTTAAGCCTTTTTGAATTTTTCTGATTGAATAAGTTAATTCAGTTAGAAGAAAATAATGGATATATAATTTTTTGTGAACAAATGTTTCCAATATGTTTTGCATTCATGATTATTTCTGGGTTGATGAAGGGAATATTGAGAGGAAAAAAAAAAAAGCTCTTCAAATTCAGTGCATTGAACGGTAGTGGTTGCATTGATGTCCAGTGCTTGGGAGTTTAAAAAAAAAAATCAATGTATGCTTTCGGTGTCAGAGGGTTGTTTTGACCAAGGCATAATTGCACGCCATTCTCATGGTTGGCCAAAAAAAAAAAAAAAAAACACAAAATTGGATGTCAGAGTTTTGGTTCGTAACTCAAGGCACCTTTGCATGCTTGAAGAAGTTGTTAAGTATAGTTACATTAATTTTGTTAAATCAGTTGCTTTGAGTTTTGGAACAAAAGAAATTGGTTAGTATATTTAAATGTTTAAAATTTATATCTACTAAAGTAAATTGAGTTTTTCTTTTATAAACAAAAGTTTATATTATTCTTAGTATATTATAAGAATAATTTAAAATTAAATATTTAATAATAGTGGTTGTTGTTGTTGTTGTTATTATTATTATTATTATTATTATTATTATTATTATTATTATTATTATTATTATTATTATTTGTAAATGTAATTGTTAATATAATGTGCATGTACGTATATTATCTAAAGGCATGTAATAAACTTTACTCAGGAGAAGTAATTCATTACTACTCACTGAGCATGTGGTTAGCTTACCCTTCAATATTTCTTCCTTTCAGATTTTAATGATGATCAGTGGTGCGAAAACTCTTTCTACTAAAAATGCATTTGACGTATAACACGAAATCGAATTCCAGAATTTTGTTTAGAGATTTATGTTATCTTATTTATTTTAAATTCTATCTATATTTTTTTAGTAAGAATTAGTTTTAGTTTTATGGGCTTTGATATAATTTCTTTGGGGAATATTTAATTATAAAATTATTTAGCTATCATTTTGGAAGAAAATATATTTGATTGTTTAAGTTTTGATATAAAGTTTCGTATTATTGAGTTACGACCCTGGTGGTACGGTCGTGCCACATCATGCAATGCGGGACGTGACATATTAGATCTCTAGATAATAAATTAGAAATAAAAGAAAGTTTAGCTTTTCAAGCTACTCAGGTAAGCAAGTTAAAGCATTTAAGGATATGGCAGAATGCTCAGAGGCCCACCTACTTCATAGATTCATTCATCAAATCAAAAGGATTGTTTCCATAGTTCACAAAAACTGCCTTAAGAGACTCTGCTGCAACTACAGCAGGATCACCTGTAATAAGTGCAAGTTTAGGTAGTTCTATCAATTACATAGAATATAAAAATTTTGTGATATAAGGTAATAGCTTCTTTTTGAAATGCCAATCACCATAAATGAACACTGAACACACATACATGAACAAGGTGGCACAAGTAGCCAAAAAAGAGTTGTTATGTTACTACTAAAGAGAGAATTTTCTAAGCAAGCAACTTTTGTGTACATGATATCAGGAACTTTGATGTGGAGGTTCATAATGCATGATAAATAAGACTTCGTTTTTTCATTTAAGTAGTTAATAGTTAGACTGACTCCAAATCTCTACATCATTTTCCCAAAGAAGAATTTGTTATATTTCCCTTTATTAATGCGGGTTATTTAGTTGCCAGCAAGAATATCACTAACTCTTCTCCTCTGGTGCAGCTTGTAGGTGAGATATTTGAGTAAAGGCTGAGAGAACCTTACCAGTTTCAACACAAACTTCAAGCTCGTCAGCTGAATTTCCTTGCAAGCTGCTTCTCGTCTCACCATCTAAGAAAGGCAGGAAAACAATGTAGCCTGTATTTCCATCAGGCTCTTCAAAACTAGATTCTTCTCTTGCTTCTAAGAGGAGCATTTGAGTTTCAATAGGAATGTCACATGCTGAATTTCCTACTCGAGGAATCATCCACCATATTTTGAACCTAAACAAACTCAGCAATCGTGTTTCCCTGTATCATTGATGCACACTAAATAGTTAATTGGACTAAGGGCTTAATTGTTGAGTGAAACAAATAAGAATTACACATAGAATTAAGGAGCTAAAAAGTAAATATGAAGACAAGGTGATGGAAAATTCAATAACAATCAAATTATGTTGAGCCCTGCCCACACATAAATGGATCGTCCTGATCTGTATTTCTGTCTGTTGTTGAAAAATCATATGGCGCCGGTGAGCAGACACCAACAACATTGTTCACTAGGACTACGATGACTTCCTTATAAACTAGAAGATGACATAAATGATATAGTCCATATTATTAAGAACTATCGAATCAAATGGAGTATTATAAATTTGCTCTGTTTAGCTTTGACAAATCTTGCGCCGGTCTCTTTAAACGGGCACTAGTATATAGGAAATGTGGACAGGCATTATTTAAATAAACAAGGAAACAATCTTGATTTCTTTTTTTGGGGTGGGGGAACTAAAAAGACAGCTACTACGGATGTAAAGTATAGTTTTGCACGAATTGCAAATGGATTACTTGATGACTCCGAGCTTGAAAACATGTCGAGCACTGCTCTGAGTAGAAGTAGCACCAAGGAATGCTGAGGACTCCGAGCAGGGCGTCATAACAACATTATCTGGTACTCCGCTGAGTGGCTGGGTGCCGTTAAAGCTGAGAACCCCATCTTTGATATGGGGCTTAGTTTTAAGGAACATAGAATATTTGTCTGGCTTGTGGGTTCGAAGTAATCCATTCCCATTGGGCACGGGCCGTGGAGATACACGCAGTCTGAGGTGCCAAGTTCTAACCGGTGGGCATGTCAACAGGGTCATGGTGAAGAAGTTGGATGCAGATTCTGAACTCAGACTAGAGTCAGTTAAGGGGAAGAGTAGCTGGATGTTTAGGCAAGTAACAAACTGGATTTTGGAACGACAAGGACTTCACCGTGCCAGAGGGAAAACGGTGGATAGTTACGCATATGATCAGCCTTCGTTCAGTGACCACATTACATTTTATCACACCTGATCTTCAACAGGCATAGACTGTCCTCTCATTTTTCTGGACATTTCTGTCCCTGGATCATGCCCTAAATATGCCTCATCTAGTAACTCTCTTTCCATGACGGGAGCGGAATGGATCCTTTGCTCTATACTCTAACCATCGCAAGATGTAAAAATTGCAAATAGAAAGGATTAGAACACAAGTCCCTCTTACCTAAGTAATTGAGGTCACTTTTCTCCAACTAAATTAAAGTCAGAGTACTGTTTGCTCTAATGCAATTCACGATGAGATCTAGCAGCCTGTAATGCAGTAGCATTATGCACGAAGAAGAGATTTCTTCAGGTCGACGTAGAGACAAAAGAGCATAAGCTATGTCGCCCGTACTGTGATTGTGAATATGCCGGAGAGAATGGCCAAAACTATGGGTAGGAGTAATAGTTACAGCTCATGGATGACAACTCAAATGGTTGGAACATTGGCATCATTCCTTCCTACATCGACGAATTACTACGCACCAGTAGTCATGCTTGCAGATCCAATGGCAGCAGGACTTCAATCGGGATGGAGGGTCCTAAGTAGGCACACGATGACGCCAAGACAGAGAGGTCCCAGATAGATAAGTGATATCTTGAAAGGAGTCCGCAGCTCTGTCGTAGTTGTTCAGAGAAAGCAGCTACTCCACCAGCGTTGGATCCTGCTTACTCCATTTACGATTTACTACGTGCAACTTGCAGGCCTATATGTATACATGATTTCATAACCTTTCCTTTCCTCTGGTCCAAAGTCTAACAGTGATGACTCCTGTGGAATATGGGGCCACACAAGTTTGATGGCTTAAATTGAATTCAAACAAAAATTAGTATGATGTGTGTAAATGTGTTGCCAATAATTTTTAATGAAATAACTACATTTTTATTGTACAAAAAGTTATACATAAAATTGTATAAGTTAACATACAATTTAAATTTTCAATCATTTGAATATAATAAAAACTACATATAATACTTAAATAGCAATTAGATTAAAAAAAATATGAAGATTTATGTAATAATATTTAATTTATATAAATGGAGACTGTAAAATAATAATTTTGAACTATATAATTATCAAGATTTGATTATTTTGAATGCTCGTAAAAGGAGATCAATGGCTGGAATACTAGAATTTTCAGTGAAAGAACCATGCCATGATTGAGATATGTTACAGTACTATACATCATATAAAAGGAAACTATATATGTGGACGAAGGAATTTAGAAGTGATTGCATTGGGTTAAAAGTAACACCACACAACTAGTAAGGAAAGTAAATCACAGTCTCTCTGGAAATCCAAATGAAGCAAATCCCATTGATCGATGCAATTCATTAATTGTCGTCGATGTTTCGGTTGATTGATTCCCATGCCACAGTGAATAGAGAATTGGCGGATCTGAGTTTTCAGTAGGGCGAAATATCCAAAATTTCTTACCTGTAAAACCCAGGCAGCTTTGGCTATATCTATTGGAGGTATTTGTAAGAATGAAAAGCCTTCGCTGCCGCCTTCTGGAGGACTCATCTACCATACATCCTTGTAAATATATGTTTCTTGTGTTGTCCTATGGCTAGGCTCCAGTGCCACTCCCCCCTTCGATCTCTTTCTGCTACTCTTTAAATCCCTCCATCCTTCCCCATTCTTTCTGCAATATGGATAGTGAGAAAGATTGTCAAATTCTTGCCGCTGGCTGGCCTGCTTGTCAAGGTAACTCATGATATGGATCCGTTATTATTATTATTTTTTATGTGTTTCTTGATTGTGCGTTGCAACGGGAGGCATTGATCTGCCTGGCTCCCTGAATGCCATATAAGAAGCTTATCAAGATAGTTGATAGGCTTCCTACTTGGCATGAAGGGAGTCAGACAGGTCCGTCAGCCAAAGCTGATGATCGTCCATTTCCCGCTACTTGATTATAATTAATGACTTCTAAGACTTCATCCGGCCATCGCCCACTGCGATCCTGAAGGCGTAGGTGGGGTCGAACCAAATAAGATGATAGACCCTTTGGGTGAGGGCACTGTTGGGGAAAGCCCCGGATGGACTTCCCTATTGGGAAGCAGCTCCACTCAGAGTTCCGAACACAGCGTCAACCAACCAACCCCGGAGCAACCAGCGCCCGGCTCCCCTCCGCCTGTAGCCCCTGCAGCGCCTCTTCCTCCTGGGGGTTGATCAGCCAGTAGACGCAAGCTCATTGTTGCTTCCACTATACCAGTACTGATTCTTCGTTTGAATATTGCAGCATTTTCTTAGTTTATTATGCCTGCAGGAAAGATTATAATATTTAAAATAAAAAAAAACCACACGCAAAGCGATTAAATGGATATATGTGTTCAGTCATCCGTTCGTTTGCCAAGGCACTTGTGCAGTGTGGAGCAGCCATACATATGTACTGCTCTGCTTAGTGCCTTCACTTTGATTCTTTGGGTATCTATGTGTTCCTCCGCTGCCTGCCTGATGATTGATTGATGAGTGAAGAAACAATTTTGCCATCCGACCACCGATTGGTTACACGAAAAGGAGCCCAGCAGTTTAGGTTGTCCGCTGCCCGATCGCCTCCTCAACTCTTTTAACTGCACGTCATTTTTGAAACTTCAAACCCTTATTTTAAATGGTCAGCCACCTAGCTCTATGTAAATTGGACCCATCTCACGTACTTGATTTCCAGTCAACCAAACTCAGGACACCCATATAAATATTTCTTTTCTCTTAAAACTAAGCAAATACACCATTGAAACAAAAATGTATCTATTAGAGAATACATGATGATATAACAAATTTAATAAATTTTGAGATGTGATTACATTATTTTGAGTGTAATATTATCTTCATTATCCAAATAAGTTACTCTAGAAGACAACAAAAGTTTCTTGAAAGATTTATAATAGAAAAAGAAACAGATGAAAACTTGTAAAAACTTTTCCTCAATCGTTATCAACTGAGAAATAACAATCATTTGTATACATCTTTATTCGAAAGCTTATGTCTCTTAAGAAATATTAATTCAAAAAAAAATACAAAAAGAAAGTCTTTTTCAAACAAGCCAAGTGGCCTAAAGATATAAATATAAATATAAAATAGACTAACCAAATGGTCAAACCCATTACATTGTAAGCATTTAAGACATTACTTCTTATGCACAATTACTAATCAAAAGTTTCAAAGATCTTTCTTTTTCTAATATGGGATAATATTGACAAATTATCTATCATTCCCTACTAATTTGTTAATACAGGTAATTACTTTTTATAATAAATATAATGCATACAAGAAACTACCTAAAAGATTAAACTTTCAATTAGTATAGGTATTTCGAGATGCTAATGAAGTACATGGGTGTTTTAGGATTAAACCATGACTCCTTTTGTTAGGATCGAACATACCACACACATTACATTTATATTTTTCTATTAAATTTCTCGTTTAACTTCTAGCATTATAAATGGAACAATCCATTTTCTATGAATATTTATAAGAATATATCCTTTTAAACTCTCGTTGAAGCGGTACCACTTCATATTCATATAGGTGGAGTTTATTTATAGACAGAAATACTCCATTAAGAGTATAAACTCATCTTGTCTACTAATCAGCACTAACAATCATCATCTTTTGTATAAAACTTGAGTTAGTGATTTAATAAGACATAGAACAATAACTTGTTATTACCCATTGAACTTCAATCAATAACCGATTTGATTAAGTGAAGTTGGAGTACCATTATCGATGTCTAAAGAATTATATTTTAGTCACATACTATAAGTAGTGTCCCAAACTTTATCTCTAAGTAAAGCCTGAGTAAGCAGATCTGACAAATTTTTTGCAGACTTTACATAGGAGATAGTAATAATACCATTAGAAATTAATTCTCTAATATAACTATGACGTAGACTTATATGTCTTGTTTTTTCCTTATATATATTACTAAAGGCATTTGACATTGTAGCCTCACTATCACAATGTATAGTAACGAGTAATATAGGCTGTGGCCATAAGTCAACTTCAAGTAATATATTTCTTAATCATTCAGCCTCTTTACCTGCTGATGCCAAAGCTATGAATTCGGCTTCCATAGTTGAATGAGCAAGATACGTTTGTTTTTTAGATGCCCAACAAACAACACCACCCGCTATATAAATATCCAACCAGAGGTTGATAATAAATCACCAACTTTAACAATCCAACTAGCATCAGAATAGCCTTCTAGTACAGTAGGAAAATTTGAATAATACAATTTTAATTTTGCGGTTCGTTTAAGATAACCAAGTACTCTTTCAACTGCTTTCCAATGAGCAACACTTGGATTACTTGTAAATCGTGATAATTTACTCACTGTAAAGGCTATATCAGGTCTTGTGCAACATATAGCATACATCAAGCTTCCTATAACACTAGCATACTTCAATTATTCTATTGATCTAACGTCATTTTTACTAGTTTAACACTAGAATCATATGGAGTATTATATTCTTTAATATTTAAGAATTTATATTTATTCAAACTTTTCATGCCATTATTTAGGAGCTTGTTTGAGACCATATAAAAATTTTATAAGTTTACACACTTTATTTTCATTAGCAGCAAGTACAAAACCTTCTGGTTGTTCCATGTAAACTGCTTCTTTCAAATCTCCATTTAAAAATGTAGTTTTGAAATCCATTTGGTGAACACATAATTTATAAATAGAAGCTAAGGCAAATAAAATTCTAATAGAAGTTATTCTAACTACAGGTGCATATGTATCAAAATAATCTAGTCCTCTTTTCTGTGTAAATCCTTTAACTACTAGCCTAGCTTTAAAGGTTTGTAAAGTACCATCTGAATTATATTTCTTTCTAAAAATCCATTTATTTTTATTGGGGTTTGAATTGGGAGATAAGTCAACTAGAACCCACGTATTATTAGCCATAATTGAATCCATTTCGTCATTTATAGCCTCTTGCCAAAAAACTAGCATATCTAAAGCTTCCTTTAATATTTTTTGTTCATCATCAACATTTGATATCTCCATTAGTCTTATAATTCTTTTTCTACTTCCTTCAACTAGGAAAGTAATATGATTAGGAGATACAAAATTAGGATCAAGATGTTTAATTTTCCTTTACTTTTGACTTCTCCTTGGTTCAGATGGTTCATCAAATTTTTTTCTTTTATTGGAACTAGAATCTAATTTATTATACTCTTCTATATGATCATGTAACATATTATCACGTACAAAGATATTTTCAAAGAATTCTAAATGAATAAATTCTACAATAACATTATATTCTAAGTCAAGTAAACAATATGCTTTTGAATTTTGAGCATAACCAACAAAAACAGATTTTATGCCTCTTGCACCAAGTTTTTATTTTTGAGAATCAGGAAGTCGATAATATGCTATACACCCCCATACTTTTAAATACTTTAAATTTGGCTTCCTTCCATTCTAGACTTCATATGGTGAAATATGAGTCTTCTTCCAAGGAATTCTATTGAGAATATGGTATGCAGTAAGTATTGCTTCTCCCCATAAGTTGAATGGTAATTTAGCATTTAATATCATTACATTTACCATGTCAACTAGTGTCCTATTTTTTCTTTCCGCCAATCCATTTTGTTGGGGCGTAAAAGGAGTTGTTCTTTGATGAATTATATTTTGATCTTCACAAAACTTATCAAATTCGCCAAAAAAGTATTCTCCTCCTCTATCACTTCTTAAAATTTTTATTTTCCATTCCTTTTTATTCTCTACCTTAGCCTTAAATTCTTTAAAAACACTAAGTGCTTCATCTTTAGTTCTTAACAAATAAATATGTGCATAACGTGAACAATTGTCTATAAAAGTAATCAAGTATCTTTTATCTCCTCTAGTTATTTTTTCATTTAATTCACAAACATCCGAATGAATTAAATCCAACATTTTATTCATATGTTCTACTTTAGGAAATGGTTTCCTAGTAATTTTAGCTTGTGTACATATTTCACATTTATCTAAATAATTGTACTTACAAGAAATATAATCATGATTAGACATGTATTTCAAAGTAGAATCATTTAGATGTCCTAAAAGACTCAATAATATAAGCAGAACCAATATTGATTTCATTAATACTTAACTTGAACAAGCCATCAAGAGTGTAACCCTTTCCTACAAATACAGCATTCTTGGTAATCACAATCTTATCAGATTCTATTACAATCTTAAAACCTCTTTTACTCAACAAACTACCAGAAACTAGGTTCCTTTTCGCATCAAGAACGTGAAAAACATTAACCAAAGTGGGTTTTTGTCCCGAAGTGAATTTCAAAACAACATTTCCTTTACCAAACACATGAACTGGTGCTTGATTACCCATAAAGACTTCAGTATCATCTTTAATATAAGTACTAAATAAATCTTTGTTGTTGCACACATAAATTATTGCACCTAAATCAAGGAAAAACTCAGAAGAACAAGTGAAAGCAATCGAATTTATTTCAGCAACCATGGCCACCAAACTTTCTTCATTGATGAAGTTTGCCTCATTGGTAATTCCAGTATTAGTATTAGCACTAGTATTTGCTTTCTTCTCTTCATTCTTCTTGAATCTACATTCTTTAATGTAGTGATCTTTCTTTCTACAATGGAAACAAGTCTTATTCCTTTTGTTGTTGTTCTTCTTGACGAACTTGGTTTTGATCTTAAGATTTTTCTGAAATTTGTTTCCAGATTTTGCTCCCATAGCATTTACTTGCAATTTCGTATTAGAACTGTCTACAACATTTTCCTACAATTTCTCTTCTCTTATACGAGTTTCACACTCAATCTGTAGATAAGTTTGAAATTGTTCGAGAGTAAAACTCTCTAGTTGTAGCAGAATCTTATTTTTGTAACTATTCCAAGATAGAGGCAACTTGGATAGAATTGCACCAATTTGTAGTGCATCAAGAAAACTAACTTCCAAATCCCTTAATCTGGAAACTAAAATTTGAAGTTCATGGATTTGATCTATGGCTGGCTTGTTATCAGTCATTCTGAAATCAAAATGATTCAAAGTAAGGAATTTGTTCGTGCCTTTCTTTTCATTCTAATATTTAGTCTCCAAAGTAGTCCAGATGTCCTTTGGAGTTTGCATACAGATGATCTGTCAGAGAATTTAAAATAAGTCCACGACAAATCAATTGAGCATTTTCGTGTTTCTTCCTTTCAGCTGTTAATGCATCACTTTCTTTAGGCGTTGGTGCAAGAAGAGCCTCTAGCGATTGATCAAGAACATAGAGAATTTTCTGTGTGGCTAGAAGAAATCTTATCTTGTCTTTCCATCTTATAAATTTTGTTCCATCGAATTGATTCAGTTTGACAGCATCTTGTTGCGTTAACAATTTCACAATTGCATCATTTTTCAAAGTCATGGAAAGACAATATTACATTTAAATTGTTTGAGAATAAATAAAGATACAACAAATTTAACAGACTTTAAGGCATAGTTACACTATCTTGAGTGTAATATTGTCTTACTTATCAAAATAAGTTACCCCAAGATACAACAAAAGTTTCTTGAAAATATTATAATAGAAAAGAAACAGATAAAAACTGGTAAAAACTTCTGCAATTTTATAACTCCTCAATGGTTACCAACTGAGAAGTAACAGCCCTTTGTATACATCTTTATCTGAAAGTATATGTCCCCTAAGAAATATTAATTCGGAAAAAATATAAAAGGAAAATCTCTTTCAAACCAAAAGGTCAACCCCGCACTACGCGCAGAGATATAGTCAAGGATCTCATTGAAATTTATGTGTGCAAATTAATTAATTATCTCTCTCTCTCTCTCTCTCTCTCTATATATATATATATATATATATATCATAATATTATTACATTTTTTACCAAAAAAAATTCAAAAAAAACAAATTTCGTCGCCAAAAAGGTTGAATGGCGACAAAAAAATTTCTCGCCAAAATGGCCAAAAGATGGTTTTAGTGAGGAAAGATTTTCGCGCTAAATCAATTGAAAAAGAAAAGGTGGAAAGCACTTTTTCGCTAACGCCCACTTTTGGTTAGGAAAATTTAGCTAAATCAATTGTAAAAAAAAAAAAAAAAGCTACAATTGCCCAAAAAAAAAGTGATTTTTGGCTAGGAAATTTTCCTAACTAAATCAAATCAATTGCAACAAAAAAAAAAAAAAGGACACACTTCCTCGCTAAAAAGCCCATTGGTTAGGAAAATTTCCTAGTTAAACTAAGTCAATTGCCAAAAAACATTTCCTTGCCCTAAGAAAATTTCCTAGTTAAACTAAATCAATTGCCAAAACAAAAAAGGAAAGCACTTTCTTGGTAACTTTTGGCTAGAAAAATTTCCTAGCTAAACTATTGAAAAAAAAATGGAAAGTCTCGGATTGAACCTTTTTCCGGGGGAAAATTTTTTTTGGAATTTTTTTTTGACAAAATATTTTAGTTTAGCTAGGAAATTTTCCTAGCCAAAATTTTTAGGTTGCTTTAGCTAGGAAATTTTCCTAGCTGGCTTTGGCGATGAAATTTTTTCGAGGAAATATTTTCCTAGCTAAAGGTGTGACAAAACACAAAATTTTGTCGGTGTTTCAGCGACGATGATTGGGCGAGGAAGTTTTTTCCTCACCAAAAGTCTTTAGCTAGAAAACTTTAGCTTTCGACGAGGGAAAAATTTTGTCACGAAAACCCAAAACCCAAGAATCTGCATACTCGACAACCCTATCATCACCTTCTTCACTTTCCCAAAACCACCAACTTCAGCCACTTTCTCGCCTCCAAACACCTAAGAAGTTCTCAATTAATTTGCTCTTCTCAAACTAAACCCTCCAAATTCCCCAATCTCTCCTATGTCCACCACAATGATTCCTTTGCGCCCTCCGCGTCTGATGATGTGCCACAACCCCTTCTCACTAAACCCTCCAAAAGCCTAAAATTTTCACCCCACA
Organism: Voacanga thouarsii; assembly: GCA_026120185.1. NCBI lineage: Eukaryota > Viridiplantae > Streptophyta > Magnoliopsida > Gentianales > Apocynaceae > Voacanga > Voacanga thouarsii. Next base: position 212,409 of record JANUWF010002093.1, read on the forward strand.
CCCACAACCTCAAGTGTTTGAATAAATTTCTGGAACCTTCTCAAGACCTTGTAGACCCTAGCACAAATCATCAAAAAGTAAGTCCTAAATACACCCCGTTGGAGGAGCAAGTGGTGGAGCTCAAGGCCGGTTATAGGTACAGGTTCTTCCTAGCTAAACCATTGCAAAAAAAAAAAAAAAAAGGTGAAAGCCTCGCTAAAGCCCCTTGTATACATATTTGTATAAATACGTCACCAATTTGATTGTTGAATAGATTTCGACATTTATATGACAATCAAATAGGGATAATCGATAAGAGTTATAAGGAATAACCTATCTATTGTCAAGCTCATGTCCTCTGACTGTTACTTTCTTTCCATCATTTTTTCTTCTATAACAAGGATAGGTATCTTCTGTATGGGTAGTGTAGTGTGAGAATTCTTTAGGATAATGATTTCTGCATTTTCCGCTTTTCATACAAGGATTTTTTGGATTTTTGTCACCACAAGGTCCATGCATCATATCTTTAAGAACCAGATCATGGAAGTGTTTTTCGTGTTCTTTATCTGGTATTTCAGCACACACTAACCTATCATAAGCTTCACAATTTAGAGGTTTTGAACGAGTTTCATTATGAGCAAGAAATGAGCATGCGGTAATCCTCTTTTTTGGAATTCAATAACATATATACATGCATCCACTTGACCAAGCACATATTTTTTTGATGATTTTATGCTTCAACATTTTTAACTTTCTTTTGAAAACTCTAGATAACAAATCTGGATGGTTTTGAGCTAATTCTGATGGAAGAAGATTTCCTTGAATTTCAGGACATGAAGGATTGCAAGTAACAATCAAGAAGATGTTAGGCTTACCGAAATGTTGAACTAAAGCCATTACATCTATGTATCTCTTATGCATATCCCTTGGTCCTCCAATGAATGAGGCTGGTAATATGAATTTTTTTCCGATATTAGCTGCTCTTATCTCTCCAATAGAAATAGAATAAATGAGGCATTGAAAAAGTTCAGTTCTTATTTGCTTTTGTCCATTTCTATGGAATTCAAGCCGTTCTGTCTCCACTTTAATTTACATGTCCACTACATATTGCTGCAACAACCTTCCACTATGAAGAAGCATGGATGAATCATTTGCTCTAATATGCAACTTATAACAATAATATTCCCAACAGGTTATCCTGTTTCTCTTTTTTTTTTGCCTTCTTTTGAACCTACAAAAATCATTAGTAATATATTAGCTCATTATTTAAATATTTGGCAAGGAAAAATTAATGTGAGCATGAAATTCTTAGTAACTTACGCTGATCTTCAAACTCAAGAATTTCTAATGGAGAATTGAATCTTGGTATGAAATTAGGATTGGATGAATCAGAAGGAGTCTGTGATGTTGGACACCTTGAAGATAGTCATTCAATATTGTAATGCCAACCACTTTATCCATATGGAAATAATAAAGTATATTGTAAAGGATCATAACAGTTATAGGTATGATAGATTCTGTGGCTTGAAGTGGAATGTGTAAATACTTGTATATGGCAGTTTTTTTCATCATCTAGTTTTTCTGATTCCATGAGTATGGCAGTTACTTACGATGCAGAAGGTCTGTTGTAAAGTCGTTGGTCTAGACCCGGGTTCGTATATTGCAATTCTCTAGATGTGGTAAGTCTTTCAAACTTTTGAAAAATTTTGTATATGGATTATCTTTCAGTATATTCGTGATGATTCTGGTTGTTTTTTGATTGAATTGTGGAGCCATTTGAATTCTCTTGTTGAACTTAACTTCTGTATCATAAAAGTACAATTGAATACCTGTTGGTTTCTCATTTGTGGTTAGCAAATCCTCCAAAAAATGATAAACTTGGCCTTGAATTTTGAATGTATAAACTCATTTGGTATTTCTTGTCATTTTTTGAATCATATTTTGCTGCAAAAGTGTTGAAGGCAAAATGATTGTTATATGATCGAATATATTTCCTGAACTCCACAACTTCTTAACTATCATCCACAAACATATGTGCTAGATCATAAGGCATGAGATGTGAGATTAAAGATATCTCCCCTTCAGAACAGCAGAACTTTGGTGGCTCATAATGGAACTTTTTGGCAGAGCAATATTTACAATCAGGCATGGTTGGAAGAGTCAAAGGATTTTGAACAGGTTCCATATTGTTGTTGGTCAGTAATTTGGTTGATTTTGAAGTTGAGTTTTAATTTTGAGGATTTAGTTGATGACTTGTAGAGGCTGTCATAATGAATGAAATTTATGTTAGAAGTACATATATTGACAATAAAGTTTTTTAATTAACAATGTATCAATTTCTGTGTCTAAGTTCTTGATAAAGTATTGGTACATTATTTTCTTACCTGATGGTGAGTATTGATTTTGTGGATTCACTGAAGATGTTGTGTGAGCTATGAAAATGAATTAAATTATCTTTAGAAATGTATACATGAAATTATATAACAATATTTGTTTCTTACTTGATAAAATATTCTTCACCTATAGGTTGGAAGCTGCTGTTAACCAAAGCATGTTGGTAATTGTTTGTTGAAGATTCATGTTCACTTCTAATGGTTACAAAACAAGACATGTGCAACTCAGTTGTGTTTGGAAGAGAGTCAAGGCCTACAAAATTCAATTATAGGGTATGAACAATATTATATAGTAATTTATTTGAAATTTCGTCTTTACCATGTAACTTTTTTTCTTTGCATATATGAAAGTGTAATCGCCTGTAGAAGATGTGGGAAAACACTGATTGTAGTGATCTTCTAGTGTGGGACATAAAACATCTTCAACTTTTTGTAATTGTCTTGCTACATCATCAAGCATATCCATTGGATGATCATTTTCTGATATCATTATTCCGATATCTTTGTCTTTATTTTGTTTTCTGCAGTAATATTCTTCACGTTTTTGCTGTAAGATTTGTTGTCTCCTATCTAATGATTCAAAATGCGTCTTTGCCGTAATAACTGTTCCTTCTTTCGTTGTGACATTTCCTTATAAGTTTGCTGTCGTTGCTGAAGTTTTTGTTCTTTCTGATCTTGTGAATGGCTTTTGGGACTTATTCTCCTTTGCTAACTCACTTGTTCTATTGGTTTTCTAAAGAAGAAAAATTTTGAAGACTAACATCTAATTCCTTATTTATATTTTTAATTTTGTTGGAAACTAAGTACTTAAAAATTGTAAATGAAAAATCTAATTGCCTAAAACCTGATGATAAAATTTCCAATAAAATGCATTGCGAAAACAAAAGCATAAAAGAAGGCTCAACATGATAATGAAAAATAGTATATATCTCTTTCCATATGCAATATAGATAATCATAGAAAAATAGTACAGCAAGAAAATTTCTTAGCTAAATGAATTGCCCCCCCTAAAAAAAATGGTGGACTTTGGTGACAAACATTCCCTAGCGAAAGGTAAGCTTTTGCTAGGAAAAATGGTCTTTGGCGAGGAAGTTGACCAAAAATTTCCTTGCCAAAGAGAGATACTTGTAGCGTGCACAAATTTCTCACCAAAAGCCTGTTTTGGCTAGGAAAATTTCCTAACTAAATCAAATGCCAAAAAAAAAAAAAAAAAGCTGGACTGCCTTTGGTGACAAACATTTCATAGCCAAAGTAAGCCTCTTTGGCGAGGAAGTTGACAACAAATTTGCTCGCCAAAACAATGTAGTGTGCGAGGAAAAAACAAAAAGGTGGGAAAAATGGTCGCGAGAAAGTTGACAAATAATTTCCTCACCAATTGTTGGAAACTAAGTACCTAAAAATTGTAAATGAAAAATCTGGTTGATTAAAATTTGGCGAGAAAATTTCTAATAAAATGCACTGAGAAAGTAAAAGTATAAAAGAAGGCTCCATATAATAATGAAAAATAGTATATATCTCTTTTCATATGCAATATACATAATTGTAGAGAAATAGTACAGCAAGATAAATCACATAGTGATAGAAAGATAGAAAAGGTAAAAAAAAAAAAAAATCTTACCTTGGGTGCTAGTGATAAAGTGAAGAAAGGAACGTCAGTGGTGGAGAGGAACAAAAGCCAAAGAAAGGAGGTTGACATTAGAGAAGCAGAGAATGAATCATTTTAGATTTTGTACAATATATATATATATATTGTTCATTCGATTATTTTTTATGTCCAGGATTCATCCTGTGGTGGCCAAGACTTTTAGTATATCATTTTAGAAAATAATAAAGTTTGATGGTTTGAAATATGGTATTCATAATGATAAGTTGCTTGGAAAACAAATGATGTGAAATCTATATTTATATATATAAAAAAGTCGAAAAAGAAGCTTACTATTACGACACGTAAAAATATCATAAGGTGACACGTGACTAAATAATTTTTTTTTAAAAAAATAAAAATTATATTTAAATTTATTTAAAATCTTAATTAATTAAATTAATTAATAATATATATTTAATATTAATATATTAAAATGTGTAATTCTTTGAATACTATCTAAATTAATATATTAAAATGTGTAATTTTTTAAATACTATCTATATATATATTTAATATTAATATATTGAAATATACTACTCCCTCCGTTCCATAATATAAGTCGTTAGAAACTACTTTTGCTATCTCAAATTATAAGTCATTGAGAACTTTTTAAGGAAGTTTTAAAACTATTTTTATAATTTTGTCCTTATTTTTTTTTTCTCTTTTTCTTTCCTGTCTTTTCTTATTTTTAAGATATTTAAATAGGAATATTTTAAAAAGACAAAACATAAAATTATATTATTTTTAAAAATCTTAATAGGTGTAAAATTAAATCAAACAATTTATATTATGAGATAGAAAAATTATCTAAATTTATTTTAAAATATTAATTATATATATTTAATATTAATATATTAAATCTAAATAATATAATTACCGTGCAACATCAACCTAGTCATAAATGACAGGCGGCCCGACCCAACGGCTATCCTCACTCCTCCTCAGGCTAATTACACGTCAACTGCATTGTCGCCACGTACCTGTCGTCCTCCTTTTGTTTCAGTCCCTTTCTGTCTTTCTTTGCTTCTCCAAAAGAGGATAAGGTCCGATCAATAGAGTACAGAACCTACACCGCTAGACATGGAATTTTCGGCCGCTACAAACGTCAACGATACCACGACGACTAGCAACAACGATCAGCAGCTTTCAATCTCGGGCGTGAAGCTTCATTGCTTGATCCACCTCAGAGACTACCTCCCGAACCTTCAAACTTACACCAATCCATTGGATCACAATCCATTTTTCCACCCAATCTCTGGCTTCTACCTTTCCTCTTCCGACGTCATCCTCCGTCACATCCTCTTCGACCTCTCAGGGAAATACTCTTACCCCCCACCCTACCCAGCCTATCTCAGAGCTGGCCCCCGTAAGCATATCCACTTCGACCCAGATAAGGTCCGGGCCGCCATCGTCACTTGCGGAGGGCTCTGTCCGGGCTTGAACACTGTGATCAGGGAGCTGGTGATGGGGCTATGGGACCTCTATGGGGTCCGCCAGATCTTTGGTATTAAGGCAGGCTATCGAGGGTTTTATTCGTTTGAGCCGTTCTCTCTGAATCCTAGGATGGTGCATGACTTGCATAAGAGGGGAGGCACCATCCTGGAGACCTCTAGGGGAGGCTTTGATCTTGAAAAAATTGTCGATTCCATTCAGCATCGTGGTTTTAATCAGGTACCAGAATTTACGACTTAAACTTCCCCTTTTTTTTAAAAAAAAGAATCTTCTTTTTCGAACTCTTGGTGTAATGAAAATAAAACCTGTTACAAATACAAACATATAATAGAAGGGATGAGTAAATATTCCTAGCTGCGCACAGTTTGGTTGCAAACTGTTTAAATGTTCTGGATGAGATATAAACAATAATATTGGGTCCTGTTCGAACAGATTAAAGGTTTCACTTTGTTACTACTATTACGGGCAGATGAGTTTCACCAGATGGTTAATTAAGTGGTCGGAGCTGCCTGTGTTTTACATGCAATAAGGGGGAAAAACATAATTAAGTGGATCAAGTTTGTGAATATTACAGGAAAAAAAATAAGTCAATTCTGAAGGTAGTAATGCTATAGATTTCCCACGTTTCAGTTCCTTGATTGTAATTGGTAGAGTAGTGGGCGATAATTAAGGTTCTTTGAGGGAGAAAGGGAAGTCATTATACAACCACTTGTACTGAAGAGTGAAGAACAGGTGTTACATCGAAGATGGTTGTTGTGTGCGTAACATTTCTACTTTAAAACATTCTCCAAAAATGAAATGGTAGATAGATATCTTTTGCTTGACTATTATAAGCCCAAGATCTACCATGGGTTTAAGAAAATTAAAGAAGGCATTTGCTTGTGTTCCTACTGCTTATAGGGTTAAATCGGACGCTCGTTGTGGTTTGTCGAGTTTCAATCCTAGATATGAGGATACTTTTTATATACCATTGTCAAACTTTTGCTCTGTGTACGAGTTCCTAACTGGCTAGTTGTTATCAACGAACTGAGCAGGTCTATATAATTGGTGGAGATGGCACAATGCGTGGGGCAGTGAAGATTTTCGAAGAAATTAAAGGCCGTAAATTGAATATTGCAGTTGCAGCAATCCCTAAAACTGTTGACAACGACGTAGGCATTATTGACAGATCATTTGGGTTTCAAACGGCGGTGGAGATGGCACAGCAATCCATCAAAGCAGCTCATGTGGAGGCTGAGAGTGCGGTTAATGGTATAGGCTTGGTGAAGCTTATGGGTCGCAGTACGGGGCATATTGCACTATATGCAACTTTAAGTAGCCGGGATGTGGATTGTTGTCTAATTCCTGAGAATGAGTTTTACTTGGAGGGTAAAGGAGGGTTGTTTGAATTCCTGGATGGCCGACTCAAGGAGAATGGCCATGCAGTTGTGGTGGTTGCCGAGGGGGCGGGACAAGATTTAATACCAAGAACCGAAGCAGAGAGGATAGAAAAGGATGAATCTGGCAACCCGGTTTTCCTAGATGTTGGAGGGTGGTTAAAATCAGAGCTCAGGAAGTGGCGGGCGAGAGATCACCCAAAAGAGCTGTTCACGGTTAAATACATCGATCCCACGTACATGATTCGCGCAGTACCTGCAAACGCAACAGATAATTTGTACTGCACTCTTTTGGCACACTCGACGATCCACGGAGCAATGGCAGGTTATACAGGGTTCGTCTGCGGTTCTATTAATGGCAACTATGCATATATTCCGGTGAAGGAAGTAGCAGAGGCAAAGAATATAGTGAACACAAATGATCACAAGTGGGCTTGGGTTAGATCTGTGAATAATCAGCCAGACTTTTGTCGTAGCTGAGTTTCTGCAGAGCAATCTTTACTTGAAATTTTCAGTTTGGTTAGCATATCTACGAATGTCCTGTTTTTGCATATCCCTGTTGCTGGTTTTTGTTGCTGTGGCCTGGGCAATCACGTGGAGTTACTTATCAACAAGTGACAAATAATCTTCTGGTCGCATGCAATACAAGAAAGCCGCTATGTTGCTTCCTGCAATTAAACTCGTACTCGGGGTTCCGTTCGTTGCTAGTTTGAGGCATTTGTGGCCGTCTTGGCTACCGTAAGCTGTGAACCTCCAAATTCTACAACGGGCTTCTTGATCTCAAAAGTGGATGGTAGAAAGTACTGGTACACAATGGTGAACTTGTGCTTTATTTTGTGCTGAATAAATTGGACAGTAGAGGCTTTCCATGGCCGGGTTCATAATATTGAATTTTATTTTTCCGCACTCTTTTTAATTTTGTATTCTTGATTGAAGAAATGATAAATAACAAAATTTATTCTGGAGATTGATAAATATTTTATAATAATAAAAATAAAAAATTTTAACAAAGGGGTGTTTATTTTCTGATTACAGAGCAAAGGAAAAAGACACATGAGTTGCAACGTGGCTGATGGTTTGGTTTGTTTTATCTAATCAGTTTAGCGTGAAATGGACTCAATCTTGAAATAGAAACTAAGCCCTGACTTCGTTGTACGTATTAGGCGTTCTGTGGCGAGGGCATCGTATTAATGTCATTTGGTTGTCTTCTTCTGCACCTTTTGTCAAAGTCGGTTGATCTTCGTTGCCAAAGTTGGCCCTTAAATGCTATTTCTCACCGCTAATCCAAATTTCATCATTCCATTTCATTTTCATAATTGGCTTTTGGTGATCGATCAAATCTCTACCAGTTTAGGACTCTGTTTTGTTTTAATTCATGGACTAATTACCACTTATCTCATACGTACTCACCTCAGCACCGCTTTTTTCTTTTCTTTCCCCTTCCTTTAGCTTTGCGACCATTTGTTACTTCTGCGCACAGCCCTCCCCTTTTTATTTCCTTATAGATATCATAACTTATCTTGTCCCCTCTTCCTCTCCAGTCTCCAGAATCCAAAGATCCGCTTACCTTTTTTTTTTTTTTATTTTGCCCTTTCTTTCTTTCCTTCTAACTATATGAAAGTCCTCTTTCTTTCTATTTATACTCCACAAATATTATTATTTTTAATTTCCGAGTTACTTCTTACTTTGGGTAGTCTTGTCATTTGCAGAAACCTACTAATTTTAAGAGGGAAAAAAACGACGACAAAAAGTTCGCCTGCACCGTGCATTCCCATTGTTGGGTTAAATATCAGAGGAAAGCGAGGGAGGCTCTGAGAGTGACAGTGATTGCAGTTGCTAATACGCTCCCTTTCCTTCTTTCTCCCACTTCTCCTCCTGCATTCTGAACTCAGCGGCCGAGACTGCAAACACTTCTCCCCTCCCAACTTCTTTTTACCTCTGGATGAAGGATCACACTTGCTTCTAGAAAGCTCATGGCCAAGATGGATTCCGCTTTTGTGCGCATCCTATTGCTGCTGCTTTCCTCCTCAGCGCTACTGGTGATGGTGGAATCTGGTATTGGAGTGAACTGGGGCACAGTCTCCCTGCACAAGCTTTCACCCGTCACTGTGGTAAATCTTTTGAAAGATAACAAGATTGACAAGGTAAAGCTGTTTGATGCCGACCCTGGTGTGCTTAAGGCTCTAATGGGAACTCGGATAGAGGTCATGGTTGGGATCCCTAATGAAATGTTGGCAGTACTTAGCTCTTCTACTGCGGCTGCCGATCTCTGGGTCTCTCAGAATGTCTCCAGATATATGGTGAAGGGCGGTGTAAATATCAGGTATGCTTACTCTTTCCTCCCTCTTTATTGCCGTTCTTGGTTAAATCTTTTCTATCAGCATATCACTTGGTAGTCAGAAGCCTGGAAATAAGATGTCATTGCGTCAAAATTTCTTGTTTTCCTTTTTTTGAAATTTTATTCTAAATAAATATGTTTCAGTGATGTGGTAACCAATATTGTGTTGTGCATAGCCTTTAACATTATTGTTCCGCTTTTCTTTTTGGTTTCTCACAGCCTCTTCATTGTTTCAGTGGTGTGGTAACAGCCTCCAACATTACTGTTTCTCTACCGTTTGACCAGTAAATCAACCATATCTGAATGTTTAAGAAGAGGGCCATCTTACCTAGACTATCTTATTTGCATTTTGAGTTAGAGATTGATAAGATTAGACTTGATTTGATTAGTTTTGAAGCTGAGTTTCCATCTATTCTTGTTCTTGCCAAATAATGTTTGCCTGGTGTTGTGGGTTGGGGCCTTTTGGGGGGGGGGGGGGGCGAGGGGGGACGTTTACCAAAAGTTGTTAACTTCAGCTGCGGAATTTATTGTGTTTGTTAATGCAATTGCCACTAATTACCTTCAGCAAAGATTGTTACAATGCTTCACAATATTCATAATTAACTTAAATTTGGTGCAGAAAAACCAAGAACCGAGCACAAATCTTTTGAAGTCCTTATATTTATTCTACGGAATAAAATTGTTTGAAAGTATTACATGAGTGTCTGGCCTGATATTCTGATTTTGTTTTCTCTTGAATAGACATGGTCATAGAAGTAGCGGAAACTTTTTGGAAGTTTCTGAATACTGTCAATTGTTACAAGGACGCAGAGCCATCTGTTTTGTGTTTCCTTGATAGCTGTAGTATTTATAAGATCTAATTCTGACCTTCTTAGGCAATTCTTGCTGCTATAGTCTATGGTGCACTTGTTTCTGAAGACCTATTTTATAGCATTTCATATTATTCTGTTTTGTGCCTGAGTTGTGAGAATGAAGGTAATTTACACTAAATAAGATGATCCTGCTTGAATTGCACGTCCATGAAGCATTTACTAACAAAAATACACTTGGAATTTACAGAAGCCAGACTTTTCCTGGTTTTGTTTTACTTCCTTTCTCCCCCCACCCCCCTTGTTTTTTTTCCTATTTCATTTCACAAGTATGAAATCGCTCTAATTGTGAGCACACCTACAAATTTGTACAGTGTAACTAACAATATACACTGGTATTTGGTCAAATAACGTTTTGATGTTCGTTTTATTGTGTTTTTTAAATATTGTTTCTGTAGTTTTAAACCTTATTGTCAAGGAAATGATCAATAAGTCTGACATTGTGTGATGGGTTTGCGCTTTTCGTGGTACTAACTATAAGAGGAATGCCATTATAGGTATGTCGCAGTAGGAAATGAACCTTTCCTTACAAGTTATTCTGGTCAATTTCAGTCCTATGTTATCCCTACTCTGATGAATTTACAACAGTCCTTGGTCAGAGCAAATCTTGCGGCTATCACAAAGCTGGTTGTTCCTTGCAATGCTGATGCTTATGAGTCTTCCCTCCCTTCACAAGGGGCTTTCCGGCCTGAACTGACACAAATTATGACTCAGCTTGTTTCATTCCTCAATACTAATGGTTCACCATTCATGGTCAATATCTATCCTTTTCTTAGCCTTTATGGGAATTCAGATTTCCCTCAAGACTATGCCTTCTTTAACGGGACAACTCATCCTGTGATGGATGGACCAAATGTTTATTACAATGCATTTGATGGAAATTTTGACACTTTAGTTGCTGCCCTCAGCAAAATTGGATTTGGGCAGATGCCTATAGTAATAGGAGAGGTGGGTTGGCCTACAGATGGAGCCATTAGTGCAAATCTTTCTGCGGCAAGGGCTTTTAATCAAGGACTCGTATATCATGTTTTAAGTAACAAAGGGACCCCACTGAGGCCTGGTGTGCCCCCAGTGGATGTCTATCTTTTCAGTCTTCTTGATGAAGAGGCAAAAAGTGTACTTCCAGGCAACTTTGAAAGACATTGGGGCATTTTCTCCTTCGATGGCCAGGCCAAGTATTCGTTGAACCTTGGAAATGGGTTATTGAAGAATGCCAAAGATGTTGAGTATCTTCCTTTTAGATGGTGTGTGGCAGATCCATCCAAGGATCTCTCTGGTGTGGCTAACCACTTAAAAATAGCTTGTAGCTATGCGGATTGTACAACTCTCAACTATGGTGGTTCGTGTAATGATATTGGGGCAAAGGGGAATATTTCATATGCATTTAACAGTTACTACCAGGTGCAGAAGCAGGATGTACAAAGCTGTGATTTTGACGGCCTTGGTATTGTCACCTTCTTGGATCCTTCAGTTGGTGATTGCAGATTTCTTGTTGGTATCAACGACAGAGAATCTTCAGCAGGTTCTAGTTTGGATAGCAGGTTGCTTATAATGCATCTTCTGATCTTTTGGATGAGTATTGTTTTGGTGACGTATTTATCATAGGTCTCTTAGTGGGGTTTTTTTCAGTTCCCTCTTTAAGAAACACACAATAGTCATAGAGGCAACTATACTATATTTAATTTTAGATCTACAGAAATATTCCTTTTGGGTGGCTTGCCGCTGAATGCTATGACTTTGATTGAATTATTTGCAGTTAATTAGCCATTATGATGATCCAGAATTGAATTAGCCTTATTCAGTATTTGGTGTAAATCTTGATTTCTTTACCGTCAACCATGGCACTTGGTTTGCCTCTGTTTTAGATGCATATGCCAGGCATTGCCCGCATGGCAAAATTGGCAGTGTGTGACCCGGGTTAAATGATGCGGATCCCGGATCTATATTTTGCAAAAGCAGCGTTCCGCTGGGCAGATCATTTTGTCGGACAATGATTGCACCGACAGACAAAAGAAATTACCCAACTTTAATTACTTAAAACTGTGGATAGCAAGAAAAACAGAAGATGATTTGATCTTGATTTGGGATAGGACTTTCAACTTTGCATTGTGTAAAATGTCTTAGCAACTTTCATTTTGTGATATCCCAATGCTACGTGGAATTGGGATAAGAGGTGTGTATGGTATATAAGGAGAGGTCTAAATACGTATTGTTAATTTGAAATATTTATTTTGATCCAACTAAATAGTTAACTGTAGATTTAGCCCTTAAAGTATAAGTCCAGCGAGGACGCTTGGGCCTAAAAGGAGGGGATATTCATTTTGGTCCCTTATGCAGAAAAATAATCTAACCTTTTGGGGTGAACTGTGTCGTCGGAAGTGGGCAATCGGGCAGCAGCGGTTGCATAAGCACAAGCTGCTGCAGCAACAAGTATCCATGCCAGCGCCAGCCCCAGAGCTTCCTTTCGCACCATTTTTGGGTCCGTCTGAACTCTGCGACCCTGAAAGGAAAGCAAATGTATGTTTTTGATGAAGTCACCTTGTGAAGATATCGTATATTTATAGTGGAGTTTCTGAAGGATTTATGTCATCCGTCGATCATTGGGGCCATGTTACTAGTAATAATGGATAAAACCAAAGCCGGAAAACACGACTATTGAAACCATAATTGGTTCATGGTATGGATGATTGGCAAATTTGGAACCTCCACTTGCCGCCCATCAATTGTAATAATTGATTCCGTTCATGCATTGCGACCTGCTAACGTACAAGGTACTACTCTTGACTTACTGTTTACGAACATTATCTATCTGGCAAGTAGCAAAGAACCAAAAGAGAATAAGATACACACACCGAATTCCTGCCCCTTTCTTTCTTTTTGTAGTGCGTTGAGGCTTTTAAAATAGAAGAAGAATCATTGCGCATGTTGAAGCTTTGTATTAGTACTAGTTTAAGTTTTAATGAATTCCGGAGGCGACTAGAGCAAGCTTAAACCATAGACGCATTTTGGGGGGCTTCAAATTTTTTAAAATTTGTCTTAAAAAAATTTTAAAAATTTATATTTCATTCTTTAAAAATTTTAATAATATTCATTTAGTATAACTTTGTCCCCTAGTTCTGTTCCTGTCTTAAACCAACAAGAGTCAATCAACTTCCAACAAGACATTGGAAGAATTTCCAATGGAAACTCTCTCAATTACTATTTCAGATAATTGGGAAAATCCTCTTAATTACTAGTTAAGCAGCTCCAGTTAGTATTCCAAGCAATTATACATGTTACAGCGCTACATTTCGGTTAAAGCCTCAGCGGACTAGGAATGGAAACTGGACCAGCCCTCTGTAATCATCCAGTACAGTAGCAGCGTAGTAGTAATTCCGAGGTAAACATTCCAACTCCCATTCCTCCACCAGCGTAGTAGACTTAATGTTCCAAAAGAAACTAAATTGTGCAAAAACAAGCTATTCAAGATGTCTCGAATAGCAGTTGGAAGGAAGCTTCTCCCCATTTTTCTAGTTTGTTAGTTCTTCCTAATGATGAAGCGGCGGGGGAAGGTGGCGGCTGCAAACTGTTTAGACCCCTCGTCGATGGTTTTTGAATTCTATCGAACAGTGGGCACTTAGATTAAAAACAAAGAAAAAGATAAACTGATGATACAATTCACACTCAGATAACAGGAACGAACATTCATAATTCTTCAGAGATGCTTCTATTTTCCAGAAGAAAAGGGATAATGCGGTGCAGAAGACATTAATTGAATGTCTGACATCATTTTAACAGCCGCTGATGGTCTATGATATCAAAGTGCAATGCAATATAATAAGACAGAGAAGGAAAATAGAGAATGCACGCCACCAAGCAAACTAATCTGTCCGAGCTACTACACAAAATTGGTGCCCATATTTCATTTACAAAGCTCCAGACATCAATCAGGACCTGCACTTCAAAAAGCCAGCAATGAAACTTCCTTACAAAAGGCTAACTATGCACAAAAATGTCAACAATGCCACAATAGCCTAGCATACCAAACTTGAGAAGCACATAAGTGTCTTGAGTACCAGAAAACCGTCTCCAGTTACAAAATATGAAAAGTTAATGGAATATGATGTAGTTAAGGTGTTACCCACTGCTATCAAGGACTTATACCGAGCTTTTGAGCTTAGCTAGTTCATCCAGCACAGATTTGAGGGGTTCTGTCAGCTTGCTTTTTTTACCCTACAAAAACAAGTGTGCACCAAATAACAGCTGGCAATGATTTAACTGAAACAACAAAGGTTTCAAACGAAGCTACAATGGAATATTGATTTACTCATTACTACAATAAATTGTGTAAATCCATCCTGAAACTTATAGTCCAAGGCTTTTCCTCAAACAGTCCAAGCTAAATTGTGTCATTAGGAATACACATAAGAACTGCTATTGACACTGCAACCAATATAAGATTTGAGGCGACAAAAGAACGAGAGAAGTGTAGACATGACAACGTAACCACATTTCAGCTAATAACCATCAGAGAGATATGAAATCCAATACAAAAATGGAAAGAAATCAACTAATTTCAACACAACGGGCAAGTCATAAAGAAACAAGCAGGAATGGACCAACTTCCAAACATTTTTAAATAGAGAAATTATAGTATGTCACTTAACGTTCATCTATTTGCATAAACAGGTCCTCATGTAACTGTTATTTCTCCTTTTTATTTCTCTAAGAGTTTATTGAAATATATCCAACAAGATCATACGAACACCAATTCTCTCATTTAACCATAACTTCCTTCATATATTATCCCCAAAGCCATTCTGATCTGACCAATTTCACATAGTTACGGAAGCACAACAGCAGAATCAAAACTCCAGAAACTCCAGACCATGTTATGTTTTACCTTCAAGGATGGCACAAGAGCAAAAATTTCATCCGTAGATTCTACTTGTATATTGCTGATCATGCACATCTGTCGTCGTAATCAAAATTTTAAATGCCCTCAATAATATTCCGGAAAAATTAAATAATAATAATAATAATAATACAGAAAAAAAAAAAAAAGGGTGGTTAGATGCATACCTCAGTATCTGAAATGCCATACTTCTTAAGAGGACTAATTTGAATTAAGGGATCACATAGTTCCAAATTTGCTAGCAGAGAATGTTGCTACACATATATAAATACTATATTTGGGATGAGGCTACCATCAAAGAAAAACATATACGTATCATTGCAGTGTGTCCGTAAATTGACATATATATAAAATATGTTTATGTGTTATAGAGGATACTCAAGAATTCGTCGAACAGTATCTGGATTAGGGTAAACGCTACCTCTGTTGGCATATGTCAGTGCCCTGTCAAATGAACTGATAGAAGAAAGTTTAGACATACCCAGTATGTTTCAATATGCAACGAAAATGTTAATAGAAACCAATAAGAGCACAAAAAGCGAATTACGTAAGATAAACAACAGAACGAGAATTCTTCGAACTCATCAAGCTCAATAACAGCTGCTCACATAGGGATTTTTATAGCTGGATCACTGGATAGAACAACCATATGATCCTGAATTCCCTGTAAAATTTCGGCAGCTTCACAGTCCATCAAGCATTTAGTATTCTCAGGAAGTTCTGCACATGGATCATTGAGACACTCAGGACAGAAAAGAGCACCAATTTAAACACACAGATAAAATCTATTATGGTACAGATGCAATAGACAAAAGGCTCAGCTCTATCTCAACTAAAAAAAATTATCCCACTAAGACAGGATATAAATAATAATGAATACTTTTATTTTTTGTAGCATAAGCTTCTATTGGGTATTACTGCCATCTTAAATAGTACCTTTTCTACAATGGGTCTATTATTGAAAAGGTGGCCAAGAGAATAGAACCAAACTAGACTAAGACACCCCAAGGCTATCAATGCTCCATGTCCAAACCCTGATCCCATCTGATCATCATATTTCACATGCAGATTGGATCAGGATATATAAGTTTCATCCAATTTATATCTGGCCCAGGTACATACTTGCATATAAAATATATTTAACAACATCTGTAAGTCCAAATAATAGAAATTAATGCATAGCTCTTGTGTTTCATCCAACAGCCTTTTTTTCCCCCTCTTCTTTCCTTTGCAGATTCTATTCAACTGAGATAAAGATCCTATGATTTTCAAAGACGGATCTGCTAAGGTAGACCCATCAGGAAGCTCTAAATCCAAATCCAAACTGTTTACAGAAACTGCCCTCCCTGCATTGCCCACAAAATGATAACCTCCTTATGACCTCCAAACATGACATGCCATAGAGGTGGTCAAGGAGACCATTTGGAGCATCCACGTTTGTCGACATAACACTCCTTCAAACTTTCCTATGTATGCAAAGAAATATTGTTTCTTCTTCACATATAGGGTAAGTTCAATATAAGGGAAGATCTGGAAGGTCAAATCAACAAATGAGAAACTAATCTAGTACAAAAGTAAACTATGAGGAGTAGTTGATGCCATATAATTCAGGTACCAAAACAAAATTGAGAAAGAGAAAGTGATTACAGTTAATGACAGAATTAGTTCAGCACTAGCCTTTTTCAATTGTGAGCTCAAGAGAAGGTTCTTTTGCCTTGCTACTCTTAGCACTGGTTGCAGGCTTGTCTCCCTTCCCCGCTTTACCCCCATCACCTTTATTAAAATAAATAAATAGTGTGTCAGAAATCATGTAGGTTTTCGGGTTTTAAAAAAATTCAAAAAAAGCAACCAAGTGCAAAAGAAGTTGTTTCAACTGAACACGAAACAATAAATTAACAAAGAAGGCAAAGCAAAAAATGTGGAAGTCAAACCTTTGAAATTTTGTGTATGAGCCATCCCATTAGATTTTGATCCATCTAATGAATCTGAAAATATAGAATGCTTCAGTGACAGAAAACAGAACCATATGTACCAAACACAAAAAACTAGGTTCAGCACACTGCACATAAATGTTCTAGAAGAGCTTTCAGGTAATAGAATTTTATGAACTTAACCTTCAGAATCAAACCGAACCTTCCTTTCACCCTTTTTCATTGTGGAGCTATCGTCCTTCCCTTTCAGAGATGCTACATGGACAAAAATTTATAAAAATAAAGAGAGAAATTAAGGATCTGTTTGGTTCGTCTCTTCAACATACTTTCTGCCTTTAAAAAAGTGAACATTGCCAACATAGTGCATTCTACATTAATGTATTGTTTTAAATTTTAAATGTTAAAAAAAAGAAAAGAAAAAAGAACCACCATATTTTACAGTCAAGCTTCAAAACCTTGTGAAGATGGACAAAATTTCCTTGACAACAAAAACATGTTTCACACGCGCAACGCAAACAAGTTCACAACTTTCTCAAGGAAATGACACATACGTTCTGAAATTTGTATTGCAAAACCTTCGTAAAAGTGGAAAATGAAAATGCATCCAAATCGACTGTAAATTTCCAAAATCAAGCAGATGTAACAGGGGCACACAATTAAACCAATAATCAAATGAAGAAACAAATGCTATCATTGCTGTAGTTTGAGTGGAATCATAATGTAGCCAGCAATAGCAATTTTTACCATTTTACAGGACAAAATTAAGTAGCTTTGATACTGAGATGCAAAGCCCATACTTCCTCTGCCTATATTTAGAAAATGTTTAAGCAAAAAATCTATTTCAATCCACGGAAGTGTAATATGAAATAGATAACTAGACTGACAACGTGAACAGAGCAGATATAGGACATATTTGAGAATTTGGCTTCTTAAAATAATAGAATCAAAGGAGTAAGCATAAGCACGTATAGAACAAATTAACATAGCAAGTCAATTTTAAAGAATGGAACTCATTATTAACATACACGAAGACTTTCCTCCTTTGGATAGTGAGAAACCTTTTCCTCCTTTTTCTGCCATTTCTTTCTGGCTGCCGCTCTGATTCCAAACGCATAAATTTTTATTTAAAAAAAAAAAAAAAAAACCTTGCGTCAATTAAACAGAACCAGCACTTGGCATTCTTCAGCGACGCAAGAGCTCATGCAAGATGGGCGTCCTTGCTTCAATTGTGCATGGCAAAGGGGAAAGTAAAGAAGAAGCTCATAATTATTTAAATAAAAGAAAAAAACGAAATGGAAAATCAGATTGCCGCAGAATACCTGAGGAACGAACAGAGACACGCCGATCCGGCTTCGCTGCTGTCCGGGGTTTAGACTTTCTTTGGGTTTTTATTTGTCGAGTTTGGCCCAGCGCGCTCTCTCTCTCTCTCTCTCTCTCTCTCTCTCTCCACTAAAAGGACTTAAATGGCATATTATTATTATTAATCATCTCTATCAATTTATATTCTCTCCATCATTTAATTTGAATATCTTTAAATTCAAACAGAAAAACTAATTTCTAATAAATTAGTACATCATTATCATAAATATTCAATAATTTAGGAAATGTTTTGTAATTATTTTTAGGATCATTTTTAATTTTAGCCTTTAACAGTTAGTTTTTTTTTTTAATTATATCCTTACCTTTAAAAACTCTTAATTTTATCGTGTAAAAATTTATTTTAATTTTATCTATTACTTTTATTATTTTTCTAATGATCAAGAATTGATTGAAATTAAGATCAAACTTTTGAATGTTAAAATTGATGGAGTACATCATTAGTCTAATGGTAGAAAGGACATCCATTGAATACAAGTCCAAATTGCAACCTCTGAGCTGCGCAGTTTAACACAACATAGTAACAAGAAGAAGCAAACTCATCCCCATGTCTTTCCATTTGGAAAGAACCAAATCAAATATTAATTAAATATCCAAATCATAGCAAGGCATTCGTTCACGCTACGAGCAGATCTAGCAACCACAATCTACTCTCAGAACCCCCCTAAAAAATAAAAATATTTATAGCCCTTGCACCGAAAAAAAAAAAAAAAACTCGACACTCTCTCCCCTTTACCAGAGAGAAAAGAAATATACTTTTAGCCAAATAAAAAAAAAAGAAAAAGAAAAAGATTATAAGGTTTCCAGCTATGCTTCCAGCCACACATGGCGCTTCTTGCCATGTTTTCTACAGAAGAACACACCACAGCACACTCACTTGGGCAAGTCCAGCCTCAGGTATCATCAACTTGCGAGTGAAACACAAAACTCGGGAATGTAGTAGTGATGTCTCTGCCAAGATCAACACACCATACTAGTTATGCCACTGGGATATTTCCAAGCAAATCAATTAATATCCTTAAGGAATCTATCAAGCTATAACTTAATTTACTGCCAACCTCAGTTAAGTCTATCTAGCATGCATTATCGAAACAACAGGAGATCACATTGTGCGGACATACTTGAGATATTGAAGGGTCATATTCTTCAAAAGAGAAGGATGCCGAAGAACAAGGCTACGCCACTCCTCTTTATCAATCTTGCCATCGTGTTTGGTGTCAGCTTCCTCAAATGTCTATCAGTTGAAAAGAGCACTGACACATTAATAATGATCCATAAAAAGGCATTGAAGCATTCATAGAAATGCTTTCAATAAAACAATATTCCTGAAACAAAATTAATTTATTAAGATGGATGCACAGTATAACATTACTCAATCGCTTATGGAAGGCAAGAGATATTCTAGTCCAAAGATGGTATTCTGCACAACTTCAATAGAGATATAACAAGTGCACATGACAAATATCTATATGCACTTGCAAAAATATGGCTTACAAAGTGCAAAATAACTTAATCAAAAGCACTGTAGATTTACTAAATTACAAATTAAAAACAGCCCGCACGCGCGCGCAGAGAACCTCACCTTATCAATGATACTTTCAATCACATCATCTGAAAGGTTCATACCAGATTCAGCTAGCGTTGCCACTACCATTTGCTTTACCTAGAATGATAGGAAGACAAATTAAATCCATTCCAGCAAAGCACAAAGAAATCTGCCAAAAAAACCTTTTCCAAAGACATGCAGATAGCAACGGTAGGAACTCCACTAGCCAAAGGGGGGAAAAATAATCAACAAAACACTGTCAAGATGATACATCAAAATGAGGCAACAGGGAAAAGGAATCATAGTGCATATTGGTCAGAAACCTAGCATAGTCTTAGTCACAGGAAAAAATGTATCAGCCTGGCAGAGTCTTATCAGGCCAATGACATTTTTGGATTCTCTCAATAATTTGGACAAGACAAGACATGACATTAACCAGAATGATATGCCTCAGTCAAGAGTTTAGGGTATCTTGGCCAAAACCATTTGATTCCCATCCTTCACTGCCAAAGCATTTGCCACATTTTTACTGCTATGTACAGTTCAGATATCCAAATTATGTATATTTTATCATTGGCCTTCGCCAAATACTGTACTCAAAAAAAGAAAGAGAAAAGAAAGAGTGTCACCAGTCAGAAAAGAGAAAGAAAGCCAAATTTGGTAATACTTACTCCCTCCGTCCACAAATAACTGGCCTAATTGTAAAAACTACGCATATTAAGGAATTGTGGAATTCTATAGTAAAAATGATTAAAATGTCCACTATACCCTTTGGAGTATTTTTATTATCTTTCTTACTTTATTAATTTAAATCCTACCACTTCTTTAATTACATCACTCTAATTATTACATGTCTCTCTCTTCTTTTCACCCATACCACCTCATTAAATTATACTTTTGACTAATTTTATAGGATAACGTGATTTTATTGTTAGTTAAAATAATTTCAATATGGGTAATTGTAATACTAATTAATTAATAGAAATTTGTGCTAAGGGTAAAATTGAAAAAAAATAATTAAATACAACCTACATTTAGAAAGTGGACAGTTATTTTTGGACAAATCAAAAAGGAAATTAGGTCAGTTATTTGTGGACGGAGGGAGTATTAAATAAAAAATCAGAATATTTTCTATTCTATCAGCAGGTTCCAATTAAAAAATAATGATTTATATCACTTCATTTCCATTCCGATAGAAAATTTTGGCATTTTTGTCTTCGAAGTTGAAAGTTATTCAGCATAGATTAATTGAATTAAAAATTACAAGGATCATCATGATCATTGTTGTAAACTAAAAGTTGATCCCATAGTTGTTTAAGATAGGACCACAAAATCGTAGAAAACACCCAACACTTCATGTACCACTGCTAGACTCATACATTTGGAATATTTTGGACTTCCACCATTTTAAGGATCACCTTGAATGCTCACAAAGTCACTTTCTGATACTAGGTTGCTATTCACATGACACAGTGGGCCCTTCAGGAGTTCACTACAACTAATAACTCAAAAGTGGAGAGAAAGATTGCAAGTTCCATCAAAATAAGAAGGTGGATTAAAACAAATTAAGGCTGGGATACTATAGTACAAGCTAGCCTCTTTCTTTACCTTCAAAAGGCAAGCTAGTGCACAACAAAACCAAACTTAATTTCAAGCTAACATAATATCCTTTACTCCTTCCGTTTCAAAATAGATATTCATTTAGCCCTTTGCACATAGATTAAGGGTGTTAAAAATAATTATATGTTTTTATATAAAGTTCCAACTATAACCTAATAAATATTCTTTTCTCTTTCCAAATTAATTACTCTTATCTCTATCTCTCTCTTTGTCTCCCACCTACATTATATGAAATGAGGGGTAAGGTAGGGAAATATTAATGATTAATACATTGAAAAATGTAAACAAACATCTATTTTGAAACAAAACAAAAAGCTAAATGAACATCTATTTTGAAACGGAGGGAATAAAATATATATAAAATATATAAACCAAGTATCTACATCGTAAAGATATTCGAAGAAGCATCAGTCTCTTAAAAAGAGACTGCAAGAGTTTAATAGTGCATTCCTCCATAATTTACTGTAAAAGGTAAGAAAGTTACCTCCTGTCTCTCTATATATCCTTGCTGCTTGAGATCATATAGTTGGAATGAAACTACAAAAAGATGAGTTAGGGATAGTCAACACAAAATTGCTGATGGAAACACAAGAGAATAGAGGATCAACAAGAAATGAAGTAAAAAGCCCAATTAAGTCACACATCAAAACAAGAAGTAATCCATGAAATTTTGACTGGCAGGAGTAGGAAATCACTTTAGAAACTTCAATCCTAATTTCTTTGGGTCAATATAGGTGCCTACTTAGTTGTTGACTTGAAGTCCAATTGGAGAACACAGGGCTAAGTGCTGTGTACCTGGATTTCTACTTCTTTTTGACCTTTGTATTCACTTAGGGTGAAGTTTTCTGAAGAGAGCAATGAAGTAAACGTACTCAAAGAAGAAGGAAACAAAAACAATGCAAAGAAATATACTTACATTCAATCTTATCATCCATGGGAGCATTTGGGTGAAAGACTGAAAGAGCTCGTGCAAACTCTTCAAAGTCTAATATGCCATTATGCTTTGTGTCAAACAAGTCAAATACCTGCAGGATTTTAAAACAAACAAATAAATAAAATCTTTAGGTTAACAGATTCATCAACATATAGTTCAACAGTGGAAAAACACTAAGTTCAGTGGCAACTAAAATTGAACACAACAAAAACAAAAGGTAACAATTATTCACACCGGGAATACAAATTTCTGAAAAAGAAAAGCTTCTAGACTCAGACATTAAATATCGAGAAACTTTATTGGAAATAAAAATTTACTGTATGCTAATGAAACTACAGGTTTAGAAACAAAGACTCATATCACACCAGAGGCAAATGTGAAATAAATATGCTCTAATTTTAACTTTTGAAATATGCAGAAATTACCCTATCAGCAAACAAGCTCTCCTTTTTATTTGTCTTAAACAAAGCAAGCTGGAACTCTTCCTGAAAAGTCACCAATCAAAAACATCAACAAAAGAAGCAAATAACAAATAAAGTGTATAGGGAATCAAACCTGAGGAACATAATCTAGAGAAGAGCTTACAAGATGATCAAGTTTAACAATAGAGCTATTTTTGAATAAAACCAGTATCATGAAGTGTGCTACGTCTTACCTTGTTAATAAGCCCATCATCAATCACAGCACTGCTGATCTTCTTGAACAATTCATACAGTGCCTCTATCTCACTGACACTAACTGTATTTATTTTTAAAAAGAAAATAAAAGACCCGTTTAGCACACCTTGTGATACTTCATTATAAGGCCACATAAGTATGAAACGAGAACAACTATTAGGACATTAAAAACACATTGACAGGGTAAAGCACTATTGTGGATATATAATATCTTGTAAAATAGGTCATGGGCACATCACTGTTGGAAAGGTCACCATTACCCTCGCCGATGACACCTCCTCTCACCAGCAGCAATGGCAGCTACCATCAATCTCACCACTTTCAACAACTGGCCTTTTAATTCATTTTAAATGCAGAGATGACCTACATAACCCAATCATTCACAGGAAGTAAAGCTGAATCTCAGTCACCCAAGCACCAAATAGGACTGAGCGGCTCTCTCTTTCTCTCTTCTTCCAAATGCCACTCTCCTCTGTCTGTGACTGCTGAATAATGCAGTGAGCTCAACTTATAATTAAGCTAGTCTGGTCAAGCTAGAGCTATATAATTCCTATAAAGAGCCAAGCTTGAGCTTGAAAATTCAGGCTAGATCAAGCTAAGGAAGTTCAGCCTGGTTTCAATCTTTTACACCTCTAGTAATGATCAAATACTAAATTCTTCACACTCTAATTTCCCATTGCAAAAATAAGCAACATAATTTTTACCACCTGGTCCTTTCATCAACCAGAGAGTTGAATGCATCTCATTTGGGCCATTTGTGGCAAAACCCCCGCAGGAAAGTAAGGTTTTCTAAATCAAGTCCTAGCTGATTAAAAGTTCACAATGACGTAAATAAATTATTGAGACATTGAAAGTAAGGCACACATCCAATTAGAAAGTTGGAAACAGTTGGCAAAAATCAATTGACATACAAACAGTTTCCCTGGCGAGAGCTTCAGGATTTTCCAGGCCTCGAGGTTGCTTATATATTTCAGAATCACAACAATTTACAACAGCAGAAAGCATATGCTTTAATCCCGCTAAGCACTGCATGGTCTTTTCCAACTATCAAAACCATCCATACCTGCAAAGTCAACAGCAACATTACAAAAATGAGAGGATACAATGAATGATGTGTACATGAAAATCACAATATGTAGTTCAAAGTTCACTAACGCATGTGTACACAACAACTAACAATCAATTTCATGAAGCCTATTATGGCCTAGATGAATGTGGAAATAAAAAGTTGTGCCGTACTTATAACTTTTGCACACAGATGGAGGTGTAGCTTCTATGTTATTTTTTCCTTCACACATAGACTAGAAGCTCATATGCTGTTTCAAGTTTTTCAGTCTAGTAGCTCATATGGTTACTAATACCCAACCTTTCAACCTAGTCCACTTCAAAACAATACAACACAAAATGTCTCATCCATCAAACACAGAAGCATTTAAGTATGGTAGGTGATAGCAACATTCCACATCATATGCTGTTTCAAGACTGTCAGTCTAGTAGTTCATATAGTTACTAATACCCAACCTTTCAACCTAGTCCACTTCAAAACAATAGCACCACAAAATGTCTCACGCATCAAACACAGAAGCATTCAAGTATGGTAGGTGATAGCAACATAAGGTCTTTTGCTGTTTCAGATGGCATTTAACAACTTGAGGGTCATTCAAATCTTAAAAACAAAATAGGAGATCTCCAATACATGGATGTGATTACGGCCTTTAGATCTGCAGTTTCTTTTGAGATTCTTTGTAGGGATTCAATGTCATCAAGATTCAACATCTCATCAAAAGAAAATTCCATTCTAACTCTAGTGACAGCTCATCTTGCACTACAGCCCCTTTCAGAAATGAATGGTATCACTACTGGGACAATATTTTCTGGACAACTTAATAAACATACACAAACATCAGCCAGTGTGCACATTACAATTCTACTCATTTTTAAACCTTTTCTTTTATTTCAATTACTTAATCGCTCATTGGAAACAATGTGGCTATGTGAAAGCAAACATAAGGATAAGCACATTCAGGGCATGAGGGTGCCCTTCTTTGTAACTGGGATTTGGCAAACTTACGTAACTTGAGAACAATGCATGGGAAAGTACAATAGGAATTAGTTGCATGATCATAATTAATGCTGAAGACAAAAGGAAAGAAATGGCAAATTTAGAAGCTAATTAAATAATCAATTCTACTAGTAATCAGTGTGCCAAAAAATAAAAACCTCAGGAATTAGCAAAAACCTAGATAGATCTACGAACGAGAGTAATAAATGCGATGAAACAAGGAAACATTAGACAAATTATTCTTTGTACGAGGAACAAAGACTTGACAATGAGACTATAGAACCAATTAAAACTAAGCCAAGTCCATACGAAGCTCCAATCCAACAATAATGTCCACACAAGCAAATTCATGTCAAGTAGCAGAATTATAGCATAGGCACTCTAACAGACTAGATTGACATAAAAGATGATTAGACAGTATGGTATCACTGGTAAAGACACAAACATTCGCTCATGACTAGGAGCGTCCAAGTTCATTCTGATTATTAGATGGTAATTTATTAGTGAACTGCATTCTCAAACAATGGACGTCTACAGAGCAATGATGATTGTTTCCTTCTTTTGTCTTTCCATACATAGGAGAGTTGGCAAAATAAAATACATTAGGAATCCAGCACGATGGCAAAAAGCAAACTCTAACAAAGAGAAAGCCTTCTTGATTTGAAAAACAAATCCAGAGAGTCTTACTTTTTTAATTAAAGAAGGTAGGAAATTTTATTCATGCAAACAATGGAGCGCAGAAAAAATAATACAATTGGAGCAAAAGGGGCGATGCGGAATAAAAGAGTGACAGGGCTGGGCAATGTCAAGTTGGATCCAAGACTTGAACCCCACGGATCCATTCACCCCAATGCCAGAAGCTCCTAAACCCAAAACGTTTCGGCTTTGGGGCTTTATACCCCGTTCCCTCGAAAAACAACGATATAAGATAAAAGCCTGAAGGAGAATTCTCTATACTCTATAAACATGACCAACCTTATATATTCAGATGGGACAGACGAGGAACGGGAAAAGGAAGTACCTTTCAGAAAAACAAAGGGGTGGCAGATAGAGGAGACCGGAGGGCGATCAGTTGCTTGAATTTGAGTTGCCACATTGTGCTTCGTTCTGATTGATGATTCCGGTGATGATGATGATGGTTAGGATTGACTTCTTCCCTTTCTTTCAATTGAAAAGAAACAAAAATTTAAAAAAAAGTAGGAAAATCCAAAACTTGTCTGATCTGAGCAGTTGATGGAGGGAGAGAGAGGAGGGGTTTTGCGTTTCTTGTGTGTTGAACAGCAGCGGGACTGGTACTTGAACTAGAGACTAGAGCGAGAAACAAAAGCCAATCACCAAACTGCAAGAGATGTCGGAAGGGAAAGACACAAAGTAGAGAAGTCCTGATGCTCCCTATGCTAGAAACGAACAAGGAGGCAGAGAAGAATGTAAAGCGAACCAAATCCCCCGGAAATTAATACGTAAAATTTAGAATGGGACTGCTCCTCTTCGTCCTTCCAAGTACGGTACTCTCAAAAAAGTCGCAAAAAGAAAGGTACACATTTGGTTTGATGCGTTGCATATAAGGTACAGACTCACGAGAGCGAGAGAGAGAGAGAGAGAGAGAGAGAGAGAGAGAGAGACTATTAGTACTAGAAGAGAGTGAATTGGTCTCTAACTTAGATCGTACCACTACTATGATTGTTCTTTTTTCCTTTAAAAAGAAAAAAAACTTTTGGCGAGGGTGACAGCTGACTCCATAACCATTTCTTCATAGAACAGCTCCAACTGTTGTGGTTCCCGTTTACCGGGGAATGGCTTCAGCACATGGGGAGCCTCAAAGCATGTTCTAATTTTAGATTTATTGGTCCGGTGGTTTGTTTGTGTATTTGTTTCGTAAATATTTTAAAAATAAAATTATAGTATACTATTAAATTTTTTAATTTATTTACTTTTCAAACTTATTTAGTTTATAAATTAAATTTCTTTAATTATTAGCTAAACAGAAAATATTTAAAATAAATTAAGTGTACAATAAAGAGTTTATTATCTTTTCTTATAAAGGATGGGCAAAAAAGTTAAAATGTATTATCTTTGTGCTTAATTCATGTCGAAAATTCACTATTGATTGAAAAAAAAATTATATGGTTTAATAGGTTATACAAGCCATCTATAATAAGATGGCATTATAATTACAAAAGAATAAATTACTTAGGGTTAGATTAAAATTATAGTTTATTGATAATGAGGTAAGTAAAAAATAAAATTTTATATCATTTTCTTTACGGGATACTTAATATCATTTTCATCCCTCACAAAATCATCAATTTCATACTAGATAACTCTTGAATATATGTATTTCAAGTATACAAACATGATAAATAAGGGACAATATAAAATAAATAATTTATGTCACCTTTGCTATGTTCCAACCAAGTGAACACTTAGTTGATGATGGTATTAGTAAGCTAACAATTATTAATTATCGTTGTAAAAAATAAGACCCGAATTACATTTTGAGTAAGAATATTATTAATAATAATATAGTATTTGCGAGCTTACGGTCCAGCTTTTAATTGGGATTGTCTTTGTATGTCTAAATCATTATGGGCTTTAACTCGTGAAGTTAGAGGTTTAATATATAGAGGGAGTAATTAGGGGACTTATTAGCAATTATTACTCTTAAGACTGATTTACGTTCTGTCTGTACATTGTTTCTGACATTCACGTTGTTCACCATTCAGAGACTGTTCAGGAAGAGAAGAAGGGCCAGGAGAAAGAGACAAGAGAAGGGGAAGTGCTTGAGTCTACAAGTTTAGGCAACTCGTGTTCCCCTTATGCTTCTATCTAGGTTTAATTAGTATCTAGGGTTCTTCATTTTGAGATTCTGATTTGGGAGAAATTGTGATTCTGATGATTCTAATAGGGTACTGATAACTGGATTGTAGGGGGAAAATGAATTAGAGGTGATAAGAGTAGTCTGTGATTCAATGTTCTTGGTAAGGGATTCTGACTTATCTGCGGTTTTTGTTCTTAACTGGTGTTTTTAATAAATTCTCCTATATTCTAAAATTTTGGAAAAACTATGTTAGTATAAAATTTGGATTGAGCATGGTAAATAGTTCATTACTGTGATTGGGTTATTATGATGATAAGTATAGTTTATAGGACATCTAAATTTCTGTTTTGGCACTGTTCTGATTCCTGATTTCTGGTTCTGTTCTGTTTGATGCTTGGGGCTTGGAATTGATAGGGATGATCCCATTCTGTTTTGTGTACTGTATAGGCTAGGGGGATAAACCTATTATGTGTATTGGCGCTTATCCTAATGGGATACAATAGTTAGAAGACTGATATCAGTTAGTTAAAGCCTTTCCCCATGCATATCATATTCGTGAATTAAGTTGCATTTAAGTATGTGTTATACATACTTAAATGCACAAAATTGGTGTTTTCCTTGGTAAAGGGGATGGTTGGATTGGTTCATGGGGTTAGGGTATTGCAGGTTGACTTTTTGATGCTCTGAAAATTGTATTTGCGCATTCCAGAGCTCACCTAGCATTGGCTCCCTCGCTCACGATCAGCGTCGGCTTCAATGTGCTAGTCGAGCTCCTCCCACATGACGACGGGTTAACTTTACTTTGATCCCAACGTCAGTTTCCTTCTGTACAGACGTTTGTTTTTCCCCTTAACTGATTTGTCATTATTTTTATTTGATAAACAACACCGATTCAGTATTCGGGTGTTGATTATGTATCATTTGATTCAGTGCTGAATAAAACTAAGGAATTCATTGTTCTTCTTTTCCCTCCTCTTATTTTTTGGTGTGATATTCTGAGATCTCCTTAAGGTTGTACACGACATTTCCAATTCCCTTCAGAACTCTAATTCTCTGACTTTTGCCCAAGAATCCAAATGTTTTGTTGTACCAACCTTTGATATGAGTTAGATGTGAGAATTTCCTTAAGCTTAGACTGCAACCATCTCCCTAATCATGACAAATTACAAATTTCTGTTGAAAGACTAAGTGCTCTGCGAAACTATTACTTATGTAACTTGCTCAATCCTGTTAAGTTATGTTTTCCTTGCTGAGCTAGTGAGCTCACCCCTTATCTAATATTTCAGATTCTCGGTTGGAAGAGGAAGAGTTAGACGAGTGGTTCGAGGAGGACCTAGAGAGATTTTTCTGAAGAGCTTATGTAATACATTATTCATGTTAGATTTGTACTGATGACAATTAAGATTTTAGCATGTGTTGGAATAGTACAAGTTTATGGGATTTTGTTTCCATTGTGTTTTAGTTAATAGCATTTGGTTATTTTAGTTTATTTTGTTTGTTTCTGGTTCCAGGTTTGGTATTCTATTTTGGGATACTGCCATGTCATCCTCGGGTTTGGAGCGTGACATTTAGTGGTATCAGGGAAATAGGTTATGATTACCTTAAGCTTAAACTTGAAAATTCTGTAAGTGGGATATGTGAGTGAGTAGAGGTTTAAGCGATGCTTAAGTTTCTAGGGTTGTTGATTGTTGAGATTTTGATTGTTCTTTTTCTTTGTTTGCAATTATGTTAGTACGTTGCGGAATTTGAAATGGCATGAGGAACAAGAAGAATAGCTCAGGAGGGTGTGGGAGATAGTGACCGTGACAGAGCAGCCGCGAGGGTTTGGGGTCAGGCCAGTAGGGCAGCTTAGTGCTCGAGGTCATCAACAACTGTATCTACACCGTGCAGGGCTGTAGAAGTACCACTTGGGGGAGTTCGTTTGCCTCCACCTCCCCCTTTTGCACCACCATTGGTCTCTTCAGGGCCATTCTCGACTCCTATACCAACTTGGGTGCCTCTCTTTGTTCCATCAGATATGTCGGGGTCTAGTACACCCATTGATATGCCTACTGCTTTGGCAATAGTGGCACCAGCTATACAGAGCCAACAACTCTTACAGCAAGAACAGATGAGAGTGCAGCAAGAACAATTGAGGCTGCAGGCTGAGCAACAAAAGATACAGCGTGATCAAGAATGGCGATATCAACATAATGATTTCGGGGCAAAGGCCTTATATGAGTGATGAAGAAGATGGGACTACCTACCTCCAATGGAATTGGGGGCCCAGAGAGAGTCGAAGAATGGATCGAGGAACTTGAGCACCACTTCGAGATAATGGAAGTCCCTAAGAAGGTGAAGCCTAAGGTAGCAGTACCATTTCTGGTTGGAGAGGCTTTGAGGTGGTGGAAGGGAGTGAAGGCTATCTACCAACACGGAGAAAAGCCTTTTTCTTTGGAGAAGTTCAGGAAAATTTTCTGGAGTAGTACTTCCCCAACATCTTCAAGATGGAGAAGGAGAATCAATTTTTCGAGATTGTCCAGACAGAGCAGATGAGCATCATTGATTATGCACTCAGAGTTACTTCACTAGGAAAGTATACTTCTGCAGTCACTCGAGATTACATCTCGAGGACCAACCGATTTGTCCGTGGACTCTAGGCTAGGATTCGAGGAAGATTATCAATTATCCAGCCTACTAGTTATTAAGAGGCCTATTAGAGGAGCTTGGACATTAATGTCGAATTTAAAAGAACCGATGCCGAGAAGGGCAAAAAGAGGCCTAGGTTTGTATTTAGCCAAGGGCAGAGTGTTGGATCTGGGTTCAGACAGGGATAGAGTTTCAGGCCTGGGTTCATTCAGGGGCAAAGGACTAGATCAACACCAATGGGTTAGCCTGATGCCAAGAGGAGAGCCATAGCCGATTCGTCAACACTGGCAGCCTTAGGAGGTCGCACCCTGGGTGCCACGGTTTCCACGGCACCCCAGTACAATACGCTGTGGCATATGTGCACTAACTGTGGCAGGAGACATCCAGGAGAGTGTAAGTGGGCCTCAGATAGTTGCTTTAGGTGTGGGAAGTAAGGACACAAGGTTTACCAGTACCCAGAGCTAATTTCGGGGCTAGCCCAAGCAAACATTGAGGTGCAGAAACCAAAGACGGGAGAGCAGAGACAGAAGCCTAATGTCGGGTTTTTGCACTTACTCATGACGAGGTCGAGGCAGTTGAGGACGTAGTCACAGGTACGATTCTGGTTAACTCTGTGCCAGCTTATATGTTGTTTGACTTTGGTGCTTCCCACTTGTTTGTATCTCATAGATTTGCCAAAGCACTTAAAACTGTTCCTACCTAGTTAGACAATACTTATAGGATGTCTGTTCCTAGTGGGAAGGTTTTGGTTTCCAACCTTATGCATAGGGGTTGTAAGGTAGAGATTAATGGAGAAGAGTTGGATGCGAGCTTGATTCAATTGAACATGGTGAACTTTGATATCATCTTGGGTATGGACTAGTTAGCTAGCAATCATACCTTAGTGGACTTCCAAGAAAAGAGAGTACAGTTTGTGTTGCCAGGAAAAGCAGTGTTCCAATTCCAAAGTAGAGGAAGCGAGCCTTGCAGAGAATCAATGCCGATGATTTTAGTAGTTAGAGCTCGCAAGAGTCTATAGAAGGGATGTGAGGCTTACTTGGCGTATGTGGTGGATATTGAGAAGAAAGAACCGTGTATTAAAGATATAGAAGTAGTGAGGGAATTCAAGGAGGTCTTTCCAGTGGATCTGCCAGGTATACCCCCAGAAAGAAAAGTGGACTTTGAGATCAATTTGATACTAGGGGCTGAGCCAATTTCAAATGCCCTATACCGAATAGCACCAGCAAAATTGAGGGAGTTGAAAACCCAACTTCAGGATTTGCTAGACAAGAAGTTTATCCGTCCCAATGTTTCTCCATGGGGTGCACCTATATTGTTTGTAAAAAAGAATGATGGCAACATAAGAATATACATTGATTATCGGGAGTTGAACAAAATCACGATGAAGAACAAGTACACGTTGCAACGAATTGATGATTTATTTGATCAGTTAATAGGGGCTAAGGTGTTCTTGAAGAGAGACTTACGATCGGGATACCATTAGTTGCGCATCAAACATGAGGACATACCAAAGAGTGCATGTAGAACCCACTATGGGCACTATGAGTTATTCGTCATGCCTTTTGGTTTGACCAACGCCCCTGCAGCATTTATAGAGTTGATGAATAGAGCCTTCGAGGATGAATTGGACAAGTTCGTGGTTGTGTTCATCGACGACATTTTGGTGTACTCTCTATCAAAAGAAGCTCACTGAGAGCATCTCAAGATAGTGTTGCAAAGGATTCGTGAGCAAAAACTGTATGCAATGTTCAGTGAATGTCAGTTCTAGCTGAGGAGTGTAGCGTTTCTGTGCCATGTGATCTCAGAAAAGGAGTTGCTGTGGATCCTAAGAAGATTGAGGCAATCCTTGATTGGCCTAGACCGACTATTGTTTCCAAGGTCAGAAGTTTCTTGGGTTTGGCAGGTTATTACTGAAAGTTTGTGAAGGATTTCTTCAAGATAGCCACTCAGTTTACTCAACTTACTTAGAAAAAAGTCCAGTTCAAGTGCAGTGATGCGTATGAAGAAGCTCCCAAAAGTTGAAGAGGTTGTTGACTTCTGCATCAGTTTTGGCCTTACCCTTTGAGGTTGGAGGTTTTACCATCTACAGTGATGCTTCAAAGAATGGACCGGGCTGCGTGTTGATGCAAAGTGGGAAAATGATATCTTATACATCGCGTCAGTTGAAACCCTATGAGCAGAACTACCTGATTCACGATCTAGAGTTAGCTACATGGTATTCGTATTGACGATCTTGAGACACTACTTGTATGGTGAAATATGTGAGGTTTTCACTGATCATCAAAGTTTGAAGTATTTATTCACCTAAAAAGAGCTGAATATGAGGTAGAGGTGTTAGCTAAAATCAATTAAAGATTATGATATGAAAATAAGCTATCATCCGGGAAAAGTAAACTGTATAGTTGATGTTCTCAGTAGGAAAAGAGTGGGAACCTTGGCAGCTTGTATCACTGAGTAGGAACAATTGATTTCAGAATTTGAGAAGTTGGAGGAGCTGGAAGTTGTGTAACTCGCATCGAGTTATTTGGCATCTTTGATAGCCCAATCTTTTTTGGTGGAACGAATTAAGGAAGCACAACCTGGAGACAGGGAACTAGAAAAGAAAAGGGCAACAGCTCTCAGCGGAGCACAGCCAGAGTTTCAGGTTCATAAGGATGGTAGTTTGCAGTTCTGAAGCAGACTATGTGTTTCTAGTGAAGAAGCCTTAAGGATGGAAGTGCTTAAGAAAAGTTATAATACGAAACTTTCAATTCATCTAGGATGGACTAAGATGTACCGGAATCTTAAAAGGTATTTTTGGTGGAGTGGAATAAAGCGGGACATAGTGGACTTTGCATCTAAGTGTTTTGTATGTTAAAAGGTTAAGGCAAAATACCAGAGACCTGCAGGATTGTTGAAGCCTCTGGAGATTCCTCTTTGGAAGTGGGAGCACCTCACCATGGATTTTGTCACAAGTTTACCGAGATCCAGCACTGGGAAGGACACTGTATAGGTTATAGTGGACCGATTGACTAAGTCAGCCCATTTCTTGCCCAGGAAGTTAACTGCTTCGATAGAATAACTGGTTCAAATGTATATGGATGATATTGTTAGGTTGTACTAAGTGCCAGTGAAAATTGTATCGGACAGAGATACTCGGTTTGTGTCTTGTTTCTAGAAGAGCTTCAATGAAGCGATGGGAACCACTATCACTTTGAGCGCTGTTTTTCACCCTCAGACTGATGGCCAATTTGAGAGAACGTCTATTAGATAGCCTGACTTTGATAGAGTTCTTATTGGCATTGCCCTATACAAAGCACTGTATGGTAGGAGGTGTAGAAGTGTGTTGGGACGATGTAGGTGAAAGAAGGATAGCTAGGCCAGAGTTGGTATAAATAGCGTCAGAGAAGGTACAGATTGTTCGTGAGAAGTTGAAGGTAGCTCAAGACCGTCAGAAGAGTTGGGATGATAATAAGCGAATACTTTTGGAATTCAAATGTGGGGATAAAGTGTGTCTGAAAGTTTCCCCAACCAAAAGGAGTTACGAGATTTGGTAAAAGTAGGAAGTTAAGCCCGAGATATATGGGTCCTTATGAGATTCTTGGATTGCAGATCTGGCATATCGGTTAGCTTTGCCACCGACTTTATCCAAGTTGCATAATGTATTCCATATATCCCAGCTAAGGAAGTATGTAGCAGATCCGAGTTATGTGTTAGAAGTATCTCCGTTACGGGTTCGTGAGGACTTGACTTATGAAAAGGTGCCAATAAAGATTGTTGATCGGAAGATACAAGTTTTGAGACGGAGGTCTATACCTTACATGAAGGTTCAATAGACTAATCACTTTGAGCAGGAAGCTATTTGGGAGTTGGAAGAAGATGCACGACGGAAGTATCCTACTTTATTTGAGAATTCAGGTGCGTAAGTTTCGAGGACGAAACTTTTTGTAAAGGGGGTGGAATGTGAGCCCACAACCCAACTTTTAATTAGAATTGTCTTTGTATGTCTAAACTGTTATGAGCTTTAGCCCATGAGCTTAGAGGCTTAATTAATAGAGGGAGAAATTAGGGGACTTATTACCTTTAAGACTAATTTACATTCTATTAGTACGTTGTTTTTGACATTCACGTTGTTCACCATTCAGAGGCTGTTCAGGAAAAGAAGAAGGGCCAAGAGAAGGATACAAAGGAAGGGGAAGTTCTTTAGTCTAAATATTTAGGTAACTTGTATTCCCCTTATGCTTCTATCTAGGTTTAATTAGTATCTAGGGTTCTTAATTTTGAGATTCTGATTTGGGAAAAATTGTGAGTCTGATGATTCTAATAGGGTATTGATAACTGGATTGTAGGGGAAAAAAGAATTGAATGTGGTAAAAGTAGTCTGTGATTCAGTGTTCCTAGTAAGGGATTCTGACTTATTTACGTTTTTTGTTCTTAACTAGTGTTTTTAATAAATTCTCCTCTCTTATGAAATTCTAGAAAAACTATGTTAGTATAAAAATTGGATTGAGCTTGTTAAACAGTTCATTACTGTGATTGGGTTATTATGACGATAAGTATGGTTTATGGGATATTTAAATTTTTGTTCTAGCACTGTTCTGATTCCTGATTTCTAGTTCTGTTCTGTTTGATGCTTGGGGCTTGGAATTGGTAGAGATGATCCCATTATGTTCTGTGTACTGGCCATAGGCTAGGAGGATACAATACCTAGCCAACCTGTTCTGGGTACTAGCCCTTCTCTTACCGAGATACAATAGTTAGGAGATTGATATCCAGTTAGCTAAAACTTTTCCCCAAGCATATTGTCTTTGTGAATTAAGTTGTGTTTAAGTATGGGTTATATATGTTTAAATGGCATCTGATGCACAAAATTGGTGTTTTTCTTGGTAAAGGGGATGGTTGGATTGGTTCATAGGGTAGGGGTGTTGCAAGTTGACTTTTGGGTGCTCTGAAAATCACGTTTGCGCATTTCAGAGTGCACCCAACGCCGGCTCTCTCACCCACAGTAAGTCCCAGCTTCACACTGGCCGGTGCCGGGTCCACTTTGCTTTGATCCCAGCGCCGATTTCCTTATGTACAGATGTTTGTTTTTTCCCTTGACTAATTTTTCATTATTTTTATTAGATAAACAACACCGATCCAGTATTCGGGTATTGGTTATGCATTATTCAATTCAGTACTGAGTAAAACTAAGGAATTCATTATTCTTTTTTTCCTTCCTCTTTTTTCTTAGTGTGATATTTTGCGATCTTCTTAAGATGGTACACAACCTTTCCGATTCCCTTCAAAACTCTGATTCTCTGACTTTTGTCCAAGAATCCTAATATTTTGTTGTATTGACCTCTAATGTGAGTTATTGAGGCTTGAAAAGGGGAAAACATAGAGCATGCAGCGGAAGTGAAATTAAAAAAAAAATTAGAAAAACTGAAGAATAAAGGAACTCCCGAACATAGCCGGCGCCGATTGGGCTCTGTCCAGATTTCGAGGAGAATAATTTCTAACATTTTCTCCTTATTTTCAAAGTTGGCTGGACTGGAATGTGTGGAACCGGGATAGGTGCGCTGGTAGAAACCTCTGGTGCGATTCTTCTAAACCTCCTACTCCGTCTTTGTATGTATGTGAACGCCAACCTCTCGATCTTCCAATATATGGCCTGCCTAATTCTGTTTGGTGAACAACTCACAGACTAAGGAACTTTTTTTTGGAGAGAGAGAGAGAGAGGCGTCTCTTTTTCACAGAGAAGATGCAGTGGAAAAAACGTTGTTTTTCATTCTCCTGTTTAACTTAAATAAAACCCTGGGTTAAACTGGATTGGCCCATTGGACTTTTAGTTTAGCCTTTTAGACTTAATTAATTATTTTAATTAGAACCAAATAATTAGCCCAACAAATAATTACTTTTTCAGTCCAAATAAACCAATCCAATGAATAAGCCTATATTAATTTAGTCCCAAGTTAATCTTTAATTATTCAAATTGGGCCAAAACCCTGAATAATTAATTAACCCACCAAACTAATTTAATTAATTCTCTCTCCATAGACTTTTTTTTTTATTCTAACCCAATAATTAAATTAGACTAATAAAATAAATTATATTTAATTTAATTTAAGATCAATTCCTTAGTTTGTATTTAATTAGGACTCACAGTTTATGTTGGGATCAAAAGACACATCGCTTTGGCTTCTAAAATGACCAAAATACCCTTATCATATAAATAGTTGTATTTTGTATTTTAAATATTTTCTAATATCACCATAAGGAAATATTGACCCTAAGGACAATGCTGCGTTAGCAAAGTCTCCGACCTACAGGTGTAATGACTAAAATATCCCTCTATACATCACCGTACATTTAGAGAGGAATAAGTGTACTAACACCTCTCTAAATGACATCTACCATCCTCAGGCTTCTAGTCCAATGATCTACGACTTCTTGAATTGTTTCCACTTTCCAAGGGAGTTACCATAAAGCAAACATCCAAGTCATGTTTCCTAAGGCCCTAGATATTTAGATCATTCAGATAACCACAATGGGTGATATAGTATATAAATTATCTTATACAAGTTTGTCTTAACTAACTAGTTACACATACCCAACATACAAGTATATTGGTCCTACGATAAAACCTTAACTATAGTATATCGAAGTATATGCTTCCAGCTTCGTTAGACCATCAACTTATACTCAAATCGTAGAGTACTAGTTCACACTGTAGCAGTAGTAGTCTAAATTTCTACCATATAGTCTTTTAAGAAACCACTACTACAGGTTATATTCTACGTATTCGTAATACGCTTATGTCATGAAGTGAGTGGACTACTCGGTGGCTAAAGGTAAGTCATTCTCTATTTGGAATTCACAACATAATAACCTAGACATGATGAGATTCTCATTCTTATCAATCGGTTAAGAACGAACGTCAACCCATGATCCATACCTTACTGTGAAAGGCCTCCATTCACATGGACCACTTATTTAAACACAATGGGTCTTTTCTAAGCGTAATTGTGCACAAATAAAATGTAAATTCACAAACAATTTCTAAAAATAAATTCTTTTATTAAAACATTCGATATTTACATCAGAAACCTAGTATAAGAGGGCATATTTCCCAACAAGTTAGATGTGAGAATTTTCTTGAGCTCGAATCGCAACCATCTCCCTAACCATAACAAATTACAAATTTATGTTGAAAGACTAAGTGCTCTGCAAAACTATTACTTTTGTAACTTGTTCAATCTTAATTAAGTCATGTTTTCCTTACTAAGTTAGTGAGCTCACCCCTTATCTAATATTTCAAGTTCTCAATTGGAAGAGAAAGAGTTAGACAAGTGGTTCGAGGAGGACCTAGAGTGATTTTTTTAAAGAGATTATGTAATATACTATTCATGTTAGATTTGTATTGATGACAATTGAAGTTTTAGCGTTTGTTGGAATAGTACAAGTTTACGAGATTTTGTTTTCATTGTGTTTTAGTTAATGGTATTTGAGTTATTTTAGTTTGTTTTGTTTGTTTTTTATTCCGGATTCAATATTCTATTTTGGAATACTGTCATGTTATTCTCAAATTTGAAACGTGACAATATTGTTAATATGATTTTTTTACGTGTCTAATTTTGAAAAAGACTAATAAAATTAAATTTGATCAATAACAATATATTTCACATTTTTTCATCTTTAAACATTACCGTGTCATCGAAAAAGGTGAATCCGTACGTACTATGAGCTAATATAATTATCTACAACTAAGCTTAGATACAAACTTTGCAAATTGCATAATCTTGTGATTTCTAATAAATCACCAATCCAAGGAATAATACTTAACAATGTAACACTGTATTTAGGAAGTAATTATTTTCAATTCAAATTAAAATTTCAATTTAAAATAATATTAATTAAAATAATTTTTATTTCTAAACTGTCACATACTCACAACACGTCATATTTTTTCTGTCTCATTAATAATTACGCTCCACGTATATTTCTATTGAATAATATTTTATTCAATTTTAACAAATTAATTTCAATCAATTTCTTATCCAAAGATAATAGCAATAATATATGTCTATGTGGATTTGTGTGGGTCTTAAGCCCATATATATATATATATAGAGAGAGAGAGATTATTTGGGTTGGGTTGGATTGTTTTGGGCTGGATGTAATTTTAGCGTAGTCTAGCTCTCTTTTACACCCAAAACATAAAATTCCTGAGCCTGCACAAAACCTCTATAGGCAAGATTTGGTTATATTGGGTAAAGATTTTTTATTATCATTCTAAATTAAAATTATTTTAATTTAAATATATTATCATTTTTATATAATTTTTATTTTTCAAAATTCTTCACAACTTATTATACTTTCTCTTTTGAGTTATTTAATACTACATATTTAATTTTTTATAAAATTCAATTCAAATTAATCCCTTCTCACTTTCACTCTTAATATAAGTTTAAGAACCAATTCTAATTCATTTGCATTCTTATTCCCACTCGAAGGATTTGAATCATATATTTTTAAAAAATATATTTATATTAAAAAAAATTGTAAAACAATTTCTTAAATTTACTACTATAGCTTCTTCAAAGTATGGAACGAAAGGGGAAAAAAATCGTTGAAATACTTTCTTAAAAAAAAAAAAAAAAGCAAGCTAAAAATTTAAACAAATATAATATTGAAATGGTTAGAAGAAAGTTAAATAAGTAAAAAATTTAGTAGGACTATTATAGACAATTCCCATTTGATTCCATTATCGCCAAAGGAATTAAACCGAAATTGGAAATGAAGAAGAATACCCCATCTCCCTCTTCCTCTCCATCTCCCTCTCCCTCTCCCTCTCCTCTCCCCAGTCAAAACTCAAAAGGGCCTCGTCTCAAACTCTTCTTCCAATTTCCATTTCCAGACTGCGGCAGAGTTTTCATCACCATCTCTACTCCTGACAGCAAAAGGTCTTTCCTTTCCTCAATTTCTTCAATCCCCGAAGGCTCTGCTGGGTACGCATTGCGTTTTCTCTTTGCTAATTGTTCGTTTGATGATGAAAATTGCATTCAAAATTTAAACAACACGTAAATAATTTTTTTTCCCCTTTCATTCGACATGCATGACTTGGTAGAGTTGGCCAGGCTTTCTTCCTCTCTCCTTCTTCAAGTTTGGTACCAGTAGACTGCTACTCTTCTACTGCTATCTTGTGTGTGTGTGTGTTCACCCCCCCCCCCCCGACAATTTTGCAAGTTCAATTGGAAATTTATCTGCGTAGACGGGTTCAGTATTTCGTGAATTTTCTCTTAATTGATTGAATAGTACAATTACGAGCATTTCATGCTCCTATATTCTTGACTACTGTTGCAACCATATATTTCTTTTGCCTCATAAACCCAATTATCTGCTGATAGAGCCATCAAAGCTTGATTAACAACAATTTTCTATCCCTTAACCAAGCCAAGATTCCACCATTTTAGAATGGAAGGGAAAACACCGAGATTCTTTTTTTACATCTACGAGGATGAAAAATTACGTTGTACCTCACATTTGTTCTCAAAGACAAACAGAAACAGTGCTGCTTCCTGATAAGTTTGTAATATAGAGCCTTTGTTTTATCAATGTTGTCCAATTTGGCTCTTCCTTTTGTGTGCAATCTAGTTTCCTCATGCGCACTGGTAGGGTTCTTTTGGTTGCTATAATCTATGGATTTTGCTTCAATAATGTTTATGACTCTTTACGGAGATCTTTTGCATTGACTCTTGCTGAATACTGAGGCATTATAATATCTCCAACATCCATCCGCTGTAAATCAGGTGCCTCAGTGTGATTATCTAATGGCTGCAAGGGAGGATATGCAAACTGCAGCTACATCTCAGTCAGTAATGATCATTCGTGAATCCAAGGTATTGGGATTTCCCATGCAATTGTTACTATATTTTGTTTCTTCCTTTGTTCGTTATGATTTCTTCATCTTCTTCAAGAAGGCTGAATATAATGGTTTAACACTGAGTTCTCTTGTGCACTCCATTTGTTTCTGACCGAAAATGAAGAATTGTGATTCCCAGTTTATTTACAATTGCAGAAATTTCAAGATGATATAGAAATGCTCGGTGGTAGAATTAAACACCACGAAGAGAGTATCAGATTTTTGAAGGCCGAGAGAAACAAGTTGGATGACTTAATTCTGGATATGCAAGGTACATACGGCTTCATTTCTCTAAATAACCAGTGCTCTTCACATCATTTTTGCCATTTTATGTCAGAAAAGATAAATAGGGTTTTAATCATTTTGGTTAAGGGTTTGGTCCTCTTGAAACTTAAAAGATGCACATCCCATGTTCTTTAAGGGTGCAAGAGTCACCACTGTCTTTCGTTTTACACCTTGCTTTGATCTTGACAGGGTGAAGGCTCAGTTTGTTGATCTTGGTTGTTTCTTCACCAAAGATAATGCATCCCCCCCCCCTCTCTCTGTCTGTCTCTGTGGGATGGGGTGGGGGAATAGATATGAGACTATAAAACTCTGAAAAGCCAAAGCTAGAATCATAAATTTGTAGTGGTTCATTATTAAAAGTCTGTGCCAGTAGGGAAAGTTTATAGATGTTTTGGAGTCTTGGACTTTTATTTTAACTGTTGTTAACCAAAAATAGATTTTCTAGAGAGATTAGTTTCTTATCTTGTTTGGATTCTTTGCTATTACTTTTGACGCCCTAGAGTTCTTTATTTGACTTTCCTTTTCTTATTTTACGGTACTTGTTATGATGCTTGTTTTGATCAAATCTATTCTCAGTTTCTCTTGGCAAGTATCATTCAGCGAGTGAATGGGAGGTGGAAAATCTGGACCCCACTCATGATCATAGTGAAGAAGAAACCATTGAAAGTATTCTACAGCATGCAAATTCTGCAGCTGGAATTTTGTGTCAATTGAGAAATAATCATCAAATTCAGGCTTCTAATAATATGCCATGGATGAAGGATGTTCTAGGTATTGTTGCAACACTAGGAAAATTGGAGGATGATAACCTTAACAGGTTAGTTTGTTTGTGTATTTTTTGTTTGGAATTGTCAATAGTATTTTACACATGGAATCAGTGGAAAAAACAAGCATGTTGTGAGTTCAAGAGTGATTCTGGTGTCTAAGGTTTGATATTTGTCCACTTGCTCTTTAGTTTACCAAGTGTCCAGATAAAAACAACATATTATTGAATATTCAGAAGCATGAGAGTTGACTAATCAATCACTATGGATATAGTGCTGTAAAATGCTTTTTACTTGCATAATTCACAAGTTTCACATTAAATTCCAAATCACAGGCTTCTGGCGGCATATCTGGGGATTGAAACTATGCTAGCAGTTGTTTGCAAAACAGAAACCTGCGTTAAAGCTCTGGAAACATATGATAAAGAAGGGTCAATAAATAAAAGTTCTGGTCTTCATGGACTTGGAACTTCTATTGGGAGGTCTTTGGATGACCAGTTTCTTGTCATTTGCCTAGAAAATATGAGGTTAGTGGTTATTTTGATTTACTTGTTCTGCAGTTTTGGTGCACTCATGGTTCTCCCATTTCTTCCCCTCTAACTGGCTCAACTGTAGGCCATATGCCGGTAACTTCATAGTTGACGATCCACAAAGAAGGCTTGATCTTTTAAAACCAAAATTACCGAATGGGGAAACTCCTCCTGGATTTCTTGGGTTTGCTGTAAATATGGTCTATATCGACCATACGAATCTTTACTTTGTCACAGTTAACGGTCATGGCCTGAGAGAGACTCTTTTCTATCACCTCTTTTCAAGCTTACAAGTGTATAAAACCAGAGAAGATATGCTCCGGGCTCGCCCTTTAATAAGCAATGGTGCCATTTCTTTGGATGGTGGAATGATTAGAAACAGGGTGGTTTTTTCCTTGGGCAATAGGTAAGAACCTTAGCCTTGAAGAAGGTGCACTGGTGCTTTAAAAAAATTAGTTGGAATCAGAATTTTGTTTATAATTCTTCCATTTGAAAGTTAATAATTATGACATTTTAGAAAGATGTTTTCAGGTTTCCTTTGAGATCAATGTCTGTGTGTGAACTTGATAATTTTGAAGCTTTGGCCATTTTCTCTGTAATCGTTAGTGAATTTGGCTGCTTAATGTAAGCCCCTCTAAAAACTAAAATGCAACCAAAATATGGATGCTAAATTTTTGAATTTTGTACATGGTTCCTCTTTTAAAGATATCTAATGTTCACTCACTAAGTTGCTGTTATAATTGGTATTTGTAAACCATAGTTTCTTCTAATAGTTTATCTTATATGCATATATCTTTATTATGTCCAGATGGTGGCAGTGAAAGCCCTAAGTAACTTTTAATTGAGGTTAACAAATGAATTCAACTCAATACCTCCCCCCCCCCCACACACACACACACACTCACACACTCAAAAAAAAAGGGGAAAAAAGAAAATTCTCACAGAGAGACAGAGAGAGAGAGAGAGAGAGCACTGTGTACATTTTGCTTTTGTAAAGCTGTAGTTGGTGATATGCATTGCATGATAATCTTGTTTGCATAATGTTTCTTAGATTTTATCAACTTAGTGGACTTTACTAAGCCAAATGCTTTAGTTGTTCAGTATATCATTCATTTGTTCACACATTTCTGCAGTACATTTGTAAAATAAACCCCAATAAACAGTTTCCCACCAACTTCAGTTCTCAACTACATCTTTATTTTCTAATGGCCTATCTATTACTTTGAAATTCTTTGTATGCAGAAAAGTCATAGATGTCAAATTTCCCAAAACCTCAGGAAAGTTACATTTACCTAACAACTATTCTGAAATTGAAAAGAAACTAAAGGAATCAAAGTGGGAGAAGGAGAGATTGTTGGAAGATATGCGAAGAGAAGAAGCATTGTTGGACCAATCAAAGTTCAACTACGAAGTAAAAAAGCAAGAATTTGTCAAATTTCTTGCTGAGAGCTCATCGTATGCAGCTCAGGTAATACCTCAATGAGCCATAATCTGATATCGAATTTTCTGAGATTGTTGTTCCTGTTATATGCTTGAACAATAACTTGAGAAGAAATTTATGTTGACATTACTTTGCGTATGTCTCAATTAATTAATGTTAATTAATCTACCCCTACACTTTAAATGTGCAATTCTTTTGTCATTTTTTAACTGGATCTCAGTATATTAGAGATTTTAATGCTGTGAGAAATTTGCATTGTGCAGTATGTATAGTTCAAATTGATATATGTAAATCCTTTTGCGCCACTTCCAGACTAGTTTGAAAAAGTTGGCATACTAATTGTTTTCACATATATGCGTGCTTTGAACTGTTTTTTCCTGCAATGTCAATTATATCAGTATCATAAAGTATGCAGATGGAAGCAACATAATACAAGCTGATCTGTAGAAGCTGTTCTCAGCTTCAAATTATTTCTCTTTCCATGGAGACTATAACTGATAGGTGCACCTTTCTCATTATTATCATCATATAAATATTGGATACTATTGGCACTTCACTTATTTTCTTCACATGGTTTAACATTTAAAATCTTGGAACTTCCTGTACTTTTGAAGATTTAAACAATTCAAACTTTTTGTTTGTAATGGCCTAATGGCTGAAATAAAATTCAGCAGATAGATGCTTTTGGATGGATCCATAGGACATATAATTTCCTGCATCTTGGTAAAGCTTTTGGTCTTTTTTCCTCAACAGTCTCATGCCCAGTATCATCTGTAGGAAACCACCTCTTTCTTGTCAGCATCAGAGAACCTACTTTCTTGCGATATCTGATTTAGTTGCAGAGGGAAGACTAACACGCAGAGTCTGCTAGATTCGTTAACATATTATAACATGTGGTCACAGAGTTGGTTTTAAATTTGGAAAAAGGGAAGAAATACTGCAAACCATTTTGCATCTTTGCTGGTTTGTCTATTTGCTGATTATTTTAAATGAATAAAAGATGATGAAGGTTTTTTAAGTGGAATATGGTATGACTAGGATTTCACTTTTTAACTAGTAGATTTATTTGATTCTACCTATACAAAGGATAAATCTGTGGTCTCTCTAAATGCAGTACCAGGTTGTTCAGAATGGGAGAGATTTGACCCTGAGATAACTCTTATTGGAAGAAAAGCTTCAGCTGGACAGCATGGAGGGTGAAGTTTCCAAAAAAAAAAAAAAAAGGCCGTCAATCCATCAAGCCTGTTTAGCTTATTCTTTTCATATCTATGTGTGTGAATGTGAATCATGTTTGATGGCAAAGGATGCTCATTCTTGTGGACAAATTTTTATGAATGCACTGTCCACCAAGGGTGGATTTGTATCCCAAAAAGGCAGCTGAGCCTTAGTGTTTTCCGCATTGTTCTTATGAATCT
Organism: Voacanga thouarsii; assembly: GCA_026120185.1. NCBI lineage: Eukaryota > Viridiplantae > Streptophyta > Magnoliopsida > Gentianales > Apocynaceae > Voacanga > Voacanga thouarsii. The sequence continues at coordinate 257,266 of JANUWF010002093.1, forward strand.
TCCGCAACCCTGCCTGTTGTATGATGGCACCAGCTGTACTCCGTTACAGGGCTCCCAGCTGTCAGCTCTAGATAACCAGTAAAATTCAGATTCGACTTCAAATGCTGGTATGATGCTTGAAAAAGGAAGGAGCAAGTTGGCCTCCTTAAATCGAATTTGTTAAGGTATACTATTCCTTATCATATAGTATATCCTAATTGAACATGAAGAAACATTAAGAAAAGTTGAAATAAAAGGAAACTTGGAAAGATGGAATCAAGATCAACAAAATCTATTGAATATCAGTTGCTGAATAAATGTTACATTATGGTGTTGCATTCTGCTTAATTTCTGATTCTTCTGATGTGGATCAAGTTATTAAACACCCCTCTTTTGGGGAAGAGGTTTGCAACAAGAATGGCTGTAGAAATCTGTACAAATAATAGGATGCAGAGTGGCTGTTTACGGGATAGAGGAACTATGGATACGCCGGGTTATTAATTTCTTGACGCTGAAATAGCATTTATGGGCTACCTCTCCCTACTTTTGCCATTGCTGTGCTGTGATCTTGCAGCTTTTCTTTGCGAAATCTTGAGGGGATTCGGCTTATTTCCAGCAATTCCCCCTTCTCCGATTTCCTTTCCTTTCTCTGATTCTCTTTCCTCTCCTTCGCTTCTAGCCACACTAGATTTGGGATGCATTTGCAACTTACCATCTGACTTCCTCAGTACATGATGAGCTGCTTCATTACTGCCACCAGGTGCTGTCCTTCTCACCACTCCCTCTGTTTGACTGGATTGTTTACTTGGCGGCGTTTTTGATTTGGTAAGATCAATCGTGCTGTGCTCCGTATGCTGCCTGCCTGGGAGCCGGTCTTCTTGTGAAAGTTTTTGTGTGTTAACCCTGGTGGAACCTCTTTCTTGTTCGAAGAAGAGAACTTGCACCACTGTCCTCAACGGTAGTCGCTCATTTCTTACGACATGAGATCGTACATCCGGCGATAACTTCTGGCAGTCTAAGATGCGGCAGAGCTCCTTCTTATCTGCTTTTGTCAGATTAAGATGCTCCTGGCAGATACATATTAAAGCAACATGGAGAGCATCATTTCAAAAAGAGGGGAAAAGTATGACACAAATATGCAATTATCTTAAGCGCCTATCCAAGCAATTTTCTCAAGGCGTAGGATTCCCATGTGGCACATCCTTTTCCCTGCCTATTGATTTCTACTGATTAACCATATCTTATTCGTGTTGGTGTTTCAATCAGGGAAATAGCTAGCTACCCATTCCATTAGTTTCAGATCTGCGATGCAAATTTGTGTTGATTAATCTTTAGGTACAAGTAATCTGGAGGTACCTTGAGATAAATGTTAATTGCTTTGTAAAGTTCATCATGCAAGGGTCTTGCAATTTCTGGAACAGCTGCAGCAAGTGACACCACTTTCTGCACCGGCATGTTTACATCCCGTGCAACCACTTGAAGATAAGAGTCGATGAGCTTTCCGACCTTCACAATTGATCTTATTGATTGCCTTTCTTCTGATTTTCTCCTCCAGTGCTGCCTCAAGAAACTTTCTAACATTGCCCCCACCAAATCGATGTCGTAAGAGTGATGATCAGAGGGAAGCAGCAGCTCGTTCAGTGTTGCCTCCTCAAATTGCTGGCCTGATCTCCGGACGAGTTCCGCCTTTGTTACTGAAGACACCCCTAGGAAATTTGCCATTCTTAGGAGTCTCAGCAAGAATCCGATTGAAACAGATCCTGTCTCTGGTGGAATCATACTAACAACCATTTCGAGAATTTGCTGTTTTCTCTCCACTGATGGTTGTTCCATATGAGCAACTGACGAACTCTCCGTAGGAGTAGCTGTCGCAACCTCCGGTAGCCAACGACATGCATAGACATGCAAAGCTTCGCCAATAAGCTGAGGCGGCAGCATGTTTGTTGACCTCACAGCTGCAATTATGCATCTGAAAAGATCCATGTCAAGGTCAGATATGTCTTCTGTCCACCAGTCTCTCGGAACAGATTGGTGGCGCTTTCGTTCATACCCCCGCCTGGTGTAAGTGTAGGACCACGTGACCTACATTATATTCTCCATTGAAATTAAACTGCGACTCATGTATGGGAAGTCTTGTGTATTGATCAACAACTACAAGCCACACAAGCAAAAAAAGGATTCAGAAAATCTGACCTTCGGTGGAGGTTTCAGTATTTTCTCAACAATGGAGTCAATGCATCTTCTAATAATTCCAAGATTTTCTGACCACTCAGGCACCTTTCCAGTAGTCTGCAATGCAACAATGGAGTCCTTCCAACCTTCAAGGATGCATGAGTTGAAGAAAGCCTCAAGCTTTATGATGAAATTCCCCACCTCAACGGATTCGGTCATTCGGAGGAACTTTGCAGCACAGTATGCAGATACAAAGTTGTGAGCACTGAGACTAATTGTGATACCATAGCAAAATTTTGCACACAGCTCAAACGCATCTTCTCCACCCGGAATATCATGCAGCTCAAGAGTAATATTGCCCTCGTCAGAGTCAGAGCAAATTAATCTCTGTAGGAGACCGGACTTTGGAACAAGGGGAATCTGCAGTTAGACATAAAGGGAATTAAAGCTCTTTCTGATATCATCTGACAAAAGGGGTTGTAAGAGACAACGGAACCATGGTTTGTGCAGCTTAGAAAGTCATATACAGACAAGTCTCACTTAGATGCAGGGGGATATCTTCATCCACTACATCTAGTCCTAACAAATCTTTGTGCTCCAGTTTTAGAACCTAAGTACTGTTCGTGCTCATTTAACTCATGGGGTTGACTCGCAAGGCAGTTTTGATTTGCCACTTTCTTGGGACTTCATCACGATCATATTTTGCATGCATCTTCTGCTGCGCTTGCAGCCGTTTGGTAAAGAGGATCAATTTCATATATCGCGTCTTTGGCACTCAGATATGAGTTCCACCTCCCCCACAAGATTTAAAAAAAATCGACATGTGAAAAGAATTCTTTTTATGGGCTTCCTGCTACATATTCAGATTTATCCTTTTTTACTGAAGAAAACCAACCAGAATGAAGGCTAAATCTTCTGCTTGTTTCTTTGGTAACATACCTTGTGAAGAAGATAAGTGATGTTGTTAATGCTAATCGTAAGATCACTAGGAGCATCTGAAATTACAGTCCTGCATTTTCAATATTAACATGGTATAAGGTACACGATGAAATTCTTTTCTGATCTCAACATAATTATGGAGTGGGAATCAGTTCATTTACCTGATGGCCTCTTCTGTGTAGAAGGTGTCTGGTCTTGTTCCAAGTTTCATAAATTTCATTTTGGCTGTGATTATATTCCATTAACAAGATGTCACCACCGTTGAGTTGAACTCTCTCCTACTTTCCGGAGTAATTGAGTATCTTAACCTGCATCATCCATTGTTCCTGCTCCGGCTGAAAATAAAGAACATTGTCTATTCATCACCATTAAGACAGTAGTTAATGTTTCCTTGCTGACTAAACTACATGCATGAAGTACTTGAACAGGTGGTCCTAGCGATTCAGATGGGATTTAGATCGGAAAAGTTTGAATACATGACTAGGAGAAATTTCTGCAGAAATCTACACCAAAAAAAAAAATGCTGTGCGAGCTAATTGGCCAAGATTAAGGGCAAGAACATATATATTGTAAGCTTAACAAGTGGTCCTAAGACTCCAAAATAAATTACCGTGTTCCTGCTGCAGTGTTCTATGTGGATTGGAAATGTGGAATGTGGGCAATAGGTCCTCACCAAGGCACTATATATGTTGAGATTTGAGTATTAGGGTCCCATCAATTAGCTGTTCCCTTCCTCCATATATAGAGGCCTACAAGGCATTCAAACGCTGAAAGAATGTTCTCCTACAGAAGAACTATGATAAGAATCTCGGACTTTTTTGCTGTCATGCACTTTCGGGAGATCAAAGGTAAACCGGGTAGATATCTTTCCTCCCATGCAATGCTTGCATACATGCATTTATATGCCATTATTCGAGTAAAGTTGACCCTTGACATTACATAACATTTACCGAACTATACCGTATACACTGTCAAAGCAAAATGATTGGCGCACACCATATGATTCTCATTCAAGAATACCAAATAAGTTTGCAACATATCATGCGAATGTATAATTAGTTTCCGATATCTGCCCCCCTTGGTTTGTTTGTTCTGCGATGATGACAAATAAAAATATAAAAGAAAAAGCACTAAAGAGTTAATTAGTAATATACAAATAGAAAGACAGAAAAAAAAAGAGAGAGAGAGAGAAAGAAACAGATACACACTGCAAAATTTTCTTGCATTGGCCTTTTTTCTCTTTAAATGCTCGTGAGCCCGATGCCTTACAAAGTGAGCAGTTCCTAGACAGCGCTAGCACGGAATCGTATCAAATAGATTTTGATTTCTGTCCCTGAATGTTCTTTAATGCAAAAAAACAAGATGCAGAAGCCAACATACTTTTTAGAGGTCAGCTTTCTTAGATCACAATCCCACGAGTATGCGCAATCAGATAATGTGATGGACCTATCCTGTTCCGGGCCTCACATCTTTGCTAGCTCCATGGCTTAAGTGAGTGTGCGCTTTCGTGGGATGGGAATTGGTATTTGGGATGTGCTTTCTTGAAGTTAACAAAAAGCTCATGCCCAATTCTCCCATGAGTAGCTTTCATATGAGTCTTCTTTTGGCAATACTCTGTTGGAATTGTTCTTTTCTTTTTTTTTTTCGGGGCGAAGGCAGAATCTGTTGGAATATTATCTTAGAAAATGCTTACTGTATAGGATGAAGGGAATACTCAGAGCTAGCAAGTATATACGGATCGATGTATAAGCCAGGAAGATGAAATTTAGGCTGAGCTTCCTCTAGTGAAAGAGAAATCACCAAAAACACCAAAAAGGGCATGCAAGATATTGAAATTATCCTGAATTCGCCTAGCAAATATCTCAATGCTAAAGAAAAACTCTCCACCAAAATGAATCACCTTTTGCCCCCAAAACGAAAGAGAATCAGTTTGCAGATCAACGGGAAAAAATATGGAGCGTGAAGACATATAGACATACCATTAAGGATGATCGACGATGCGTGGCTCTGTTGAATACACAAGTCCACTTGCTAACATCCAAGTTGAAAGCTTGAATTCTATTTTCTTATGTATATAACATGGATCGAGCACTTTGAAGGAAGCTAGGGGTAGGGTTTGATCCGGAGGCATCAAACACTGCAGTTGTAAAAAAAGAAATAGCTTGAATGTGTATATAGGCAAGAGGAACCGACGGTGGACAGCAGATACAATACTTTCATGCACGTAATCATGCAGAAACTAGAAACTAGAGAGAGATGAAGGAAAGAGGGGAGCTCGAAAATACACAGAAGCCCTACATGTGGGACGTAGCAAGAGCATCCCAGAGGCTGTTGGTGCTGGACACTCACCAGGCGCACACAGCAGAACGGAAGAGAGAAAGGGTGCTGGATACAGCTTACAAATTAATCTAAAAAGATGAGACGATGATGGGACTAGTCAACATAGTAATGTGTCAAAAGCACAACATGATTAACTTCTTGAATTCGAGAGCAAATTTAGCAGTCACTTTCTCACAATTTCAATGTGTATCATAGTTGTTGTATTGACGTTGGTGAGCATTATACATTGTTTTTAACTTTGTACATAGTTCTAATTACATAATACTCTACTTATATACATTTTTCTTACTGTATAAATTGTCATATATCCATTTCGTTGAGAAAAAATTAAAAAAAAGTAAAAAAAAAATGTTCTATGAGAGTGGAGAATGGCAATGGCAACAGCTATGCAAGTGGTCGGGCGTGGGGACATGGAGGGCTGGCCCATGACTCTGCCATGGGAGAAGATTTTTCAAGCAGGGGGGCCCTTTGGAAAGATCCAATCTGTACAGTGTCTCATTATGCTTCTCCCCACTAACGCTGGGCAGAGCAGAAGTCATCGGTATATTCTCCTCCCCCTTGGGGTCGTATGGTTGGTTGATGCTGATTTTATGTCGGCCACGTGTCTTGTCGACTACCGCATGATTCTTCTAGCGGATGCGGCCCTTGATTGGACTGGTCGGGGCTGCACAGATAGGAGGATCATGGTGGAATCGGATGTGTTACGCATGCTGGTTGTTCCGGAGGCCAAAGCTCGAGGAGAAGCAGATACAGATACAGATACAGATACGGATACGGAAGGAGAAGAAGAGGCGTTGTGTGCCCCCTCCCTCTAGTCTCTACGTACTGTGTCTTCAACTGATTAATTTGCATTGTCATTGTTAACGAGATTTCATCTTACAGCTTAAATAAAAGCAAATGTCAAATCACTTCACGAGTCATGAGCAAAAGCAAGCGCTGCACTGCTAATGGCCATCATAAATAATCATCGCAATCATAGATATAACTGGATCATCATCAAACATGTTTTTACTTTAATTTGAGCAGTTTGTTATAAGACCTTGTGTTTGGCGTATGCTTTCGAAATCATTTTTACCATATCATATGTCTTGATTCACGACGCCCCAGAACATATAACACTGTGAGTATTCGTCCATCATAGGTGCTGGATACGTTAAGAAAGGAAGGGAAGGTAAAAAAAGTAGCAATATTGAGGTGGAGATGTTAGAAAATAATGAGGCCTTTTTACCTATGTAAAAGTTGTGCAGCGTGGAAAAAGTACGAGGAAGGAATTAGAATGGAGCTAACTCGCTCCCCAGTAGCAGGAGTGCATTGGCTACCACAAATAAGCAAAATGCAGTACGAGAATCGGCAAAATGGGAGGCATACATACAAAGTTACAAACACGTTCAAGTCATGCGTGAAGGGACAGTGTATCCTAAAAATATGACAAAGGCTTTAGGTGGGTGGAGACGATCAAATGGCATTAGTCAAAACTCCCACTTCATTATGTCTACGAAAAATAAAAAGGAAATGCCATTACCAATTACTATATATTCCTTCCCTTTCAATTTTCTCTAGAGTTTACAACATTTTCGATATGGTATTCCATATTTTTAACTATTAGATAAACTATTTTGCTAAACCTTCCACCCTCCCCCCATAAAAAGTAGTAATAAAAAAAAAAAAAAAAGCACACGGAATTAATGAAGGGAAGAAGATAGAGATTGGTTTCGCATTTGGCATGAGTATTGAGTATCAAACATCAATCAAGATAAGATCGCGTTGATAAGTTTAGTTCATGCTCATATGACTCACGGCCCACATCGTTATGGCCTTCCTATTTACAGTAAGGAAAGCTCGTCTTGGTCGGTCGTGTTCGGTTAGTTCAATTGATACGCACCACCCAATTTTGTTTTATTTTTATTTAAATATTTTGAAATAAGCATTCACTTGATAATTAAATTTTCATTATTATCCGTGGTTATTATCATAATTGTTTCCATTGGGTTTTTCTGTTTGCCTAAAACACTAGAATGCTTTTGTTTAGCTACTTTGTCTTTTGAGCTTGATCATCCCAAGACATAAATGGGGAGTATACCTTCCATCTTAATATATTGTACACCCTTTCATTCAATTTAAAAAAAAAAAAAAACTCTAGAATGCTTTAGATTAATTAAAAAAATACACTTTGCATATGCCTCAATGTACTATATGGTATGCAATTCCTGAAATTGCCAGTACAGCACTACAAGTACAAAGATACCAGAGCCACAGACCATAATAACTACATGAGGAGTATAATGAAATTATCTTAGTTTAGTTCATCAATCGACCCAAACTGCAACCACCTTTTCCACCCAGTAACCCAACAAAAGGAACGATAATCCAGATTCATTCTTTTCAGCCAACTGAGTTGATGCCATTATTTTATGCCCCTGCCCGCATAAAGGTTTGCCCTCCTGATAATATACAATTCACTGTATTGAATTGTGGGTCTACAAAGGCATAAAATCGGAACGGGTGATTCTAAAACTTTGCCCACTTAGACTGTGGCTTTAATACTACTACTGTTTCTACTTCTTAGTGCACCCCCTCAATCATTTTTGGCCCATTTGAGCTTCTTCGTCCTTCTTGTTTTCCCGCCAAGATGTTGCATAGTTTTCCACAGCCTTAGTAATTCTACCAGCGGATGTGAATACCAACACGGCAGTGTTTGCTTAGAATTAATTGTTAATATACCGTTGTTCATAGTGAAAGTAGTAACACTCTTCTGTAAATTCTTCTCTAATCTCTTCTGCCTCGCATGATGCAGCTTTATGTTTTCCAAACAATGGACCCATGTTCACCGGCCGAACAAGATAACCTGAGACCTCAAAAGTTCACTGACCACGAGCTTGACGAGCTTCTGCAAGATCTTAACGAGTTTGAAAGAACAGTATCAATGCAAGGCCCTGGTAATGTCACAAGTGTTGGGGACTTTGTCGACTCATTTTTAACGGGCGGTATCAACTATAACGATGCACACTCTCTTCAGTGCCACTTAACCAAAGTTCTGCGTGATTTTGAAGAATATGAAACTAAAGTGTTGCCTCCAAGCCAAAGGGATTCCCCAGCTACCAACAATTTACATAATGCTCAGACCTTTACCTTTGCCGCAGAAATTCAAGATAGCCAAGCGATGATAGAGGAAATGGCTCAGGGAACACAGGACTTGCTCATCGAAAATTTTCCTCTTCCTACTCCAGGCCTGAACATGACATCTCACATCTTAAGTTGTTGCAGTCTTGGAGGAACTAGTTGCTTGGGGATAGATTCATTTGTCAGCAGCACAGGCGGTGTTTCTTTTAACGGACGTGGATCTTTGAATATGAGTTCCTTTGGTTCTTCTTCAGTGAGATACTTTCACTGCATGGAGACTGGCAGTGGCAATGAAAAGGCCAACATTCGGCGGAGAAGAAAGAGAAAATACAAGGGGGTTATCGAGACTGAAGAGGAGACTGCCCGCAGGTTAGAGCGTACAAAGATTAAAAACAGAGAAGCTGCAGCTAAGGCACATCAAAAGAAACAGGTGATTGATTATCCTCTCCCAATTTTTCCACTTGCAAGTCTCCAATGTTTTATTATGTTACCCCCGATATGAAATATCCACGTTGCTCCTTTGTATAAGGAGCAAAAAACACAACCTACCAGTAACAAAAGGTATTTAATGACTGGCAACTATATCTTAAGCACAAATGACACAACAAATTTAATCAAATAGCCTGAAGCTCGAACAATGGCTGCCTGAAACTAACTCTATCTTCCTGTTCTAATTTTCACAATAGGCCCATGAAGCAAACCTGAAAACTAAGCTTCTGAGGCTACGTAAGAAGAATCAATTTCTGAAAAATCTCCTCATGGTAAAAATCATTTCACTACCTTGCTACCTTTCATCTTCTTCCTGCTTGAGCTCTTTCGTTGTAGCACAAGCACAAGATGAAACTTAAAAATTACTGTCTAACTTTTCTTTTTCTTGACAGTTTCTTGAAGATGACAAGAGGAAAGCTGCTTCTCCGAAGCCATTGAAGAGGACCAATTCAGGCCCTATGTAGATGCTGCTCTAAACCTACAAACATTTACCCACCAACTTTCACACCAGGGAACCAAATTCCCTTCAATTAACTGAAACAGTTATCTCCACAATTCTTCTCTTCCTCAAACCACAACCAGCTTCTCTCCCACTTCCCTCCCGCACACCCCATTTCTATCCAAAAAGGGAAGGTGAGAAAAGTTGGCTATCATTTTTCCTTTTCGAAGGGATGTAATCAGCAGCCACTTAACAGCAACAAGGCCTCCGCACACAATATAAAATTCCATTCCAGTGAAGTGGTTGAGTTCTTAAGCTTACAAGCAAGTAGGTCATTCTAGGTGAAAATATCACTGCACGAGTAAATTCTGCTCCTAGCTGATTGTAAGAAACTAAAGTATTTGTATTTTCAGAGGCAGTAAGGGTACCAACAAGCCACCTGACTTTCACTAACTTGGAAATATAGGATCTCAATTAAAGCATCTTTGCAGCCCAAATAATCAAGTTCCTACTAATTCACCAAAATGTTTTGTTTTTTGCCCAACAGATACGTAAACTAGCATGGATCTCTAGTATAATTCAACATTGGGAAAAGATTATTTTTTTTAGTGCATCCCTATGATAAGCCAACACCAAGGCACCTGCAAAGATTCCATCAATATCTAGAGGGGTTTCATACTCAACGGTTAAAATATTCAAATGAAGGATTAATGGCAATAAAACAATCAGAAAACATGGTATTAAATAATGAATTTCAACTCTTTTCCCCCTAGACAGTACGACATTGACAAAAGGATGGATGTATAACAATGTTTTCAAGTATCATTTATCACTCATTAAGGTCAAAAAGATTTTGACTTTACACCAGCACCTGAGTGAAAATCATGACCAAAAACTTTGCTGCCATTGTGTTGGTTGTTTGGAAATGTAGATTCACATACACGTGTTTTGTCCACACATGTAGATTCACTAGCTATTAGGTGCAGATTAAGAAATAAAATATGTTTGCTCCAAGTTACAAAAATAATTAAATATCAAGCCGTTCTTTTTCCATCTCCTTCGAGTTAACCAGATTCATCTAAGATAGATATCAAGGAATGGGATCTTTGGATACTCAGTCAAGCATGCCATGTGAGAATAGAAAGGATGAAGTACAACAAAAATGTCCATTTACAGAAGAAGTACCTCTTTGTTGTATTTGAAGGGATGCCATTCATCTTTCAGATATTCTCATCAAAGCCAAGAAAAATGCATGTCACCAAGTATATGGCTAACCAAATAAATCATCATCATTTTCATTGTCAACAATAGTAGAGCTACTCTCATTCTCTACACTCAAGGCACGGTCATCTTTCCCTTCAGCATCACTAGTTGGAGAAACTTGTGTCCCCTCAGATCCAACAGAGGAATATGCCCAAGATGAACCCACTTTGCCAGAAAATGATTCTCCATAGAGATCATCGTAAATGCCACTCTTTGTTGGAGCTTTTACCTTGTTAAGGACTTGCTGAAGTTTTGCAGTCACACCTGTTTGGGAAGCACTGCCTTCCTTCAAAGATGAATGATCTTTCCCTTTTGGTATCACAGTTATTTGTACAAGTGATTCATATTTCCCAACAAGACTTCCTTCTTTCACACCCAGTGGACCAGGTTCTGTTTCTACATCAACACCGTCAGAAATTCCAACAATTTCAACCAGTTCTCCCCCAACCTGATCCCTAAATGCCACCCTCGTCCTCCTAATTCTTTTAGCCGCTCTCTCCTTCAGCTGACCATCGTCTTTTCCACCAGAGTAGCTATTTAAATGAGTAGGCTTAGACTCAGTATCTGGCCTGGTTAGTCCATAGCGATTTAGATATGTGTTGTAAGCCACTACAGCTTCTTCATCTGAAGGATCAGGAAGCGGAGGAAGATTGATTTCTGTTGGTTCTGGTGGGGGAGGAAAAAGAGCTGCATTATCCTTTCGCAAAATATAAGTTCTTGTTGATGCAGCAAACCGCAAAGACTGTCCAACCTCAAGTTCAATGGGGGAATCTTTGGTTAGCCGCTCATTTGCAACGAATGTGCCATGTGCAGATCCCAAATCGATGACATATATGCTGCAAGAGAGAGGCAAATCAAAACGAAATTTCTTTTAGTTTCAAAAAATGGATGCAAGGGTGAATAAATTTGTTGGCATATTGCCTGAACCTATTTATTTAAAACTATCTTAAGATAGGCAGGAAAGAGATTGAAGCAGGTGGCCGCTCAATATGCAGAGGAACTCAATTATTTTACCATACAACAGAAGTGACTAGAGTTTGATTATTCTCATTCACAGGAAACCCAAACAACAATGCCCCATGCATAACAATGCAAGATTATACATCTGGGAAGCGGGTTTGTGCTCCATGTAACAGTTATAATCCCAAAAGAGAAGGCATTTAAAATATATGTAAGAAAAAGCGAAGAAGGCTCCAAATTAGTTCCTTGCGTAATTGGTAGACTTTTTAAATTGACATCTGAATGCATTTTACGAGCTTATAAACCTAAAATGGCAGATGGGAAGAAAAAAAGAAAAAGAGAAAAAAAACACACACACACAAAAACAAAGACAAGCAAGTAAGAATAGAGGAAGATAATCTTCTGAGCCACAACCTCAAAGAGTAAAAGGGTGCAAAAAGAACATTTGCTCCTGCGGGCTGAAATATTAAAAGCACTAGGAACTGAACAAGTGGAAGGATAGAAATGTTTGGCTCCTTTCAAGAACATTAAGAATAAACTCTTGAAAGCCCATAACTCTTTTATTGGCCCTTCACACCCCAGAAGACTGGCATCCATTTCATCACCATATATATACATGTACCGATCATTTATCCCAACTTAAGATAAAATAATCAGTATTTTTTTGCTGAATTTCCCTAAAAAGTATTTCTTCATCATCCACCAGACCCTCGGAAAAAAATAGATGTGATTCTTTTGTGACAAATTCCTTTGTGATGCTCTTTCGTTAACAGTCCACAAATGATCTTTCTATTGGTGTAAGACACTTCCTTTTTTTTTCTCCGTACATTACAATTAATTACGTGAGGATAGATTAATTATTTTTGTGGAATGGAAGTTGTACTTGATACAGAGGTAGTTTTCTTATCCTACAATAAAGGCAAGTTATGTACCCCGCTAAGAACAATCCAACATCTTTCTTTCAAAGCATCAAAAGGAAGATCTAGGTAGGAAACTTTTGCCTGAAACAGTGTTATTGACGCGAGTGCCTAGGCGCGAGGCGAGGAGAGGCTAAGGCACCTCAAAGGTGTCTAGGCGATGCTATTTTAATTAGGCGTAGCACTTGAGTCGCCTAGGCGCACGCCAGGCAAATGCCTAATTAAAGTTGATTTTTTAAATACCTTGTCTGTTATTAACTAATTTAAATTGACTCTTTAAATGCTTTTTTTTTAACAGTTGTTTATCATTGAATGATTAAAATTGACTCTTTAGCCACCTGTTTTATATATTGTGTCACATTTGGCTGTATATTTGCCATATTAGGCCTTTCTTAAAAGAAGAAATAAGGTAAAATAGTAAAAGAAGGGGCAGACAACTGAGATAAAGGTTAATTGGGACAATGGGAGTGCATAATGGTGATGCTGAAGATGATTTGTTGTTTGGTGATGATGACTTGCCATGGGGTGTAGTGGAAAGGGCAGTCAGCATTGATGAACCATTGAAACTGACTCAATCAAAAGTCAAAGGAAAAACCGGGGCTTCATCTTCACATTCACAGCCAATTGAGGAGGCTAGATCAGAAGATAGTGAAGAAGAAAACATTGAATATCTGCAGTCTGATGGAGATGGCAGTGAAGGAAACTTAGAGGCGGAATATGATGATAATTATTAGGAATGCTAAGAACTTAGGATAGTTATTTTGGTAGAAAAGTTATGGATGATTTGTAGTGACTGGACAAGTTTACAGAGTAATTGGTAGATTAGTACAAAATTTAAAGAAATAGGCAGACATGGGTGGGAATTTTGTGACTGCAAGCTTAGAAATTAAAAAAAATAAGATATATAATTAAAAGATCTTCTAATTATTAAGCATTAATTTGCTGATTATATATATAGTTTATTTTCTAGATATATATAAATTTTATATTTCTAAAAGGCACCTTGCACTTCTAAGGCGAGCGCTTTTTTAATGCCTAGTGCCTCAGGTGATGCTAGGAAGGCGCCTTAAGCCTTAAATAACCTTGGTCTGAAAACTTGTTAGGTGTGGGGTAGCATTGGGAGATCCACCTTGATAAATCATGTTTTCTTAAATGTAAAGGTAATGAACCAAATTCACCATCACGTAGAACATTTGACTAAGAGATAATATGCACTGAAGATTGACAGCAATCCACTTACCAAAGGAAAAATATGAACATCAGTGTGTTCTTCATTTCAGTTTTTCTAAAAGATTCTCCAAAATAAAACAAAAAAGAGAAATTTTCAGATGAAAAAATGTAATCAATGCAAATAAGAGGTGCAGGGCAGGCATATAAATTAAACGAGCAAAAGGATGAGAGATGCCCGAGTAATAAGCAGACCACTAAAAAATAAAAAAAATAATAATAAAAACCTAGAAGCTAGAGAAACATAAGAATATACTGAAGCGTGCATACCTTCCATTCTTATGAGGAATGACAGCAGCATGCTGCCTGGAAACAGACTGGTGATCAAGCACAAAATCACAAGTTTGGAACTGCCGTCCAAATATGTGCCTCCGCCTATCCAAATTTATCCGATCAAGAACCTCACCGTCCTTAATGACTTCAAGATAATAAACACCCGGTCGTGGCTCAATTGCCCAATCAGGGGGCTGCCAAGTTGATTGCCCCCCTCCAACTTGAGTCACTTGCTGAGTTGTTGCCGCTGCATCTGGCCCAGCAGGTTTTTGCGAGGCAGGCTGCTGATTTTGGTGATGTGGTTGCTGGTACTGAGAGTAACTAGGCAAAGGTTGCTGAATTGGCTTTGAAGCAGTCTGTGAGGCAGATTTCGCATTGGTAACTGAAGTGGCATTGACAGAAAAAGGTTCCAAAGACTGAGCTTTCTTAAAGCGATCGAGACCCGCTCTCCCATACATTGTCCTCCAAAGTCTCAATTTTTCTATATATAAATATATATTTAAAAAAAAAATCCTTTTCTTGTCAATCCAATCAGATCTTAGACATATAGTACTGTGGCAACATCACCAACCTTGTCTAACATCTGATCAAGCAACAGAAAGAAGATAAACAGAACCTCAGTCTAAAGGAGCTTCAATTCTCTTTAAAAACAGCTGCACAAAGAAAATACCAATATAAATCTACAAAAGTAATTTTACTACTAATTATATAAATCAAACCCAAAAGAGCAGCAGAAAAGAATTCACCGTAAGGCAAATGTTTCAGCGATGCAAAGTGTAAAGATCAAACAATATTATAAATCAAAGGACAAATCTTTACTTGGTGGGCAGCAGAAAATAATGTAACAAAGCACAATAAAACTGAAATAGTTTTACTTGTTGTCAAAAGGGTTCTTATAGGTGGTGGGGAAGGGGGGAATTGGAACCCAAAACAGAAAACCTTTTGAAAGAAGCAGAACGAAGGAACAACCACAAAGTTTACCTATAATGTTCTAAGGACATATAAAGGAAACCACAAGTGAACGAAGCCCAGATAAAGATGCTGCGTATAAGTGAGAGAAATAAACCAACCTTCTCCCCCAAGGAGTGTTCGCCATGAAAGGAAGAAAGCGTTCAATGGGTAAGGCAAAAAATTGAAGCAAAAATAAAGAAGAGCGCCGGCTTCTTCTTTCCAGCTGATACAAATCGATAGTGAAGTGGTGTTATTGTGGAGAGTTGAGAGTTGAGAAAGGAATGATCAACGAAGAGAAAGGAAAGACTCCGACATCATACGAATACGAATCCAAGGGTTAAAAGATTGAAGAAAGAGAGGAAGCATACGAGGGCTTTGCCGTTGGGCTCCAACACACCTATAACCCTTTTTTTTTTTTTTTTATTTAAATGTTTGATGATATTGATACCTTTTCCAGCGCTGGAAATACTTGAGCTAATGAATGACAAACCACATAGTAAGCCAGAGCCGCACTTCATTTAGAGAAAAAGGAAATTAATTTTATCAAGTCTCAACTATTTAATTTTATTTCCGTTTCAATGTATTAGTGATAAAGAAATTAATTTTTATTATAAATTGTATTAAATCAGATTTTGAACCCCTTGAGCATAAAAAACAAATGCACAAAGTGCTTCAAAAATAAAATAATAATAATAATAATAATTTTCTGCTTTGTTATTTATGCAACTAGTGATGATTATACAACTATTAGAATGTCGTTTTCCTTTTTATAAATATTAATACAACATTTGGAGAGGACATATAGATCGATTATGATATTTTTAATTTATGAAAAAGTTAATTGAACTACCGTCTTTAATTTGGATTATTAAAAAATTATATATGTATTTGAAGAAAAGAAAAACATGTTTATTAGTATATCATAAAGTTTAAAGCTTTAATCTGATTTTCAGATGCAAGGAGGAGGTTAGAAACAAAATTTGGTTATTGGTTGGTGGGCTGAAATAGAATGTGGTCTTTCAACTGTCAAAACTTCTGAATTGATTGATTCTAACGTCAGAAAAACATACATCCAATATCACCCTTGCTTTCCACTGCAATTCATCACTGCCACCCAGTAAGTGATCTCCCCACCCCCAATAAAAAATTCAGAATAAAATAAAAAAAAGGATTGAAAGATCTGCAACATCACAATTTCTAACAATATTCACAACAACAATGAGCACTGCTATGACCTAAGAGACTGTTGATATTCAAGTCCTACAGCCTTTCTATTGGTTATCTCCTCCAAAAATCCCATATACCAGCTAGCTCGACTTTAATACACCTACAATCGATCCCAAGGAGAGAGACTCACTGATACCTACAATCTCTTGCAATCTTGAACCATATAATACTTTTTAAGCTTTACCACAACCGAGCTGTTGGAGTGCAAGTATGTAACCTTCCAGAGCTACTGTATTCAGCATGCCACACACATGATATGTTTACCTAGCTTTTAGGCACACTGACAAGCCAAGGAACTCAACCCGTACACCAAGATAATTGGGTGACTACTGGGACATGGTGCTACAGATGGATCAAGTCTTCCCCATAAATCCCAAAATCATCACCAAGACAATCATATCAACATTCATCTATTTTCCTGTAACGAATTCCTTCTCAAGTACACTGAACATGACCAGAAGGCGCTCCAGTAGATTAGAAAGAATGTTCTTCGTGATCCTTTTCTGATGTCTAGTATACTTCAACCATGCTATCCCAAAATATACTTGAACACTACATCCGATGGATCTTGTGGATATATCCTCCACATGGTATCTTAGGTGAAGCTGCAACACACAAGTTAACAGAAAGGCTTTTAAGTCAAGATCCCAAGGTGCACGTCAAGAAACAAGAAAGCAGGGAATTTTGAAGGGGCAGTGTTATTACATTAAAAAAGTCACCAAGGGGAACCCCGTGAAGTGTCATAACCTCTTCTACAAGCCAACCATTTCTTTCAGGAAGGCGAGATTTCTGCTGGGTGCTAGTCACTTCTCCTCTATATCGTGAGATATGTTTATCAAACTTGTAATAAATTTGCCTTTGATACACATCCAACTTTTCAGATTCCCAAGGGCTGTGAGAATAATTCAAACAACCAGCTCTTTCCATGACCATACGGTCAAGGTCACCATCCCCAAATAACTCCATAAAGAAACTAGCCTGAAAGTTACCAACAGATAAGTTTTTGCAATTAAGAAGTGTGATGTGGAAACTTATATTGGGTGAAGGTTGTACAAAAACTTACAGGAATAGAAAGTACAGAAGCGTAGACAGGAGCCATGCTAACATCCTCGACGTCTAAGAAAGATTCACTCTCTTCACTTTGGAGGCTTCTGGATTCAGAGTCTTCATCTGTTGCTTGAAGGCTTTTCGCAATGGAATCCTCTTCAACCATTTGTAGGTTCTTAGCTTCAGATTCTTCTTCAACTATCTGTACCTTCTGCTCAGGGCTCAGGGATCTAGCTTTCCATAGAGCCATGATTGTCCTGTTCAGCATATAAACAAACAATTAAACAAGTAAAATTCCACCATGCTCTCAGGTGCTTGCTCATCTAACAATTGTATAACACTGGTGGAAAAATACAATGAGGAAAGATTTCATGAACGTGTAGGAAGTAATCTGATTTACAATCAAATCAGACATCCTAAGAATCAGAACTGATTGTTGGGATAAAACAGCTCGAAATCCCTTTATCCATAGAACCAGTAGGGACCACATAAGCATGAACTACCAAAATATTTACATGTATATATCAGTAACAATAAGTGACATTACATGTTTCCCACTTTCTCTTTATCATATAATGTTTTGAAATCTTTCAACATTAAGAAGAAAGGGATACTTTAAGAAGAAAGCCTTACCATGTGCTCATGAAATATCTTTCCCATGTCCATCAAACTTCTTGATCAAGGAGCACAGAATGAAATTCTAATATTCCAAACATTCAAAACAATCTAAAAAGAAAATTTTTGACAACGTAAAAGACCAAAATAATCATAAAAATGTATTCTGAAAAGAGCAACATAATCTAATTAAACCTTCAAGAAGGAAGCAGGAGGAGGCCACCCACAAATCCTTATTTATGGAAACAAAATGCAACTTTTGGTTATGAGCAAACAGAAGTATGCCATAGGAGTTTCCACAGTTCCTGGTTTATGGAAGCGAACCACACTACATGGAGAACCATGCAACAACAGTCTAGTCACAGAGCAGTAGACATAGAGCTCAAAAACATAGAGAAGCCAAACACATAGCAAAAAAATTGAAGTGAAACAAGTTTGATGTCATATAAATAAATATTGGAACCCACCTCTGTGCGACATTAAAAGATACAAAAGATTGGAAATGGAACTTAAGCCTCCCTTCTGTATCCTGGATCTTTGCCCCATGCCTTGCGTCAATACCTCTTCCAGGCTTTAGTGTCATGACAATGATTGGACTGCCCATTGAAGACAAAGTGGGAGCAACAACTTGAATATCTTCTATATCTTCCCAAAGGAAGAAAAATTTAGTTTTATGTCCAAATAAATCAGCATGGAACCCGATTATTCTGGCTGACAAAAATAGACGGCCCTATGTCCCAAACAAGCATAAATATCATGAGACACGAGCATATGTTTGCAAAAAGAGAAATCCAACTTTAGCAACAGGCATTATTGAACTTGATTGACGAGTAGGCACCATTATAAATAAGCAGACCTTGAAAATCTTATAGAATTGATATAGGTCATATGGCAGGAGTTATACTTCATTAAAAAAACTTGTTAGAAGACAAAATTTAAAAGAAAAAAACGCAAGACTGACACTAAAATAATCACCTGAAGGGGCATCCTCCGCTTCAAGTGACAAGTGAAGTCATTGATAAGGAATTCTTCAGGAGGTAGCCCAAAGAGCTTTTGAAATGCGGAATTTGTTTGAGGTGACCGCAGTTTTATCTACAGGAATTCCCATTTACAACATGAAGAAAGGAGAGCAAAGAAAACAGAATCCAATAGCTAAAAAACTTCACTTGAAGTAAGTAAGATAGTTTACCTTCTTTCCAACTTCCTTCTCCATCTTAGATAGATAATCTTTGACAGCATTGTTGCCCCTTGTATTGTTCAAGAAAATTCTTAAATGCAACTTAGATTGGCATGCCTGAGCCAATTTTCCTTGAAGAGGAACCCAAACATCAGATAAATCTGATATGTTAGCCTTCAAAAAATTGATTTCAGCATGTCCAAGAGATGTAGCTTCGTCAAAAGGTCCATCAAAATCATAAACTTCCACATCAAGCACAGAAGGAGGCTCATCCATTGCATCAAATTCAAATATTTCTGCAAGCGATCCAGGTTCCAGAAATCATTTCAATTCAGTGAAATGTGGGTGTACATTAGGAAGAACTGATGAAATATCATTCTATGTCACAAAACATTAGAGGGCTGTAGAAGCTTCAGAAAGACATAAAAGATACCATTCCACCTAGGATCAGACTTCTGGAACTTGATTGAGCTTGTTCTCATTTTCCCATTGCATGTAAATACAACATATGGATCAGAAAAACCACTCGCATCAACAGCTGCTAAATTGCTTCCTTCAATCAAGGCAACAGTTAGCAACCAACCATCACCTTGCGCCTTGATTCCATGATCACTGCCTGCAGTTAGTTTACATGAATAAAACAATTAACTCAATAACTAATGAGAGGAAACAAGTAAAGTGGATAGCATGGACACCACACTACAAAGTCAACAGTGCTGAAAGAGGCAAAGCTTTGGAAAACTGAAGGATCTTACTGCCGAAAATGTTGTGCATACAATGTCATCTGATCCTAAAGGCAAAACAAATGCTGTTGAAAATTTGAGACATTCAGCTTGTAGCTGAAGCTGAAGCATGTAAATAACCTTTAGAGATCACAGCCGAGAGCCACAGTATATTGAATTACCTTTTTGCACTCTGGCTTGCATGAAGCGTGACATCAATTCAAGCACCCGTTTTCCTTGAAGAACTAATATTCCACATACAACCAATTCACCAATGGAATCCGGCAAGTCTAGCCCAACAAACTCAAGGCCCTGAATTGCTCCCGGTGTGGCAAGCGAAATGTGCAAAAGCACATACAACCCCGCAAAAATTGTGGATATTACTGTAAAATTAGCAAAGTACTGAATTGCCAGTTTCCAGTCAGACTGTTGCTCCACCTTTAGAGATGCCAGAACCTGTTCTTTCTCGGAGGTGATGTCCTTCAAGTCAACTAGCTTTACATTCTGAGATAATACTCTCCCGTACACCTCCAGGCTTTCTTTTATACCTTGTCGTGCTCCACTTTCAATCATACCTTTCATCACAGTGCTCTGCAAGAAATTCATTCTCCATGACACCACCAACCGAGAAGACTGTTCTCCAGATGGCAGATCAGGCCCTGAAGTGATGCAATAAAGTACTTCTGTCTTAAAAGTACTTCCGCATGGAGCATCTGGAGTGCTCACACTCGATAAAACTGCAAAAGTCTTGCCATCAGCTCTTAGATACGTTTGTTCTTCAATGGCTTTCAAAGCCCTGATTAATTTACTCGCAGCTTTAACATAAGTAATTACCCGTTTAGGGTTACCGCCATTCTCAAATTTCCATGGTGGTATTTGCAATTCTGTGGCTCCCTGCGCATCCATTACAGATTTGAGAATATTTGAATCCGGTGAAAAGAGTAAAGAGTTGAGATCAGGCGGTGCAACTGCATATAGTTGTTCTAAAACTACTCCCCCAGGTAAACTGTTTGGAACATCAACTTCCTGTTCTCTCATCTCCATGCTTCTCATAACTTCTTCAAAATTGCATGACGAAGGGTGGTCATCAGAGTTTTTCTCATCAACAACTAGATTGGCGATTTCAGGTAGGTCCACAATATCAGGAACTTTAACTGAGCTAGCAGGTCCCGCCTCCCCATTTTTGTTAAACATTTGAGCAATCCGACCAGCAATGGTTTGTACATGTGATTTTTCCTCCTTCGTAGGGGCAGGAGCAGCTTCTTCTAGTCTCATTGGAGAAGGTGATCTATTCGGGGGAACACTAGAAGACCTTGAAGGAGATTCCGTTACAGTATCAGCATACTTCCTTGTTAAGGATACACGATCACCAACAGATTGCAAATCTGACAACAGATTGCTTTGCGAGAAGCATATAGTGAGTAGAATTTCACCTACCAGAATATAGAAAAAGATTGTTAAAGGTCCTGATTGGCAAACGACAACCTACTCTAGAATCCTCCGCAGGAAATAACATTATCCGTAAGTGATAAACCCAATGGAAGCTTGCAAATTTAACGACTATGGCATGATTGCAATGAGAAGCTTTGAACGGTCTCAAAAGGGTTAACTTGAGCACTTGAAGGACAAAATCACAACTGAACAATAATTACTAAAACACAAACTACGGCACGGAAGCAGACATGTGCAAGTGATCCAGAGAAAGGTGGCCAAAACGTCAGTGAAAAAGCAGAAGGGAAAAAGGAAAAATGGATTAAAAAGCTTACCACATTCCTTATTTTTGGCCTTCTTATTTTTGGGCTGCAAGGTGTACCAAGCAGTGCCGAGAGACTTGTCAACAGCATCGAAAACTCGAATAACAGGCACCTTGATCTGGCCAACAAAATCATCATTAAAGTACTTATCTTCATCTAATACCGAAATGACAAGCTCATCCTTCAAGTCATCCACCCGAAAAGAGAATTCTTCACACCAAGATGGATTTAGACACTTCTTGATCACCTTACTTCTAAACTTCTGCTTTCCCAGCTGCAATTTTACATAGGGATCACTGTACCCATTGGGATCCATTGCAGGAATATTTCTGGCCTCAATAACACGAACCAAAAGCTTCATATTGACCCCGCAAAAAAACACCAATGCGATTCTCACCGTTATTTACTTAAAGTAAGAATTAAATAATGGTCAATCGCTCAAAGGATTAATAACATCCCAGAAAGGGAAAGCGAAACAAGAATAAAATTTTCCTTTTCCGTTTGATGACAAATAAAAAAAAAATGCAAAACCAAGATGGTTTGAAGAGGCAAATCAAAGAAAGCTACAGTGTCACAGGTTTAAATAGAAAAAAGCAAGGATGGTTTTGGAGTTGGGGGGGTGGGTACAAGTGCAATATTCGAATAAAAAACTCAAGAGAAGAGGAGGAGGATGATGAGGATTAAGAAAGACGTGGAATATGTAGCAGTGTTTTCTGATATTGGGGTATAAAGTTAGAAAACGAATATGATCCAGTTGTAAGAGGAAGTGAATGTGAAACATAAGAGGATTGAATTCGCGAGTAATCGGGAAAAAGAAAATGAAGAAGAAGAGATGAATGGAAGGCCAAAAGAACGGGAGAAAGGAGATGGAAGGAGGAAATAAAAAATAAAATAAAAAATAATAACAGCAATGGACGTCAGAAGTGCAGAAAATGGGATTATGTTTGATGGGATGTGAGTAGCAGTCCGTCTGCTATGTTGCCGGAGAAGATCGGTGAGGATGAAGAAGGAAGGAGATGAGACTCAATTGAAATGGAAGCATAAACATTTCCCCATCTCTTTCCATTTTCCCAAATGCAGCAGCGCGTTTGATTTCTTGGACTAATTGACTTTTTTGTTTTCTAACAGCATTGCCTAAGCCCACCCTTACCCTTACCCTTACCCTTGCCCCAGTCCCGTCTTCAGTTAAAAATACATTTATATGAGTAATGTTACATAATGTCCTTGGTCCAAATTCCACCTCTTTTTATTTTATTACCAAAAAAAAAAAACGTATGCGAAAAGTTATGGATTGATTTTTTAATTAAATATTAAATGATGAATAAAAATAAATTATTAAATTTAAATTTATTTTCTTTTTTCTTTTTAAAAAATGATTCTAGTTGTCATTATTTTTTATTTTTTAAGAAATAATAATAAATTAAATGCTAATTTTATATTATACTACTATTTTTTTTCTTGTAGAAATATTATACTATTTCCTTTAAAAATATATTCTCTCATTTTTAAATTATTTTTCTTATTTAACAGATATTAAGATAAGTAATTTTTTTAATTAATTAAATCTTTACTTTTATTTTTATTTTTAAAATTTAGTTTATTTTTTCTCTATTTATTAAAAAATATTCAAATTATAAAGTTTTGATGTGTTTCAAATTACTTCCCTCTCTTGTTTTTTAATGAGATCATCTTGTTAAAAAAATTACTTAATATATTTAAAAATAAAGTGTTATTAAATAAAAATAAATTTAATATATTAAATCTTAATTTTTTAATAAAATGATAATTTAAAATAAATATAAAAATATAAAAATAATTTGAAGTGAAAAGAATATACTACACCTAATAAAATGAATTTGTAATAGACTAATGAAACTCAATTTAATCATAGTAAGAGAATTGGAGGAGGAAAATGGTAGGTGGGTATTGAATGCGATGCGGTGGCCATCGCTGTACGGATTCCTATTCAAACCAATTCTGGCTGCTTGTGGACGCAATACGGACACGCTTTGGCCCAATTTATTAGGAATCCGAAGAGTGGAAAAAAGGTTTCACATTCAGTTAATTTGACGAAATTGTTTTTAAATATTCTATAACGTTATGTAAAAAATAAACGAAAAAAAGCAGAGCCGTGCAAATTACGTACGATGATTTGTGGATAATTTTACGTTCTAAATTGAAAATGATAAAAATCTATTGTTCGAAAATATTATCGTGAATGAATTTTTTTTTAATAAAATTACATTATTTTAAAGAATCAAAACGATATCATAATATTTATATAAAATATTCATATAATCGTATATATAGTGAAAATATGTCCCGTAAGTTATATACCCGGATCCAAAAAAAGGGGGGGTTTTGTCAAGTCAATACTTGACTTTTTAAATTGTTTAGACCGAGTCTGCAGCCCTCTCTTTTCAGGAACATTCCAGTTTGAAAAGCTCTGAATATCATCTCATCAGATTGATTAAAATCAAAAGTTGGGGTGGTTCCTTTGTTTTCTTGGATGCTGCCCTCTCCCCGCGTCCTCCTGTATATCCTTTTTAAGCAAATGCATAGAAGAACCCACCCGAAATAAAACGCGCATCCACAGATCACACCAATTCTGGCAGAGTAGAACAATGAATGAATGAATGAATGCATGCAAGAGGCAAATACAAATGAAAACAGCAAACTTATTAGAGACTTTTATAGTTGTGTGTTGCTACTAAAGCTCAATCTCATTCTATTGCTTCCATATCTTCCAAGCTTAGCAATAACGGTTTATATTTGTCAGCAACTTTAGCTGTAAAAAATGGGATAAAAATAACCAGCAAATACATCAAGATTTTGCATAAAACAACAACTTTGACACTAATGTTAAGACAGTAATAGCATATTCGAAAGCCAAGATAACACCACGATGTTACAAATGGAAATCCCTCAGGAGACTGTTGTTTCCCCACATTGGTAGACCACCTAACCAGATCACAAATCGCAGCTTTACTGCCCCTGCAATCACCTCCTCACGAAACTTGTTATCTATTTCTTCCTCTTGTATATCTTGCCCAAGAAAGACTTCAATACTGCTTGCACAGCTTTACTGGGATGAGCTTCAATGGATTTCGTCAGTTTCTCATAGCTCTTGCTTTCATATTCCGCAAATACACCCTATAAATGTTGGATACGCAAATCAATATTTCAATACCACATGGTAAATACTCAACTCTCCCAGAATAAATATTTCAAGGATATATCAGCATAAATCCCTTGTATGGAATGTCGCAGCGCAATCTAATATTAATAGCAACATTAGCTTCATGATTCCTTCGTTAAAATCATGTGCTAATATTTGGAATAACATAGGAAGCCTAGGCCTCCATTACAGTTAAATACTCACAAAGGAAGACTAATGATGTGCTTCAAGGTTCATCAGCTTCAATGAGAGAACAACAATAAAATCCAGCACTGATGAAATGAAACCCTAGGGAGCAGATAATTGAACTACAATGAAGTTTTCAATTGAAAGTTCATTCAGAGATGTGGAAGCATATGACAAGTTCAGGGTTCAACAGACATTCTTGACACCATGGCCCTAATTGAACTCTCACCTGTAGGAACTCGGGAAACTTGAAAATTCTTTACCAATTTAAATTAAAACATGGACAAAGATATAAAGATGCTATGCTTAACTGTTTCCTTCTGTGCTGTTTTATACATGTCATACGGGGTTTTAATGTAAAAAGGTAAGAACTTTCTAAATATCATGAGATTATACGGTCCCCCCCCCCCCCCCCCAACTTCATTTACACAGGTTAGTTATTCAGATCGAATTAAAGGAAAAGAAAGTTTCCTGCCCTCCCATTGATGACCTCATAAAAATACTACTACAAACCTGAAGATCAAGATCATTATAAAGAGCTTTCACTTTGGCAACATCAGCTGCATCTGCCTTTCCATAGTGTTCCTGAATATTAAGACAGCTTTAGCTGGATAGTCTACATGTTATGTGGAAAAGGATTGTAAAGAAACAAGAAATGTGCGTCTCACAAATAGAATATTTTTCTGTTCCTCATTGCATTGCTCCAGTGCTTTTACAACAAGCCAAGAACACTTGAAGTCTTCAATATCAGTTCCAATCTGTTGATACAAAAGTAAGAAGTAAGAGCTCCCAGCATATGAGAGTTCAACATCAAGAAACATTGCACTTACCTTTCCAATCTTCTCTGGATCACCAAAGCAATCCAAATAATCATCCTAAAAAGTAGCAAACGTGTGAGAAAAGGGAGAAGATTACGTAATATCCACCCTGTTAGAAAATAAATTCTTAGACACCAGTGCCCTCTTAATTAATTTGTTTTTTGCATGTTATGGATTTGTGATTGAATGGTGTATGCATAAAAGTTCAAAGACGGATAATAGAGAACAAAAATCTAATGTCATTCAATAATAATATTGAAGATGCTCATCGAATAAGCAATCCAAGAAAGTGCACCAGTACAGTTATTCACTTAAATTTCTTTAAACCCAAAATGGTAAATAAGTTGTTGTCTCAAAAGCTCTTAAAAGTGCATGCTGATGACTCCCACAGAAGAGAAAATTCGAGAAAAGAGGGTTCATCTCTAGCTTCATCCGATTTTATTTCAATATAAAACAACATATTCATAAATGAATAATCAACTAGCTACATCCACGTCAAATATGATGGCAATAGAATAAGCCAAATCCTCAAGTATAGGACTGCTCAAAGCAAAAACAAAAATTTACCTGAACTTGAAAGTAGATACCCATGTCTATAAGAATGTTCTTTACATCTACATGGTTGTCCAAATTCTCACCAGCCATAAGCAATGCACATGCGACCTATACACAGCAATGGTAAAGAAAGCTTATTCACCTCAACTCAAAATCTTCAAAAGTCAACTAAGATTTCAGTTCTACTTACTGGAAGGTAAAAGGAGTAGTAGGCAGTCTTGTACTGAACAATTCGTCGGTGACTACATTAATATCAATAAATTGATTGGTTAGCAAGGCAATGTTACTAATGCATTATGGTCAAATGACAAAGCACATAGAACACAGGAGCAACTAGAATGCTAAACACAAAAAAAGAAAATATCAAGAATCATGATAAATGATCCTAGATGGTAAACAGCCTAAACACTTCCAGAGGACTCTGAAATGTTCCTAGCATCTCACCACATGTATGGATACCCATCATTTAAGTAAAAATTGCCTTTGCACATTTCAAAGGGCTAAAAATAGAAGAATCTTTATAGTCTACAAAGCAAAGGCCAAATTTAGGAAGAAACCAATATGAGATTTTTCAACTCCATAAACCCCATACTTTGGCAAGAAATTTAGATATTCATTTTAGCATTTTCCAATGAACAAAGGAAGAAAGAATTTTGTGCCTAGATTAACCATCCTGTGCCAAGTTGAACAGTTAAACATGGGAAAGCACCAGAAGCTCACAAGAGGTAATCTCACAACTCATGCTAATGACTTTTATTTTAGAGGTCTATATGCTCACAGTGATAACGAATATTTTGATAGATCCTTTTCTCCTTGAAGGGTGGTGATTAAATCTATCATCTGTCCTGAAGCAGTCTGGAACTCCACCTGAGAACCAATGTTGTACAAATTTTAGCATGCTGTTGGAACTGAAATTAATAGAGAATATTCTTTGGTGTTGAATGTACCTCATTGAACAGATCAAGCAGATCAACATAGTAAGGCTTTCCTCTGAAGTGCTTCCTGAGAATTCTAGGGATGTGATTGCGAAGTAGGACACCATCATTAACAGCAATCATACCAACCTAAAGAATGCACAATGAATAGTTAATTTTGATTATGGTCAACTCTGAGAGTAACAAAGAAAGACCAAAACTTAAACTTCTCCATCCTTTGTATAAACCTTGGGCCGCTTGTACCAACAAGGTTGACCTCGTCGAGTATGAGAGCTATCCATAATGTCATCAAGGACCAGAAAATATGCCTGGAGCTGAAAATTTTATCCGCTCAAAAGTATTAGAAATCCATGATGCAAAACAACAAAATAAGGAATTAGAAAGAAGACTTGGACTTGGATGTCGACCTACCCATTCAATGCACCACCCGAGAGCACTTGCTTGAAAGACCTCGTCCTCTGTAAGCTCATTTCCTTCTCTTAGAAGCTTGTAGCTATCAATGACCGAGAGACCTCTGTTTAGCTTTCCTGCAAAAAAATGTATGTTCTGTGGCTTTTAAAAATATGAATTTTCTGTAGTCACCATATAGGAAACGGATACAGCCTCCCACAACCCTGCAACCCCTGCACAAGTAATAACTCTAAACTCAATTCTGACCTCCAGGCACGTTGTAGTCCAGCATCTGCCATGGAAATATAGAAAAAATTAAAGCAGATATACAAAGAAGTACATTTGGATGTACAAATAGAAGTTGGAATGTAAAAGTGTGTCTATGATACAAAGAGAGCTGAAGAATGAAAACGTGAATTCTAATTTCTTAGTCAGTGTTCTCTTTGGTTAACGATTCTAGCTATAAATTTCATGTTGTAAAATAAAAGAATACTACTCTGAGGAGAAATAAAAGACCGTTAGATAGAATGTCATGAACAATTCAGAGCTTCAATTAATATATACACTTTCTTTTTAAGAGGGGGGAAAAAGGCAACTTAAAGGAACCCCGTAAAGCTAGCAAAGGTGAAGAATATTAAAGAAGAATGGAACAATGCTAGTGGGATAGGACAGCCTCGCTAATTTTTTGGGGAAATTTTACTTGGGCCTACCTCTCGCATACGAATTGATAAATGATGCTCGCGAATATGATTGTTACAACTTTATAAAACAAAGGGATGTCACAAAAAGAGCAGGAAAATCAGCATCCACGGTCAGGAGACAATGCCATTCCACCGTAAAGCTAAGCATCTCAAACGAGAAAAGGCGGTTTAATTCCATTAATAAAGCACCTACACTCCATGTCCCGGAGATTCCTCTCCAACAAGAGCATGACTCTCTGAGTTGCATTATCTATTGCCTTTTTCTTGTTCTGATCACTTGAATTACATCAATTGGACAAAAATATTTAAATCTCCAGAACATGGTAAGAAGGTTCATCTAGTCTAGAAAGACACTGAATTGTCTTGGAAAATGTTTAAAAAGAGAGAAAAACGAATAACTGAAACGTTAAGACTAACCCGTTCGACCCATTGGCGAGAATCATCAGTCCACTCAAAAGCAGGGTCGTTTAAGAGCTCAGATTTGAGAACATCGTAGACCTTCAAGAAGGTGGTTCGCAGATCGGAGGTTGCCCCATTGAGATTTGCCATTTTGGTAGTTCACCGTAAGAAGACTGGATCAAGAGTCAGTGTTAATAATAGAAAGAAAAAGAAAGAAAGGAGGAAAAGAGAAAGACAGAATGAGATGAGAAATGTACGTGTGCCTGAAAGAATCTTGAAAGCAAAATTGAAATGTATGCGAATGCAGCTCGCTCACGGCCCTTTCTGGGAGAAGCACTAGTAGTTTTTATAGCAGAAGAGCAGCAATTGAATGAATTGGATGGGTCTCTCTCGATCTCCGTGTTTCAGTAACAGAGAGGTGATGAATGGAGGAGGGAGAGAAAGAAAGAGTAGGAAAGGGTAAGAGTAGTCTATTTAGTACTGCAGACTATTACTGCAGAAGCAGCTGAGTTGGACTCTCTCAGCCCTGCCTTCTCAGGAATTCAGGAATTCTTGCATGAATCGTGGATCCGTGAATTAATTACATTGATAAATTATATTATGTGTAATTTATGTTATACACAATATAACTCATCAATACAATTAATTCATGGCCATTGGTCATGCTAGAATTTTCTGAAAAAATTCTCCTACTGCACACATCAGTCTACGCACATGCTACAAAACAAAAGATACGCTACAATTCACGGGCTCTTTTTAGTTTTGGTCAATGCTGATGTTTTTTTTTTTTTTTGCTAAGTTGGTCAATGCTGATGTAGTTTTACCAAAATGGTGCGCGCACTGTTTTTTTTCCTCTCAATTTTATCTTTCTATTTTAATTAATTCATAAATTTTAAAAAAATTAAAATTTTTTAATTAATTAATTAATATTTTCTATTTTACTTTTAAAAAATATCTATTTTTATTAAGAAATAATTAAATTTTAAAATTTTATATATAATAAACATATTTAATTTACTTTCATTTCTCACTATAAATGTACAATACTTATTATATTAAGAAGGGTATTTATGAAAAAATAACAATTAATAACGTCTTAAATTGCTAATGAAATAAATAAATTGGGATAAAAATCTTAGTTAAAATAGACAAATAAAAAGGGACAAAAAGAATAATATTGATAAGAATAACATAAAATATATTTATTTGTAATAATTTATGTAAATTAATCGATGTCGAAAGCTGATAATAAATAAATAAATATAAATAAATAAATAGGATATCAAAATTTTCTATTCTTGTTGTATTAAAATATTTGTCAATTTTATAAATTAATAATGTATTTATTATATATATTCATAATTTACACATCTTTCAACTACTTAATAAATATTTGACTCATTAAATATGTATATATTCTCAATCTAATTAATGAAAATTTACTTTTATTAAAGAATATAATAGTAATCACTTTTTATTATAATTATATAAATTTTAACAATTCTTTAATATGTGTGTCATTTATTAAATTGACATGTAAGAGTATATTGGACAGGTGAGGGTAGTTTTGGAATTTAAGGTGCCAAGACTCAAAGACTGGGGGCAAAACACGTGTGAATCGGTTGGTGGGAACCCGGCTGCCTAGTGGCTACCGGTCTGCGCAATGTAATAAAAGTAAGCATAGTGTGGCAGAAGAAGAAGCACTAATAAATTAATAATAATATAAAAATACCAATGAAATGGATATTCGCCGTTTTGTTTGATTAGTGTTTTCTTGTGCTTTTTATTGTTGGCAACGGAACGGTTCCACCATTCGGACTTTGTATTGTCAACAAAAATATTGACTCTGCCAAAACAAACATTAGAATCTAAAGTAAGAAGATATTCTTTATATTAGTTTCACAAAAATTTTATGTCACTTTTATTGTTTTTATTAATGAATTCAAACTGTTATTATTACCATTCACATGACATATACGACTTTAATAAAGTTCTTAATACGTAATAATTTATTAAAAAAAATGTGTGATGATTTCATAATAATGAAATTCTCAATTTTATTTTCTCTTTCATACTCTCTTCTCTATCTTATAAAATTGTTATATATTTACTTTATTACTGTTGTTGTCAAAATAAGGAGTCGATGCAGACGGGGATCAGCTTCTTTTTCGATAAACACAAACAATCCGATTTGGTGAAATATAAAATGATATCAGATCTCTTTTGAATTAAGGATCCGGTTCATTGAACTTATTATAGAAATGGTTCAAGAAAGTCAGCTGAAAATACTCAACGGAATGACTTTTCTGGGGCAAATTACTGATTTTTGTATTAACTTGCTAAAGAAAAATGTCTGAACACTTGAAAGAAGAACAGCAAGTTGTAAGGAAAAATTAAAAATAAAGTTGTAAAGGAAAAATATAATAAAGCGGTAAAAAAGTTGTAAGAAATTGAAATTCTAGACTAAAAAGTTGTAAATGATGACAAAGTAGAAGAAAATGAAATTGAATATTGTTGGTTGATGGTCCATGATATCTTGATTTTGGACGATACTCCCACTTTATACTTGCTGCAATCGAACCACTAACAGATCGTGGAGTTTCTTCCGGCCGAATAGTGCTCCCAACAGTCATGCATGATTCTTGCGCCGAAAGATCAGGAGTTTGTTTTTTGACTTCGTAGTGCCGAGGTTGACCATGACTGTCGGCTGCTTAAAATATTGACTTTATCGGCTTATCCAAACTTATCGAATCGGTATCGACTCAAAGTAACCGTGGTGTCCACTCGATAAAATTGATGTCAACAATTACTAAAATTAAAAAAAAAAAAAAGAAAAGTGAAAAAAGAAATATTATGATTCTATAAGAGTGGGTAAGAGAATGAAGGAGAAAATGAAACTTGTTATAAAATTAGGGTAGTGTTAGAATAAAATCTACACACTACACACTAAGAAAACTCTAACTATTCTTTGCACAAGAATTTCTCTTCAAACTTCTCTCTTTCTTTCTCTCACAATTCTTTCTCTAATCTTTCTTTCACTAATCTTTCTTTCACAAAATGATGGTGTATTACAAGCTTAGAGAATAGCTCTATTTATAGAGCTCTAATTAGTGAAATACATCATGGCATACATCATCTTCAACTAATCTCAATTAATGGTGTCTCCACTAAATGGTGGACATTCATAAAAATCTTCTAATAATTCACATAAATCCATAATTAGTGGAGCCTCCACTAATTAATGGAGATTCCAATAATTCATAACACTCCCCCTTGGATGTCCATCCATACATAAAGAATATGCCTCGTTAAAACCTTACTAGATAAAAACCCAGTGGGAAAAAAAAATCTAGTGAAGGAAAAAGAGTACACTATTCTATATGTCTATTTATTACTCCCCCTGATGAGATTATTCCTTTAAATCTTTAAACCGACGCATACCGATTTTATATCTCAACTTTTCAAATGTTGCAGTCGGTAAAGTCTTCGTGAAAATATCTGCGAGGTTGTCACATGACCGAATTTGTAGCACATCAATTTCACCTTTCTTCTGGAGTTCATGAGTAAAGAAGAATTTTGGTGAAATATGTTTTGTCCGATCTCCTTTAATATATCCTCCTCGTAATTGAGCTATGCAAGCTGCATTGTCTTCATAAAGAGGAGTTGGAATACCTTTGATTGATGATAATCCACAACTTTCTCGGATATAATGAATCATGGATCTTAGCCATACACATTCTCGACTTGCTTCATGAATGGCTATAATTTCAGCATGAGTTAAAGAAGTGGCTTGGAGATATCGAATGACTTGTTTAATTCCATTCTAATGTCGTCGTGTTGGTGAATAACTAAATCTTGCTACTAAATTGACAGCAAAAGCAATATCAGGTCGTGTATTATTAGCAAGATACATCAATGCACCAATTGCACTGAGATATGGTACTTCAGGACCAAGGAGTTCTTCATCATTTTCTTGAGGTCGGAAATGATCTTTATCCACATTTAATGATCGCACGATCATTGGAATACTCAATAGATGTGCTTTGTCCATGTAAAATCTTTTTAGCACTTTTGCTGTATATGTTGATTGATGAATAAATGTTCCACTCTCCAAATGTTCAATTTGTAAACCAAGGCAAAATTTGGTTTTACCAAAATCCTTGATTTCGAATTCTCTTTTTAAATAATCAATTGTTTCTTGGAGCTCTTCAGGAGTTCCAATAAGATTAATATCATCAACATATATAGCTAATATCACAAATTTAGAACCAGATTTCTTAATAAAAACGCATGGACATACCTGGTCATTTTTAAATCCCGCTTTCAATAAATATTCACTAAGACGTGTAAACCACATGCGCCCAGATTGCTTCAGGCCATATAATGATTTACGCAACTTGATGGAGTAATTTTCACGAGGATAATGTTTATATACTTCGGGCATATGAAATCCTTCGGGGATTTTCATGTAAACATCATTTTCTAAATTTCCATACAAGTAAGCGAGTGACAACATCTAATAGGCGCATATCTATCTTTTCATGTACTGCCAAACTGATAAGATATCGGAGTGTAATAGTATCAACAACAGGAGAATAAGTTTCATCATAGTCAATACCTGGTCTTTGTGAAAAACCTTGAGCTACTAATCGCGCTTTATATCGAACGATTTCACTCTTTTCATTGCGCTTTCGCACAAATATCCATTTGTAACCAACAGGTTTTACACCTTCTGGTATTCGGACTGTAGGTCCGAAGACTTCACGTTTTGTCAGTGCATTTAACTCCGATTGAATCGCATCTTTCCATTGCAACCAATCTTTTCTATACCGACATTCATCAACTGATATTGGTTCAGGATCATCATTATCCTGTGTAACATCAAGAGATATATTGTATGCAAATATATCATCAATAATAGTTTCTATCCGATTCCAACTTCTACCAGAAGTGGTATAATTGATAGAAATTTCAGTGTTACTTTCATCAACTTCTGGTTCTTTGTCATCAGTTCTTTCTTGGTCTTTATCATTCTTTTCTTCAATATGATCTTCTGGATCATTTAATCCTCTTTTCTTTCGAGGATTTTTATCTTTAGAACCAAGAGGTCGGCCATGATTCGGCATGCTTTTGGCTCAGCGACTATAGGTATAATATTTTGTTCTGCTTGGAACTTCAATTAGAATAGGAGCATTTATAGCTGGCATATGCGATTTTGTTACTCTTCTAGAGTCAACAAAAGCGTCTGGAATTTGATTTGCAATGCTTTACAAATGAATTATCTTTTGAACTTCAAGTTCACATGCGCTTGTATGCGGATCAAGATAATTTAATGATGTTGTCCAATCACGATCTTTCTTGTACTGTTTCTGTTCTCCCCTTAATTTAGGGAATAATGATTTCATAAGAGAATAAGAAAATAAATATAAGAAAATGATGACAAGCGGGAAATGCCAAGAAAAATATCTATTTTTTTTCACTCTTCCCGTACCGACTTTTCATCTTCCTCTCTTGTCTTTTCTTCTCCTCCAGACCCTCTACCTACCATCTACCTCTTCTTCTTCTTCATACGATATATATATATATATATATATATATATGTATCGATATATATCTCGGTTATCGAGTCATTAGTAAACATCAAAAACAAAAATCACAAAGCGAGATATGGAGACTCGTAATTCATTTGAGACATGATCAAATTTTGACTTAGTTTACGCAGCGAGATGTTGATGTATTTTCATTTCCAAACCAACCGCTTTTGCCTAATTCGAACACGAGAAGATTTTGATATGTTTTCCTTTCCAAACCAACCGCTTCGCCTAATTCGAACGCAGAAGATTTTGATATGTTTTCCTTTTCAAACCAACCGCTTCGTCTAATTCGAACGAGAAGATTTTGATATATTTTCCTTTCCAAACCAACCACTTCCTCCTAATTTCGGGTGAGATACCTTTGATGGCTTCCATTTGTTTTTAGTGTGCTTGATAATGAAATTAAACTCTCTTTTGGTTTGTTTTTGATGTAAATCGAGTGGAAGTTTTGAACATACCGCTTTGGACCAAGTTGATCCGCCCCTACAAGAGGCTGCTTTTGATCTTGTTCTTCTTGATGCTATTCCTTTGAATGAGGATATGCTTGTGCATGATCCTTTCTACTCTCTAATGGATTTTGAACAAAGCCATAATATGTTTCCAGGTTATTATACATTTAAACATGGATTTTGAATGGTATTACCTTTATCGATATTATTTTCTTTTTCTAGGAGAAATAATGAGTGGTCTTGGCAACGAAGTCGGAGTAAGTACTCATGAAATGCATAATATCGAAGTTCAAGATATTATTGCGAGACAAAATTCCTGGGGAGAAGAAGATGATTAAGAGGCGAGAGAGAGAAGAAGGGCAATAACTCCCAGACACTATCAAGAGAAACAATTTCGCGAGTACTTTTACCTACCAATCAAAAGCGCGACCAAAGAAGCCGAATATTGGCATAACCCGTCTCAAGAAAAGATGTAGAGAGTTAGGAATTCGTCGATGGCCTCACAGGAAATTGGTGAGCTTGGAGACCATAATCAAGAATGTTCGGGTTCTCTCTCATACATACTTATAATTTGTAAGTATGAAACTATGAAAGATTTATAAGTAAATAACCGATGATATCACTTCGATTTACGGGATATGCAAAATAAAGAAGAAGGAGGACATATGGGTGAGAAGAAATTACAAGAAGCCATTGCGATATCTGGAATGTGAAAAACGAGTTGGTGGAAGAAAGTCCTAATACGCGAGTTAGATGACCAAACACGAAAATTGAGACAAGCATGTTTCAAGGCCAAATATAATAAGAAATATAATAAACTTAAGGAGATCATAAAATCTCAAGACTCATTTCACGAGTAATTTTACGGCTACTTACTGCTGCTAGTCTCGATCTTTGGCTCAAAAGGGAAAGAAAATGAGGAGGATGTCGAAAAAGAGGAGTTGAAGTCCATAATTACTAATTGTTTGTCGTCCTCTAATGTAAATATTGAAAAAGAACAATTACAAACCTTCATATTACATTTGTCAGCTCAATTACAAAAGAGCAACTATAAGCATGTATCATTAAGTTCATATGAACACTAGTGCTATGAATAAAAGATGTGATGCTTGTTATTAATGGAAATATCTTTTTCCCTTATTATCTTTTCTGTTCCACTTCAGGTGGCCAGTATTTCTCTGTGATAAGGGAAATATCGAGTGTGTCCATGACCATAACCACGGCCACTTGCCACAACTACGACTATAACGATGGCTTCTGCTGGAGCCAACGACATTCACTTCAGGAGTCGTTGTTGAGCCGATTCATCCGGCTTCATGATTTCTCAATAATAACTCATGTTAAATTTGTCAATTTGGGATACCATTTTTCTCGATATTGTTCTTGCGGGACAATATTCGAGGTATGAAAAGTGGAGAATGTCTTCTCCAATATAACTTTATCGATAACTTTTTCTCCGCAAAATTTTTTAACTAAGATGTAGTTTTATACATCACGGAGTTCACGGTTTTACAATCTTGCAACTTCGGGTGCAACCATTCATACCGTGCGGTGGGTAGTACGACCATCTTCGGGTGGTCAAATCTTTCTTTTTATCCACATGACATATGGATCTCCTTTTTTTTTTTTAGCATTTAGATACATTTACGTATGACATATAATTTTTTTTCGAAATATCAAGGGCTACAAATTCGAATTTAGCGAGATTAATAAATGCGTACTGTCTTACGGCTTTAATAACGGTAGAGACTCGTGTTGATAACGTGTTATAAAATTAGGGTAGTGTTAGAATAAAATCTACACACTACACACTAAGAAAACTCTAACTATTCTTTGCACAAGAATTTCTCTTCAAACTTCTCTCTTTCTTTCTCTCACAATTCTTTCTCTAATCTTT
Source organism: Voacanga thouarsii (assembly GCA_026120185.1). NCBI lineage: Eukaryota > Viridiplantae > Streptophyta > Magnoliopsida > Gentianales > Apocynaceae > Voacanga > Voacanga thouarsii. The sequence goes on from JANUWF010002093.1 coordinate 293,979, forward strand.
CTTTCACTAATCTTTCTTTCACAAAATGATGGTGTATTACAAGCTTAGAGAATAGCTCTATTTATAGAGCTCTAATTAGTGAAATACATCATGGCATACATCATCTTCAACTAATATCAATTAATGGTGTCTCCACTAAATGGTGGACATTCATAAAAATCTTCTAATAATTCACATAAATCCATAATTAGTGGAGCCTCCACTAATTAATGGAGATTCCAATAATTCATAACAAAACTACGAATTTGCACACTCTTTTAGCCATATATTGTCTATTAAGTGATGTCTTTTAGTCAATTTGCAGTGGCAATACCACGTGGGCCCGACTGGCCCGCTAGTCCGTCGAGCCAATTCGTGCCGGTTTAGGACTGGTGCCAACCCAGAGTTCGGACTGGTGCCAACCCAGTTCGGACTGTAGCAGGCTGAGTTCACGGGCTTTTTTTTTTTTTTTTACACTTGGCCCCTAATAATTTTTAAAATTTTTCTTTACATTTTAGTCCCTAATAATTATTTTCACTCCAACCTCTATAAATACCTTTTCAATTCACTTCAAAACTTACCAAATACTTTCTCTAACTCTCTCCAATTCTCTTCAACTCTTTATTTTTATTATTTTTACTCTTATAATTTTCTTCATTCTCTCTACAAGAAGTGTTGAAATATAATTTATTTTTTATATTTTTTTAATTCTTCAAATAAATTATTCACATTTAAAATTTTAAAATTAGAATAACAAAAGAAAACAAGAGAAGAAGTCCATGGACCGATCCCTGGCCTGCAGGCCTTGTGGTCCTAGAGCGTGGCCATGTCATATTTTTTATTTAAAGTGCATTTTTTTTTTTACTAAATAAAGAATTAGTTTTATATTTCAGAAAAAATAAAAGAGGAAGCAATTATATTCCCAGACATTAAAACTCCGTTGAGGGAGTAAAAAGGTTCTTCTAAAATTTCATAGTAAGATAGGGGAATAAGGAATAGGGGTATATGGAAAAGAAAATAGACATTTATGTTTATTAAAATATGTTTAAAGCCTCAAATATAGTGGCTAGTTTAGGGACATCGAGATTCGAATCAAATCATACCTAACCAGGGGGGGGAATGGGGGGAGCGGGGATATGACCTTGGTGAAGGTAAAAAAAAAAAAAATGGCGATGAGGCCAAAATAACACTACTGAAAAGTTCTGTGAACAGCGTGATATTGACCAAAGCAGAACGGAAATTCTCGTTGTCCCATATCTTTCTGCTTTCCTCTCCCAGATTCTCCATTTGGCATCTGCCTGCGATTAATCATGGGTGGTGAAGAAACGCCAGCAGCAGCAGAAGCGGGCTCCTCTTCTAAGCTTCTCACTGCACACAACGTTCGACGACTTCTTGATTCAGTCGATGCTTTTCTGTTTGACTGCGACGGTTCGAACTTTTTCATATGCATTACGGATAGATAGATAGTGGAGAATGGAGATGTTTCCATTTCAATGTTTCTAGTGTTATTTTTGTTATTACATTCCCTATTCTTTCTTCCCTGGCCTTAATTAGAGTGATAAATCTAGTTCAATACATTCACAGGGGTCATCTGGAAAGGTGATACTCTCATCGATGGCGTTCTAGATACACTAGACATTCTCCGTTCCATGGTATTCGCTAATCTGACTTCTATCTTTTCCAATGGTTCTCTATTTGTACATATTTATGTAACTATTCGCGTCAATGAAGGCTCATAACGTCGCCACAAAGATTTAATTTTGCTGATGAAGAACTTGTGAAGAGCTTAGGCCTCAAGCCTGTGCTTCTATCATTGGATGTCAATTCCTTTTTAAATAGAGAACACTGAGGAATTCAACCCATCAATGTAGCCGAGGCCGAATAACTTATTGTATGAGATAAGCCCCATCTTTAGGCCTGTTTGTGTATGTGTTTACATGGAACAAAATGTTTTTGTAGGGAAAGAAATTGGTGTTTGTGACAAACAACTCCACAAAATCAAGACGCCAATATTCTAAGAAGTTTCAGTCCCTGGGAATTTCTGTTAGTGAGGTTTGTTTAATCAATCATTTACTCATTTTTCCTGTGAAAGGTTATCTCACAAGTACATTCTGTTTGAATACTTAAACTCTCTCTTGCAACTGGCAGGATGAGATATTTTCCTCTTCATTTGCCGCAGCCATGTTCTTGAAAGTTAATGACTTTCCCAAAGAAAAAAAGGTTTGTTTTCCTTTTGCTTTACCATTGTCTAGACACAAGTGGGAACTTTCAACTGACTAATGCAATTTTAGGCAGAGCACCCAGAAGACAAACTATTTTGAATGCTAGAAAGCTATCTTTGAGGGCCTCTACATCCAATAACTTTACTTGCAAGCTTAGAAAGTTCTTATCTTTGTTGTGATTATTTAAGTGCCTTACTAGAAATGGCTGACACTACTTCATTAAACACATTTGGAGACAGTCTCTATTGGGCTAATAAGTTCGTCAATTTGGATAACTAGGAAAGCCAACTTTGCATTGTATGCATGATAGTCTTCTAAGAAACACTCTGATTCATTCCATGCTTGAGAAGGACCATCCGTTTCCTTGTACATGCTTTAGATGATTATGCTCCAACAGATCTTATTTTCTGGTTCTTTAGAAGTTTCACATGGTCACATTTCTGCTAGAAATATTTATGGCTTGCTTGTTAGTTTAATACTTATCTATTTTCTGTTCCGTTGTTACTGATTGTAGTTGAGCACCCTGGTCAGTAAAGCCAATCTCGCAATTATCAAGCTGGTAGCAATGTCGGTATATTACTAATTATGGCAATCGGTTTGAATTTGTAGGTTTATGTAATAGGTGGTCAAGGCATATTGGAGGAGCTGGAATCAGCTGGATATGCTGGTCTGGGTGGCCCGGTAAGTTTCAATTTCTTGTAAATCGGTTTGTGTATTACCTTGTCACTGATTCCAAAACAGTAATATCTTTTTTTATCGTCAACTATGGGTTCTGAAGCCATTTGAAACCTTTTGCCTGTGTTGCTTCATAATGACATATGTCTTTTTTTCTTTTTTTTTTTTTAAAGAACCTTTTTCTTTAAAGGAACTTTTATTTATTGCTATGGATAATTGAATTTTTACTGAATGAGTGTGTCATCTTTTTTTGCAGGAGGATGGGCAGAAGACTGTGGAATGGAGACCCAATAATATTTTTGACCATGATAAGAGTGTAACGTTACATCTTACCATTAGCTTAACAAATCAATACATTTTACATGCCAGTTTGATTAAGAAACATAATTTCAGTCCCCAGGTTGGAGCTGTTGTAGTTGGACTCGACCCATACATAAACTATTACAAACTGCAGTTAAGTTCCTACTCTCCCTTTGTTGCATGGACTTATAGATAGCAAATAAATAATAACATCTGCTCTTGGTAAAAATTGACTTAGTGAATCAGGTTGGTGCATATCTTTACGGCTTCTTCATGATAGTTGGTGGTCTTTCACATTCATTTGACAAAGGGATAAGTCCCTGTTATTGAGATCCATAGACAGACTTTCTTTCCCTTATAAACCTTTGTCTTTTACTTAGCTCATATTTCTAGACATCTATCGTTGAGCCTCTATTTACTTTGTTTCAGCTCATTAAATCTTTTTTGGATAAAAAAGATTAATTTTGTTACTGATATTGTGGCTTAAAAGAGCCAGGAGTTCCAGGATTACCATCTGATTCTTCCTCTAGGAAAAATGAGTAATGACAAACTCCTTACATCTCATATAAGAAGTTTTGGAGCTAAGGTATCTTCAGCTCGGAGAAAATTTTAGATTTTAATTGTGTCATTTGATAATTCTAGTGGAGGAATAAATATGGTTGAAAAGTTCTACATGTGCACAATGTGAGGGAGATTATGAGGTTTGATGAAAGTGACATGCAGGTATGGAACTCTATGCATACGTGAAAACCCAGGATGCCTTTTCATTGCTACCAACCGTGATGCTGTGGGACATATGACAGATATGCAAGAATGGCCTGGTAATTCTTAAAACTTAACAGACAATTTGAACCCTCATAAGATGAGTCTGATTTTAAATGGTTGCTCTTGGTTCCAGGTGCAGGTTGTATGGTTGCTGCAATTTGCGGATCCACTCAAAAAGAGCCAATTGTAGTTGGGAAACCATCAACATTTCTGATGGACTTTTTGTTAGAGAAGTAAGTGAGCTCTTCCCTGCTGAATACCACTGCATTCATGCCATTTTGGGGCATATCTTGGAGGGAACTTTAAAATTGGGATACACTGGCTGGTAATCATTCTTAAGATTAACTGTACAATCAACAATTGAGGAAGCCTTCAGAATACCGGAGTTAGCTTATTTTGTACAATTTTGTCTTGCAGGTTCAGTATCCCTGCCTCCAGGGTGTGTATGGTGGGGGATAATCTGGACACTGATATCTTATTTGGAAAGAATGCTGGATGTAAAACTCTTCTTGTTCTTTCAGGTGAACTTACGGTTGATTTTTGCTTTGACAATCTGTACATGACTATAAAGTGCAGTTGTATTGTTTGTTGGTAGTTATTATTTGCGAATGTGATACCGAATTGCTAAAATGTTTGCAGGCGTGACAACTTTATCGAAACTCGAAGATTCTGAAAATCACATCCAACCAGATTATTATAGCAGCCAGATGTCAGACATTCTTGGACTACTTTAGGACTCAGTGAATTGATATCCATTTTACATTCTTCCACAATGGACAGCCCAGTCTGCCAACCATATTAATAGAACAGTGAATTTTTAGCAATTCTATTATAGCAGAAAGTAGAACAGGATGATTGATTCAATTGGAAATTCAGATGCTCGAGTTGTTGTAAACTGATATAAAATGGAATTAATTGGTTCATCCGAGAGTATTTGGAAGGGCTTGAAGAGCCCTAAGGGACAAAAGAGAGAAAAAAAGAAAGTAATACTATGATCTGAAATTGATCAGGTGGCAAATATTGAAGTTGAAAGAAGCGATCTTGGGATTGGTCCGGTATCTATTTCGTTCGTTCATTCATTACTTTTGTAAGTGGTGAAAAATTTGTAATCGTTATTTTTTTTTATGCATATAAAATGAAATTCATTTTATAAATAAAATTAATAGACATTTTATAGAATTCTAATGATTACAATCGATTTCGTTTGCTTTTATTCGATTTTGTTTTTGTACAGTCTCTTCACTAATATGCATTGTAAATATTTTGTACAAATTTTCTTGTGAATAAAATGAGTTCTGTCAAGCAAGCAAGCGTCGATTAATTATTGTTTTTACATCGTTTTTATAGTGAACCATTGTGGATCCATTCAAGCTCATTAAAAGCCTTCAAACAAGGTTAGAGAAAGTCGGTGTGACGTTGGCTCGAGCCTAACTAAGTCACAAGTATCACAGTTAGTTTAAGACTTGGTTTTGTTGGACTATTTTATAAAAGTAAACGAAGAGTGGAAATAAATATAGAAGTAAATAGGATATTTACCTTATTTGATTGGATATAAATGTGGAGGGGATGTAAATCAGGAGGGGTACCACTCCCCCTCCACATCAATATTTCTTCCCCTCCCAATTTGGAGGAATTGAAAAAGAGAAAATAAAGTGGAAGTAATAATAACAACATTGACTATATTTTTAATATTAAAAATTATAATAAATAAGATAATGAAGGATAAAATAGTAAACTAAATTAATTCTTCTCCCTCTTCTTCCTTCTCCTTCCCTTCCTATTTTTACTCTAACCAAATAGAATAAAAGTAAATACATTAACTTATATTAATGGAAATAAAATGTACTACTCCTCCTCCCTTTCTTCTCCTCCTCTCTTTCGCTAACCAAAACAAGCCTAAGTGTTAAATGACGACCGATGACAGTTGTGGTTTAAAATGACTATTTAATTCTTGGTAAGGTGGCTAAGTGAAACAGCTCTCACATTACAATGCAACTAAATGGGGTTTAACATGATAACATGATATATTAAATTGGTCCCCTTGAAATTGTGGTTATCAAGTACATTAACAATAGTCAGGTGGAAAAAGCAATAATATGACTACCCCACACATCTGCAGCGCAGGTGGGAGTAGACCAGAGAAATACCAGCGGTCCAAATACACGTATTTTCTTTATCATTAGAACCGTCCAAATACCCCACTCAGTTTGGGGCATTAAGCAGGAATTTTCCGTGGTCATATTTGTTCCGCGGATTTTATAATAACTCGTTCCCGTCGACAAACGACGCTGGCCTTTCGTTCTGCTGTTGGACTTTTCCGTTTTGGGATGGTACAAATGGATCGACTGATGACGAAGAGGGAGGGACTCCTACACATTTCCATTCCTATCCATATTCTTTTGATTCTCTCTAGTAAACGAACGTTATCTCAGCTCAGCTGTATTATTACACAGAATACTTGAAGTTGAATTATCATCGTTCTTCAACAAGAAAATGCAGCGCCTCCTCAAACTTATGCTCGTCCTTGCCCTCATTTGCCTCCTTCTTACATCTGCAATGGCTCGTCGAGGAGGAGGGAGAAGTGGAAGCAGGTCTAGAGGTGGAGGAGCTGGGGGTGTGGTTCGGCCAATGCCGCTGCCTAAGGGTCATCATCCAAGTAGCCGAGGAGGAGGGAGAGGTGGAAGCAGGTCTAGAGGTGGAGGAGCTCGAGGTGTGGTTCGGCCAATGCCGCTGCCTAAGGGTCATCATCCAAGTAGCTCGGCGTCATTTAGCTACTCCTTTAAGGGGTGGTTGTATGTCGGGGTCTCTATGTTGGCTCATGTTTGGTTTTTCTTCAGTTGAGTTAGTTATGTAAAATGTTAGAGCTCAAAAGGCAGCAAACTACTCCCTCCGTACCACTAAAATTGACCTGCTTATTATCTTGCGCTATTCTATTAAATTTGATATTTTCCTTAAAAAAATTTTTTTTACTATACAATTTATTATAAAATAATCAATATACCTACATATATTATATTTATATTTTTAGATTTGACATAAAGTATTATGAGACCCACATATTTTTTATTTTTATTATATTATATTATTATTATATTCTAATTTTTATTTTTGCATAAAATATCGTATCAAGTCAACCACTATCAATTTTAGTAGGACGGAGGGAGTAGTATTTAGTTTTAACGTGAGAGATTTATTAGAGGTATCTCTCTGTTATATGGATTTTTTTTTCTTTTAGTTTAATGTACAATACGCTAGTTTTAAAGGACAATTGCAATTCTTATATACTATTTTTATGTCTTAATTAAATTAACAATATTTGACTTAATATAAAATTTTGTATGAAGAAAAAAATTTATATATATATATAAAGAGTTATAGAAGGCTTCCGATATGACACTTGACCTGTTATATGTTAACATTTGACAATATTAATAATATTAAATTTACATAGACATTTAAAAAAAACAAATTGTGAAGAGTTTTTTTAATTTAAAATATTAAATTTATCTGAATTTAATGGATTCAGATCTTGACAAACATTAAATTTACATGACGAATAAGGGGATGTGTTCTTTCAATTAAGTTTAAGTTAATTTATCTACAAAATAATACTTATCTACTAATTTAAGTTGTCTACAAATTAATACTTCTCTCAATCAAATAAAATGTCATCTTACTTAATTGGATACAAATAATTCTACGTGCATGGTATCTAATTTAAGATTATTTTTTTCTAAAATAAAACTAGGTTATCTTTTTTTTTTCCTAAATGAAATATAAAGATTATTTAAATTTATTAAATTAAAATATAAGTTATAATAACCCGTGCAACGCACGAGAAATCAAACTAATAATAATAATAATAATAATAATAATAATAATAATAATAATAATAATAATAATATAAAAAATATATGAGCCATGTGATACTTGATGTTAAATTAAAACATGTAAAAGTGATATATAATAAAAAATACTATTTTATACTACCTCGAGTCAAAATAAGTATTATTTTAGAAAAATACACACAAATTAAGAAGTTATTGAAAATGACCAATACATCCTTAATTAATATTTTTGACATTTCAAACTTAATATTTATTTATTCTCTCACTTCATAATTCTTCTCTCCTTTCAACAATATTCTCTCACCTCATAATTACATTATTAAAGGGATAAATAATAATTTTTTTTACAAAATGACATTTATTGTGCAACAAAAATTTACTCCTAAAACGACACTTATTTTAAATCGGAAATAGTATACTATATAATATATTAGAACTTGTCATTTTAAGAAAAAATATAAGGACAACCTAAGATAATAAATAAGCTAATTTAATTAAAACGAATTGTGTATTTTAATAAATTCTAATTATATATTTAAAATTAAAGATGATGTAGGTTTTTTTTCCAGTTGTCATTGTTTTAACATAATGATGTATAACTAAAATTTGAAATTACATTATCCATGTGCTCTCCGTTTAGAATTGACTATTTTTATTTTTATTTTGAGATACTAAAAATAATGATTAATTGAATTGCCTAAACAATTCCAAAGACAAGGAAAAATTTTTCTTTTTAGTTCAAATTTTTTAAATAATAATAATTTGATTTATGTATCGATTTTGCTATATAATACGGAATGTTAGGCAATTAAAATGTGTCATATTTAGAAATTGAAAGTAGTATAGATGCGTATGTTAAGACGAATGTGTGGATATAATAGAAATGATAAAGTAACGAATGAGATCATTAAAAAAAAAAAAAAGTGGGATTGGTATTCATTGAATTTGAAGATAAGATGAAAAAAAAACTGTTTGCGGTGGTTTGGACAGAGAGAAGACCGAGGAATGCCGTTGTTAGAAGAATTGAAGAATGGAGGAATAGGTGCAGAGCCAAAAAAATATGGATAAAGGTAATTAAGAAAAACATGTCTCTATTATATTTGGCTAAACAATAGATAAAAAGGAAGACCCCATGTGATTTTGTATTGGTTCATGTAACCCATTATAAATTATTTAGAATTAAGACTTAGTTTGTTATTGTAATAATTTGAATTATGTTTCATAATTAAAGAATAAAGAAACATGATGGAAACACAATATTGACAATTTTAATAATTTATTTATTTACACTTTAAACATATTATTTTAAAAGTATTTTGAAAGAAAATTTTAAAAAATTATATCAAACTAATATTAAGTTAAAATATGCTTAAAAAAGAAAAAAATATATATAAGGATAATGTTTTTAAAGAATATGTTTAAAGTTTAAGTAAATGAGTTAGTATTTTTTTTATTTTTAAATTTGTTTTATGGAGTATTTTGATACACTCCTTATATTTATTAAAGATTAAATTGAGTAAAGTAATATTTGAAAGATTTGATTGAGATAATTACATATTTTTAAGACGAATTTGAAAATTAATCTTAGAATAATTACATATTTATTATTTTATCTAATTTATTTGACTTTTTAAATGTTGACAGTTAACTTTTGAATGGAATAATTATTTTACATATTTATAAAGATTAAATTTAGTAAAATAATATTTGAGAGATTTAATTGAAATGATTATATATTTTGAAGGATAAATTTAAAAATTATCCTAAATAATATATGTAAGTGTCCTGCCTTTTTTCATAATTGCAATTAAAGCCTCGGAGGAGGTTCGTGATAAATGTAATATCATCGAAACTTGGGGGTGGTAGGTGTAATTTAATCCTCCAAATATCTTTCTACTCGCTCTCGTCCTCCCGAGGGGCTTATCCGTCTGGCCGACCCAAAGCAAAGGTTTATCTCTGCTGCCAACTTCCAACCGGTTGCCGATCCTCACAGATTACATTTAAACAGGGAAGCGGAAAAGGATTTCTCAGTTCTTATTCTCTTCCAGTGTCTTAGCCAGAAAACGGGGGGTCTCTGTTCATTTGCAGCTGAGGTGCTTTTCTTTTATCTTCAAAATATCCCATTTTTGGGTTTTCGTTCCTGGGTTTTCTTTCAAGTTCTGTGTTTGTATCTGGGTTTTTTTCTGGATGTGGAGTTTTGATGTACTTTCCTGAAAATTGTTATCAACTTCTGTTCTTTGTTCTTCTGAATCATTCTCTTGAATTCGCATTACACCATTCTTATATCTGTAATGACTGGAATGGTAGTGTGAAATCGCCACAATTTTCTTGGAGCTGATTACATTTTCTCTGGTAGTGTGTTGGATTGAGCTAATTTTGGTATTACATCCATCCCGAACTGATATATTTTGCGTTCGATATTGTGTCTGAGCTCTTTGAGTTTCTGGAAATCTGGCTTTGCTCTTGTAGTTGAGTTTTGGGTTTCCTACAACTCTCCTGTGAAAGATTGCATTTGAATATTTCTTGCCTACTACAGTCCGAGTCAGACAATTTTGGTGCCAATGTTGCTACAATTCCTGTTTTTGCTTAGTATGATCACTTGTAAATCTAAGCGTAAAAAATTATGACTATGATCCCTATCATACACTTTATTGAGATTTATTCTCTTGGATACTTGCTATATTATAAATTGGCTAACAGTGTTTAGATTTTTAGGGTTTTTCATAGCCTTGAAGTCTCTGACCGTAGTCTCTTTCTAGTTGCAATTTCTTTTTGTTATCCCAATGGATAACTTGTTTACGATAATTTTCATACTTCATACTGCTGATTTTCCTCTTAGCATTTTCGGTGCAGTTTCCATTCTCCTCTCCAAAGAAGAACATGAAAATCATAAGTTACAGTAGCTTTGCAAAACCATCACTTATGCTGGTGCATTGTGATTTACCTGCCATTAGATTGGGTGGGCACCGATTGTTTTCCTCTTCAACTCAATGCATTTTAAGTTATAATGAGAAGAGGAAAAGATTAATGATGCGATTGCACTCCTCAGTTGCCAGAAGAGCACTTTCTTCTAGTTCAGCCTACACGTCTTTGCCCGAGACTGACTCAATTAATGGGAGTCGGAGACAAAAAACTTCTTCATCCCTGTACACTCATCCCACTTTATTAGAGATAAAGAATGAGAGGATTGCCAATCGTGCACAGGTTTATGACTTCTTGAGGGGGATTGGCATTGTACCTGATGAGCTTGAAGGGTTAGAGCTTCCAGTTACCGTTGAAGTTATGCGCGAACGTGTAGACTTTCTTCACAAATTAGGGTTGACAATTGAAGATATAAACAATTATCCACTTGTTTTGGGGTGCAGTGTAAAGAAAAACATGATTCCTGTTCTTGATTACCTTGGCAAATTAGGGGTTAGAAAATCCACTTTTACAGAATTTTTGCGTCGATACCCACAAGTTCTCCATGCTAGTGTTGTGGTAGATTTAGCACCAGTTGTTAAGTATCTTCAAGGAATGGATATTAAGCCAGCTGATATCCCTCGAGTTCTGGAGAGATATCCTGAAGTATTGGGGTTCAAACTGGAGGGCACCATGAGTACTTCAGTGGCTTATTTGGTTGGAATTGGGGTAGCAAGAAGAGAAATTGGTGGTGTATTGACTAGATTCCCAGAAATATTAGGGATGAGGGTTGGCCGCACAATCAAACCATTTGTGGAATATTTGGAAAATTTGGGAATACCAAAATTAGCTGTAGCTAGACTGATTGAGAAGCGTCCTCACATTCTTGGATTTGGCTTGGAAGAAAGGGTCAAACCGAATGTCCAATCTCTTTTAGAGTACAATGTCCGGCAATCATTGCTTGCTTCTGTCATTGCTCAGTATCCTGAAATCATTGGAATTGAAGTCAAATCAAAGCTTCGCAGTCAAAGGGATTTTCTTAATTCCATTGTTGATTTGAGTCCAGAAGATTTTGGGAGAGTTGTGGAGAAGATGCCACAGATAGTGAGCCTCAGCAGTAGGCCTATAGTGAAGCATGTGGATTTCCTTGGTGAATGTGGGTTTTCTTCAGAGCAAGTGAGAAAGATGATCGTGGGGTGTCCCCAACTGCTTGCGCTAAATATTGACATCATGAAACTGAGTTTTGATTACTTCCAGGGCACGATGGCAAGGCCATTGGATGACTTGGTTTCTTTCCCAGCCTTTTTCACCTATGGCCTTGAATCGACAATAAAACCCAGGCATAAGATGATTGAAAACAAGGGTTGGAAATGCTCGCTTGCTTGGCTTCTTAACTGTACCGATGAGAAATTTGAGGAGCGGATGGAATATGATACTATTGGCATGGAAGAGATGCAAGTTGATTCATCATTTGACATTAGTACATTAATGAATACAAGAAGTGACGAATCAGCTTCTGATTTTGAGGATGACAGTGATGATTGATAATACCACAAATGATTATATCCAGGATAGCTTGTTAATTGAGGCAGCATCTGGAACTAATGGAGAACCTTATCTTCCCAACATTCTCCCCAACAATGCAGCCTCTGCTGTTGTTAAAGGTAAACACATATTCATTCACACAAAGCAAGATATGTATACCCTCAAATACCGAGGGATAATGTAACCCTTCATATCTCACTTAATTGGCTCAAATTGTTGCTTTCAGGTCAAGTATTTTTAGCGATCCCTGAATACATTTTGGTTGAATGCAATGCTCGGATTTCAAATTGCATGGATTTTAGGTTGGCCATTTGTGTTGCATGGCAAGCTATCTGCATCTCAACTCCAAGTCGGATGTGAATGTTACCGTTGGTAAAGTGTTAGTAGTAGTTACTCAATTATCACCAAACAACTAATTTTGACTACGGAGCAATTTGTATAGAACAGCTTAAACGGAGTTGGAAGTAGTTCTAAAGCTGAATGTTAGCATTTGAAAATTCCTGTCCCTAAAATTACCCAGCATTCTCAGGTTGAGAAGAATTTCCTGTCCCTAATTTGTGGGCAATATTCTGAATTTGCACAAAGACAGTCCCACTTAAGGGTCTGTAAAGAGAAACCAACGGTGCTGCGATGGCTTCAGGTGACGCCTAAAATGCTGAACGCTTCCAATCGGACTCAGAATGGAAAGCATGTTCTTTTGCTTAAGATTTTTTTTTTATTAGCGAAAGTAGGGGGAAAACAAAATCGAAATTTGCCTTCCATTTTTTTCTTCATCCATTTCCGCGGCCAGTCTGAGATAGTCACTTGGCTCTGGGGCGATGGCTGCAGCACCCAAATTTCCCCTCAAATGGAGATAGCGTGGTTATCCTTAAAAATGGAATGTTGGTTGGTTTACTTTGCCATCCATCCCTGGTGTCTTTGTTTGAGGTGCCGGAATCAATAACTGATGACAGCTGCCGTGTAGATGGCATGGGCCTCAATGAATTGACATGCACATATTCCAGATTGGAAGGAAAAGAGAGCTTTTAGCTTTTGGGGATGAAAGAAGAAGCTTAGGTGAGCCATGGGGTCTGTGGGCCCTTTTGGTCCCTGGGATGAGAATAGGACACTCATTGCTGACTGAATCTAACGTTTCTGCCTTTTTCATGAATGGACGAATGAAAGAAAGTTCAGGAAAAAGTTTATTTTACGTGTTTGACCACATGCATGCATAAGAGATTATCCGATCAAGTCAAATGATTCAAGCAGCTCCCAGCAAATGAGATCGATTGTCCCTTTTTTTTTGCTATTTCAATCAGCATCCATCTCCTCCCGGAGAAGGTTGAGTTCATTTGCTTCATCTCATATCTCAGGAAAACGTAATCTCTTTTATTCAAGGATTCAAATATAATAGCAGCAGCAGCAGCAAAAGTGCATCTTATATTTGAGTAGTATTTGAGAATCTTGCAATCCGTAGCTCCCTCCATCCTCTTTTGCCAGTTTCCATGTGATGCATGGATGCATTTGCTTCCAGCACCGTAAACTATTCCTCCCAATATCGACATATTCAAGGGATAATGGTACTACAGCATTACTAGTAGTCCATCTTGGGTCATCTTCATCTTCAAAGAAGCATTTGGTTTTAGTGCTTTAGAGATCAGAACTAAATAAATGCAAAAAAAAAAAAAAAAAACAGGGGGCCAAATTCCCACGTGCATGACCCGTGTCAAGTTCATGGTGCATGAAACTCATAGGTCATTTGGTTCCCTTGTGATCATGTGATGAGGACCACATTATTATTGTTAAAAGGCTCTTGGCCATGTGGTATGGTGTGCTAAAGCTCGTCCATCCATGCCAATAGCCCCTTGTGGATTCGATTTGCCTTTGGTTTTTTCTTCCATCCCTAGTGATAGTGTGTTAAAGTTGTAGTTGCACTGTTACCATCAGCTTTATTTTGATCAACCTGATTAGGAAAGTGTAGCAACTTATTGTTTAGCTGTCCACCTACATATGATATATTTTGAAACTTTCAAGATTGATATATTTTTTTAATTAAAAATTGTTATTTATAAATTTTATTTTTACACGAAATATTATTATTATTACATATCAAAATATCGATAAATAATAACATGTTATATTGCTTTTGGATATGCGATTGTGATTGAAAATGTATAAACCATGAAATTCTTTTGTTTGTACACTTGTATTTGATTGTTTGAAGATTGGAGTTTTATAAGTATGCGTTGTACTATTTGATGTTTATGGGACAGGTAAAACAAAAAAGCATTCAAACCCAATATTTGATCCCTGCATAGAAAAGGAGGTCAGTGTAGGACTCAGGGTAATGACCCATGGAGAAAATTGGGATAGACTGGCCTAATTGTACTACTAGTGGTCGCGTAGTGTGAGTTTGACCAAGGGATCGACTTGGAAGTCATGGACGACGGATGAGGACCTGCACCTAATTTTATGAGATGTCCACCGCTGCACCAACCAAACACAACGAGCTCATTTCCAGCCTTTATTTTGACCACATTTTCCTCATTCCAGCCAGGCAAGGTTTTCCGGAGCTTCAACTGTTTAGGTGGCCGCTTTACTTTCATATAAATGCAGGGACATTACTTAATTGGATTGAAAAAATGTCTTTGAAACATTTCCTGATTAATTCATAATGCGGTGCAAAGATAGATAACTTCCATATAACATCAAAGTAAAAATTAAAGGAAAAAAAAAACGAATTTATAAATGACGGTACCTTTGTAAGGTTAGAAGTTAAATTTTGATATTATATTGTGTATTTCACAATTTATATTATTCTTAGAGAAGAGATTGTGGGGTGCACGTGATGAAAGGTTACTTAAAAATGAAAAGATAAAATTGAATAGGAAGCATAATGCACAAAACCTTATTCTAGATTTTTTTTCCCCCTTTGGACTAAGATGTGATAATTTTTTTAAAAAAATTGTGACTTTTAAAGACATTATCATCTCTTCTTAATAGCCATATTAAATATGTGAAGCTGAATGATGTGGATTTTAACCAACTTGGCTTGGTACAATTAAATGAGAAATTTTGGCATGGGATTGGGGCCTCTCCATACGAGTGGTGCAAAATGGACTAGCTCCTCACGGCCTTGCACTTGGGGACCCTGCTGTATATGATTGAGAGTGCATGTTGTTGCGGCTAGCCAGCCATATGGATTATGGAGTAGTATAAGTATAACCAACAGAAGACATATACGTATGCATCTTGATTTAGGAAAGCGGAAGAAGAAGTAGAGGAAGAAGTCCCACCTTGTTTATTGAAGCAGTCCGCCCTACTCTACTCTATTAGTTAATGTAGTGTAGTTGTAGACATCCTAGTAGATGGAGGAAAACATTTTATATTCTTGCCCTTTTGTCTCCAATTTCTCCGGCTTATATTAAGAACAGGATTCCTTTCTTGCAAGAAGGGAACCATTTTATATGCTTACATGATGAGGATGATGATGAATGATCCCTGTATGTACATATGTGCTGCCTTTGGCGCCTGGCTTGGCTGATCTCGGAGAGACACAAGTAGATCTATTAACAAGTGATTTCAAGAATCCAAATGTAGCTTTGAGATTGAACACAATCTCAGGCATCTTACTAACTCCAATCATAGAATATCCCAATCTTAGGTGCGGGTTAGAAAACAAACAGTGTTTTGTTCAATTCAACGACAAAAAGTAGGCGAACAGAGTTTGTTCCGTCTTTTCTAAACTCAAGCGAATAAAGTGAATGCATTTATGAAACTTCATTGCTTCTTTAGTTTCTCAAGTTTAACAGAAAACATTGCATAAAATTCTGAACCCTTTTCATTTCTTTCATCGAGTGCAACACCTGAGACTCAGATGCATGTTACAGTTTTTGAATCTATCACGGAAAAAATATCGCAAAAACAATAGGCTGCCATCTACTATGAAATAGTTCCAATTTTGTGAAAACAATTCTATATATACAGATACATTGTAAATAAAATTCTTAAACAAGAAAGATTTAAGTGATGTGGTAGGTGTAGAAGAATCTACTTTTAAATGCTTTCTTTTTATTGCAATATTTTATCAAATTCAGATAGCTATGGCTTTATCGGTAAAGCCATTTGAGTTGTTAGAGGGGAGGGGATCGTTCATATCATGGATTCATCATTATTACTCATGCGGAGGGAGTTGAGAGTGGCAAACAGAGGTGAGAGTGTAGAGTCCAAGGTGTTGATTAACTTGATTTGGAGTTTGAAGCCCTTCGGTTTCGGGAGAAAAAAACAATGAATTTAACCGCAAATAAAAAATATGTAACTGGACAAGTACTTAAAAACAGAACAGAACAGAAGGGGAGAAAAAAAGAGCGCCTGCGCTGTAGTACTGATGCTGACCCTTCCCTAACCTCCCCCACAATCTCTCCTCCTATCCGTCTTCTAATAGTCGAGAACCAGAAGCTGAGGCCCAGTCAATTTTATTATTCTCAAGCATCTCTCTCCCATTTGTTGCCACAAGTATCATAAACCGAAGAAAAAGAGAAATTCTCTTTCTAGTTTCGACGGAGCGTTTTTGCACTGCCAAAGTCTTAGCCCTGAAGCCTCCGCTCCTTTGCACTTCAGGTGCTTTTCTCTGATCTTCAAATTCTCTATTTTTTGGGTTCTTCTTGGTGGGTATGCTTCCAAGTTCTGCTTTCTGCATCTGGGCTGTTCTGTAAATGTGGATCTGCCTTGGGGTTTCTCTCTGTTATTAAGATCTGTTTTCTATCCAATTTACATATTTATATTGATTTCAATTTAGCTTCTTGTCTCTAAAACGATGGGAGTGCCATTCTCAAACCGCTGCAGTTGTCCCGGAGCTGACTTCATGGACTCTTTGTTTACTTTTTGGTGGTCCTTGATTTCTTCTCATTTCCCCTAAACTTTTTCGTTATTATTCATTTGATTTTTTTTTTCCAGATTTTCTGTTTCGTTTCCATATTGAAGCGTCCTTTTGGTTGAAAAGCCGTTGGCTTGGGAGGTTGTATTCATGACTTCTATTTATTAGACTTGCATTCTTTTTCGTGTTTTAGAATCCATTTCGCATATTATGTTGCTGCAGTTTCTATGGATGTACTGGAAGAGTATACCTGCAGCTTTGTGTATTAGCTCTTTGGGCTGCTGGAATATTTCCATTATTCTTCTGATAAAGTGTCAGGTCCTATTGTTATTTTTCCTTTTCCCATTGCTATTTATCCATAAAAGATTGGTTTTTTTGTTGCTTTGCAGCCACTCATTGATGGCTTGTCTCTGTTTTGCCACTGATTAGCTATTTATATATGTGTTGTTGTTTAATGACTTATTCATAATAAATTGGGTTCAGTTTTATTATCAACCAGACTGTTATCTTTTGTATGATCACTTGTCCACCCGAATAAGTTGCCTAGCTTGCTGAAGTGTAATTATAATAGTTGTGTGATGCATCATTGGATAGCTTATTCTGTGAGCATGCTATGTTTAAAATTTGAAGGCAGTGTTATCATCGATTGGCCAGATTTTGATTTCACCATCGTGCTTGATTTCAGAGCTTGATTAAAATGCTGCCCATGCTAATGGAAGTCATTTTGGAGGCTGGAATGGGTCCTGAAGAATGATACGTTAAATCTAGTATATGAGGTAATCTTTGTTATCTGATGGCGTCAAAAACTGGTGTTAGACCTTCCTCGGAAGCATTACGTGAAGCTTTTAATGCTCATCAAACAATAGACTCAACAGGGCACAGGTCTATGCATATGCAGATCTCAAAAACAAGCAAACCCGATCTAGATGCACCAGAAAATTTCCCAGAATCTGGCAAGACTGTAAAAGACACCTTGCAAAATAAAAATCCATTAAACTTCAATCATGAAGTTTCTGTGAATTCATCAGCAGAAACATCTGATTCAAATAGTTCTGCAGTTGATGTTGAACAAGTTTCAAGAATGGTTAGCCCTGGACCAAGTGAATCTAGAAGCTCATTGGAAGCAACTCTTGATCGAGAAAAGAAACTTTCTGGCCACGAAAGTGTGAAAAATAGTTCAGTTTCTGCTAAGCTTAGTGATGGAACAAGCAGTGTTGCCAAAACCAGTGGAAGTGCTAAAATTAGTGATCGTGCTGATTTTGTCGAGAGTGGAAAGAGCAGTGTCTGTAGAGGAAGTACTAGCAGTGACGTGAGTGATGAGAGCACTTGCAGCACTTTTAGTAGCAGTATCAGCAAGCCCCACAAAGCAAATGACTTGAGATGGGAAGCCATCCAAGCAGTCAGAGTGAAGGATGGTATATTGGGTTTGAGCCATTTCAGATTGCTGAAAAGATTGGGTTGTGGAGATATTGGAAGTGTTTATTTGGCCGAGTTGAGTGGAACCAAGTGCTACTTTGCAATGAAAGTAATGGACAAAGCGTCTCTGGCAAGTAGGAAGAAGCTTCTTCGTGCTCAAACAGAAAGAGAAATACTACAGTCCCTGGACCACCCCTTCCTTCCAACTCTCTACTCCCATTTTGAAACAGACAAGTTTTCATGTTTGGTGATGGAATTCTGCCCTGGAGGAGATCTGCACTCTCTTAGGCAAAGACAGCCAGGAAAACACTTTTCTGAACAAGCAGTAAAGTATAAATTTCTTCTTTTCTTGTGCAAAATAGACTTATAATTGAGCTTTTCTTTAACATGGATAGCATGAACTTTATCATTTGGTCATGGGTGAATCTTGAGCTTGGGATCTTAATAAATCCTTTTGTCTCATTTCTGAAGCTTGTCATGATTTCCCTTGAACAAGGTTTCGGCATCATTTGTCACTTGTATTGTTTTATGATATTATCTCTGCATTTTCTTCAATTACTTTTCCTGTCTTAACTGTTTTGTTGATTTCTTTGCAATTTTCTTTTCCATTCTTTGCATTCTCACAATTGTTCACAAATTTGATTACATGAGTGCTTCTTGAGTATGACCCCTGCAATTGTTGCTTTTCTCTGTAGTTCTAATTAACTTGCTAAAGGTGCATCGTTCCAATTTCATTTGAAAATAACGTGTCCAACTTAAAAAGTGTTTTCCTTTGGAATTAAGATAAGGGGGAAAAGGAAATCACATGTAAATCTACTAGTCTCTTGAAGATTTTTATCACCTGCTAGTTCCTAACCCTATTGTTTTATGAGGAGAAGTGCCTTTACCACAAGTTAAGACTTCTGAAGTCGGTGTCAAAACGTTTTTTTTTTCCCGTGCTGGACACGACTCATGGGCCTAGCAGCATCTACGGTCAAGTACTTAACCATCATTCTTGTTGGGTCAAAATAGATATCTCAAGTTGATAATAGGTGTTTAGGTTTATATTTATATACCATTCAGACATTCCATCAAATCCCATGTAAGATCGGGGTCTCACATTTTGTTTAGGTGAAACATCAAAGTTAGGCAAATGTTCATAATATTGGGATTAGGAAGCTTGAGAATTGAATTATAAATGCAATTTTTCTTTTTAAGTTCTAACTACAATCTTAGATTTGAATTCTAACTGCAATCTTAATTTTCAATCTGTTTGGTATCGAAGGAGTGACTTGTGGTATAAATTACTTAATGGATATGAGTATTGACACATGGTGAGCTTTGCTGCAGCATAACATTCTCACTGTAACATGGGAAGTGACAAGTTCAATAACTAGAAGTTAGCAATAGTGGAAACATGGTGTATTGTGGTTGCCCTATTCAAGTTTGTTTTATACATGAACTAGAGACCAGTTTTATGTTGGCTTTTGAGTAATTTTCTGTGTCCACATGTATAAAAATTTTTAATATATCAGCATTTCTTCTTGTGGAACTTCTAGTCAGTAAATTGTGCACACAATATTAATTGATATCTCTTCATTGTGATTTTGCAGATTTTATGTGGCAGAGGTCCTTCTAGCTCTAGAATATCTCCACATGCTTGGGATAGTCTACCGTGACCTCAAGCCAGAGAATGTCCTTGTGAGGGAAGATGGGCATATAATGCTCTCAGACTTTGACCTTTCACTTCGTTGTGTTGTTAGGCCAACTCTTGTTAAGACCTCTTCATTGGAGACAGAGTCGCTCCGGAAAAACCCTGTTTATTGTGTACAGCCAGCTTGCATTGAACCAGCCTGTATCCAGCCATCTTGTGCAGTTCCAACAACATGCTTCTCGCCTCGTCTGTTTTCCAGCAAGTCTAAGAAGGGTCGGAAGGCCAAAAATGAAGTTGGTAACCAAGTAAGCCCATTGCCTGAGTTGATTGCTGAACCCACTAGTGCCCGTTCAATGTCATTTGTTGGAACCCACGAGTATTTGGCACCTGAGATTATCAAAGGTGAAGGTCACGGAAGTGCAGTGGATTGGTGGACTTTTGGCATTTTTCTTTATGAACTTTTGTTTGGTAAAACTCCATTTAAAGGATCTGGGAATCGAGCCACATTATTCAATGTCGTAGGACAGCCTCTACGATTTCCAGAATCTCCGGTTGTCAGTTTTGCTGCTAGGGATCTTATTAGGGGGTTGCTTGTGAAAGAACCACAGCACAGGTTGGCGTACAAAAGAGGTGCGACAGAGATAAAGCAGCATCCTTTCTTTGAAGGAGTTAATTGGGCCCTTATACGGTGTGCGACTCCTCCTGAAATCCCGAAGCCAGTTGAGTTTGAGCGGATGCCTGCTCCAGCTGCTTCAACAAGTGAGAAGACTGCAAAGGCGGTTTCTGCTGCTGCTCCAAATCAAAAGGCTTCTGAGAATTACCTGGAGTTTGATTTCTTCTAGCGGATACTAGTCTCATTGAAACTTTTTCTACGTTATGAAGAACAAATTAATGGAACAGTCGAGGATTTTTACTGGTAGGGGTGGTAGCCTTTCCTGAATTATGGATGATAATGATGGTGATCTTGCCATTGCCTTGAACTGTTTCAGGTCTCTTGTGAATCAAGCTGAACTCTCTCATTTTCCTTCATGAACACTATTCTCTTCAACCTTGTTATACCTAAACTCTATGGAACCACTTCTTGGCCTGCTAGAAGTTGTTATTTGTGTCGGACAGTTTTCAGGAAGTCCAAGGCATGGTTGATACAGTTAAGTTTGAGAAGAGATAAGTCCATCAAAGAAATTGCAGCGGCCACAGAATCATGTATCAGCAATAGGATTGCTATTCTTTTGATACTTGGACATAATGGTTTTTTTCAGGGAAATGCACTTTAGGTAGGCGACAATGTATAATGTACGTGTGACCTCTACTTCGCTGTTAAAAGTTTGTACATGTATATTGCTAGTGTATGTGGCAGAAAATGTGTTTCTGTGATCCTCCTCCCTCTGCTTTTGGCTGCCAGCTATCAGATTTTACATTTTACTTTTCAAGTCTGGCCATTAGTCAGTGAATAACTAGACCCTACAACTCTGGCCAAAAGGTAACTTTGAATCAAAAGCAAAAGGTAACTTTGAAAAAGAAAGTAACTGAGCAAATGATTTTTTTTGTTTCTTTTAAAGGTAATTCAAACAAGATATAAATCAAAAGCACAAAGGACAAAGAAAGTACATAGTTACACAAAAAAATGGTGGAAAAATGTTACAAGGGCCGTGAGCTATGGATCGAACGCGCGACCTTCTAATGACGCTCTCCCAACAGAATTATCCCAGCATGACTAACAATATTAAGACGCAACTTTAGGTTTAAAACAACATGCAAAGGCCTCGGTATTGACTTGATCATGTTTAGGAGCCTGAGCGGAGTGGGGAGCGTGGTCGTGTGGCCGCGGAGAGGGGGAGGGAGATTCGGCCATCGGCTCCACCACCTCTTTTCCGTCGCAAATGATCTTGACGTCACAGAAGTCGGGTGCATCTCTTAGTATCTGCTCAGCTGTTCCGCTTCCTCTCCGGGTTCTCATCTTCCTCAGATTTGATTTAGTTATGCCAAGCACGAGTTTTCTTATGTTGAGGATAGGAATGAGGTCTAATATTGCTTTTGCCTCCGTATCACTCTCAATCAGTATGGTGTCCACTTTAACCTTTTGCATAAACACAAATACATAAATTGCTGAATATTACGTATAGCATTATATGGATGAATAATGTATATGAGTCCTGATTACTGTATGCATGTACCTTGGATGCTGAACACACGCTGAGGAACTTGTTGAGGAAATCTCTCCTCTTGCTTCTTTCTTGAGCCATGTAGTTCTCCTTCTGTTCAGGGTTCACTTGACTCGCTGGAATCATTCCCACTGCCATTACAACGCACAAGCATAAACCACCGAATGTTATTGCAGTTGTTACGAATGGCTTAATCAAGAATTGGCAGCTACACTCGATTCAGTCACTTGTGTATTCTTGAGATCAGAAAGGCACAGAAAATATGTGGCAATACATATAGTATATGGGGCTCCACTGAATTGCATCCAATGTACATATATGGAATTCCTACCAGGCCATTGAATTGCTGTGCCTTTCCTTATTTCCCTATATATAAAATCTTTGTACATAGTTACCATATTCATGTCTAAGGTCAGGCACAGCAAGAATCCATTCTCATACCTACTGTTTGCATATATAACAACTACATTTACAGATTGTATGCAGACCAAGACATAACACACACATTAATATTTTGTCAGAATCCGAAATATTGAAGACAATTATTTTAGCTGATTTCGTCCAAGTTTGACATTTGTACTGGAAATGAATGAAGACCCTACTTTTAAATAAATGACATTTATATGACTAGGTTAGGTTGCTCCCAGACAGACTAGAAGCATGGTGTAGAATTCCAACTTGGACCTGGTAGTTCTATTCTATATGCGGCTCTAGGTTTTCAATCCTGACTTTGTTGATTCCATTAAACCTACCGCAAACTACCAGTCTAGTCTTGTGTTAGTTGCTCTGCACCGCGCGCGTCCAATGCTGCTGCCCGTCCATCTATGGTCTACAACTTGTACATGTGATCGGTTAGCGTTGTTTTATTTTGATAGCAGGGTCAAACTCAAAGTTAGCATCCAAATGTGAAACAGCCACCGCGGTGTTTCCACTGCAGTAACTGCCACATCATGTCAAGAAATCCCGAGTAAACTAGCCCCATTGATTGGCAATTCTTCCCTCTGCCCATAGAGACTATATGACCCCCCCAAAAAAAAAAACAAGAATAGGCTGCTCACTTCCTTTCCTGATTCTTGATAATTGTTCGCAGGCAAAGCTGTACAGGCAGGTAAGCCTGCTCAGCAGAATATTGATGATTAATCCGACCCACAGCTCGTCGCACGACTGCGTGCTTTTGTACAAAGAACCAGTGTTACGTGAGAAACGGTTCAAAGATGTGCTTTGTAGTAGTCTCTAAAACTCAAATGGAGAAGGTGGTGAAAATGTTTAAACTGGATCTATATAGGAGTACGTATATGAAAAACTAAGTATACCAAATAGTATATAGTGCAATTCGTACTTGATCACTTACATGGCATGGGAATGGACCTTGTCTCGGGAAAGACATGGACGAGAAAAACAACAGTGCTGGCGGGGTTGTGGACGGCATGAGTGAGCGTCCAAAGAAGTGCATCCATGCTGGGCGACTCCTCGCTAGACTTGCCAATCGCAACAAAAACTGCATCTTCTCCACCGTCGTTGTGGAAATCAAGTGAAAACAAGCTAACCTGATCGATTTCTTCTCTGATGGTATCCAAGGGAAATTCGCTGCTGTTACTGATCTCAAATAGCTCACTCGATGGCTCTTCTTCGATCTCGCTCACTCCACGCCTCATCTCCCCCGGGTACGGAAAATGAGCCGACGATCGTCCTTCTCCTTCTTCTTCTTCTATGTCTGCTGTCCTTATATTCTTCATATTATTGGAGGCCATAATCTTTTTGGGTCAAAGAATATGATATGATTCCGGGTGTTGACGGATGCTTTAAAACATGGATGATCTTGACGAGTCGGGCCCCTATGGCACAAGAAAACACACAGACAAGAAAGAGAAACGGTGGGGACTGAAGATATTTCTTCTTCGTCTTAGTCACGGCGTTGCACCGCTGCTAATACTAGAATACAAAAAAAAAGTGGCCGCACCCGCATGTACTAAAGTATATTTCAGTCGCGAACACGTAATGCGAGGTGAAGGGGACTTGTTTTGGTCGGCCCTTGTTTCAATACTACAATGCCCGTTTCCCCTCTTTGTTTTTTCTACCAGCCCTGCCTACATATATATACATTTGTTTTATTGTATATCCATACATATATTTACTTGTTTGTTACAGCGTGAATCTTGAACACTCAATACAAATAGCTATTTAAACATTTCATCTTGTAAAATGAAATATTTGCATTAAGCTTCCACTTATATTGTGAGTTTTTTTTTTCTTTTTCGTCTGAAATGAATTATAATGCGTATTAAACGATTTTAAAATTGTAATCAAATAACTCTTACTTTTAAAAATACGATGATTATTAATATTTTAAGTATAAGAATAATAAATATAATAAAATTTGTATCGTTTATTTATTACGTAACATAATAAAATATACATTTTATTAATTAGACTTTACGTCAACAAGTGATTATATAATTATTCTTGTATATTATACTAGTTGCTACTACTAATTCCAAAGGGAATATGCGAATATGCAATGCAAGGGGTACCATTGGTGATGCGAGGACAATGACTCTGCTTTTTCTTTTTCTTTTTTCCATCTCCTAACAATTTCCAGTTTTCCACCCACACACAGCGCACGCGTACTTGTTGCTTTTGTAAGTGGAAAGGCCCAAGTTTCACAGAGCCACTGGTCCCTTTGGTTTTTCTGGGCCCGTAGCGCCATTTCCACCGTCCAATCATGTGATAGATGCTGCACCGCGGCCCAACCCATACTAAACCCACGTATAATCCGTGATGTGATCTCGAGTCATAATCGTGATAATCGCATTCGCATTAACTCTTTACGTCTTAATTAATTTTATTAACAGGTTTAAGATTTTAAATAAAGAATAGTTATTTTAAGGTTGTATCATTAAAAAAAATTAAAGAATATAATAATACTAATAAAATGGTGCAGCAGAATGGGCATGCTCGGTCACAAAAAGCGATCTATATTCCCCTATTAATAATGTTGATTCATATTTGACTTTATTATTAAATTTTGTAAATTTCTAAATAGTTTTAAGTAAACACATAATACAAGAAGGAAATTACTAAGAATTTTGCCTTCCAAAAGGGGAAAAAAAGGAAAGTCAAAAAAGAAGAAAAAGGGAAAGAGAAAGAAAGAGGGAGGTGCATATACGGTACAGATACTGCTCAGACTCCCTCTACGAGACTGGGAGAGGAAAAGAGCTGCCATTCTTGAATCTTGACCTTTCACTCCTTTCTCTCTCTTACACACTCATTGCACAAAAGTGGAATCTTTTCTTGCCTTTTTTTTTCTCTTTTTATTATCTCTCTTGCTGTTGCCTCTTCTTCTTTCCGTAACTAACACAGAATGATTTTCATGGAATAAAGAAAAGAGCTAATCTATACTACTTATTTCTTAGAGATTCATCATCTGTAGCAACAATTTCTGTTGATTGTTCATTCTTTGTTGTCACATCTCGCAAGAGAAGCAATGTGTGTAGTTTCTCAACGAGCGATCAGTCAGTTCGAAGCTTTAATGGAGCAAGGTCCGCTTTCTACTTTTCTGCTTTTCTTCATCTTTCTCTCGCAACCCTTCTACTCAATTTTACTCATTTACTAAAATTTTGGGCAGTTGAAGAACCACTCAAAAGAACATTTGAGGTGCTCATCTTCTCTTCCCTTTCTTTCTGATCTGAAGGACCCGTCAACAGATTTTCTCTCTCGTTTGCCTAACTGTGCTTTTGTTTTTATGTATCTTGTGTTTCTACTGTATGATAATTGAGCTCTGTGTTCATTTTGCTGGCAATGTTGTGCCAGACTTTATCCCTATAAGAATGCTTTTGTGCAGTTTGTCCCCGTTCTTCAGATGCACCGCTTGTCCCTGTGAATCTTCCAACAAATACAGCTAACGAAGAATTTTGAGTTTCGTTGGCTTTCTGACTAGTGCTGGTCCAGAAAAAGAAGAAGAAGAAAAAAAAATGCCTCTCCTAATTTATTACTATTACTGCTCTTGGAAAACTCCAATATCTTTTTCTGGTTTAATTTCCGTTCTCTTGTCACTCAAGTTCCCCAAAACGTAAAAAGAAGGCTTCGCACATCTTAATCCATCAACAGAGAATTCAATGTTGTGTTAGTGAACTCTATGCTCCGATATCATCAAAAGAAAGAAAGTATATGCTGTGACCGCTGCTGAAATGCTTCTAAGATCTGTGCTAGAATTTATCTTTGTCAGAACAATCTTGCTGGACGAGATACTAAACTGGAATCTTACTAATCATTCTGTTGGAGTATCGTATTGCCTGTTCTTTTGACTGAAAATTGAATTCTAGAAAATCATTCTACCAGAAGCAACTTCTTACAGGTCTAAGTAAACATGAATCTTGTGTTAGATTCACGCAGAAAAACATCTTACATCATTTCTTGTTGTATCTAGGTGAACTTTGCATAATGATATCATAGCAAGTTCCTCCATGTTTGGCAAATTTGGTTGTAGTTTGCTCCATTGTTTCCCTGGTATAATAGCTTTCTGCAGTTCTACACCTAATTTTCTTAGTAACATCACAGGACCTGCACAACTCCCATCAGTTTCTGATCCTAATACTTCGTTTGCATCTTATGTTTCCATAAGCTGCTATGTCTGGACATCTATCTTTTAATTTGGTAATCGAACCTGCCTTTTAAATGCTGTTGATCTTGTTTCATGATGGATGGTCATCAGTCACAATTCTGATCTAATGTGTCAAGCAACCCTGTTTAGGAATTAAGATTAGAGATTTTGCCTAGATAGTATGACTTCAGGACAATCATATGTCCGTGAGGAAAATGAATTGTCATCTTGCCATGCTAAGTTTGTGAGTAACACATGGGTTCATTCTTCTTGACAGTAGGAAGGAAGGTTGGAAGGACAGGATTTTGGTTGGGCTATGGTTGATTCCATTTCATGACCAAGATGTCTGTCCCGGTCCCTTGAAGATGCTCCTTCACTTGCTCATCCTTTTGAATTTGTAATAAACATGTATGGCCATGTAACTCGTATATGATAGAATAGAAACAAAACGTAGATGCTCTAAGATTGATATGCTTGAAATCTGATTATGAGCAAAAAGCAGTTTTGGTTGTTCTGTTTTCTTCTAGACAAAGTTCCCTGGTTATGCGTAGAACATCTTGATACATAATGTATGTATATGTATATGTGTATGTACTATGAGACCAAGGTCAAGATTTTTCTGTCTACAGAATGTTCACCAAGGGTACCCCGTTGATACTTACATGCGATTCTTAAAGGCAAGAGAGGGGGATGTTACTAAGGCCCATAATATGGTTCGATCTAGCTCCTTGGTACCTTCCAAATTTCCATCCATGTCATACTGAACACTCATTCTGAGGTATTGATATCATTTATGATGTTTCAGTTGGTGGATTGTTTGAAGTGGAGAGTTCAAAATGAAATTGACGATATGCTGGCGGTAAGGAAGTTTTGGTTACAAAGACATTGCATGATCATGTATAAGTTTTTATATGCCACCAAATTTTCTTGTGTGATGAAGCATTTTTTGCTTGTCTTTTTCTTTTCATTTCAAAAGAAACGTGGTTGGTGGACTCTAAATCCTGTTAAAACTTTATGCGGTATGCTATTCCCTTTTGAAATACCTGTGATCAAAATCATTTGTTTTGTTTCTTCATCAAATCGTTCTTTTCTTTTCCCCTTTTAGATTTTGACTGAAACCTGGGTGAAGTGCTGTAAAACCTTGTTCCAATATATGAATAATATTGAACTGGAAAATATTTAGACGATTCGGGAGGTTAATCTTTCCATTAGTATAATTCTGTGAAGTTCATCAGTTTTTTGGAAGGTGAACAAGATGTTTAGTTGCTTTCATTCTCACTGCCTCACTCTTCTCTACTCCCTCTCCACCCGCTCTCTCTCTCTCTCTCTCTCTCTCTCTCACACACACACACACACACACACACACACATATATGCATCACCAATCTGCAGTCATTTGTTGGAGACATTTAAACAGAACAAATTGATTCATGACCATGTCTGTATTGGTTTTTCAGCCACTTTGTCTAAGGTAGTAATGTCACATACAACTGAGTTCTGTTTGGTCTTTCATGTTTCATGGGCCACAATAAGCGTTTATATTGTGTGTAATAGTTGATCAAGTTGATTTCTTCTACTAATTCTGATCTCGGTTTAACTGCAGAAGCCCATTGTTCCTACAGAACTTTACAGGGCAATACGTGATTCCCAGCTTGTGGGATTGACAGGGTACTCAAGAGAGGTCCTCATATGAGTTATCTTTTGCAATGGGTGCATTTGGGAAATATTCAATTGTGAGACAAAGAAGCAACACTTTGATATTCATCTGTTTGCTTTTGTTTTCAACAGGGCCTTCCAGTCTTTGCTAATGGTGTAGGTCTCAGCACATTTGACAAAGCATCTGTAAGGCTTATCCTTTGTCTCTTTTATACTTGTACTGCTTTTTAAGACAAAATGTCTGTCTAGTTCTTGATCTCAGTTAAAATCACAGAATGGACCTGACAACTCTAGTCATGAGAAATGCTGTAGTTTATATCAAATTAAGTGAAAATCTATAGCTTAGATCAAGTTTTGCATCAATTCTCACATAAAAGGCAAGGATTATGTATGCAAACTTAAGACAACTATGGATGTGGGTTTTTTTTTTTTCTTTATAAGATCTGTTTCAAAAGTAATTATCAAAAGGTGGAAAATCCTTTTACAACATCTAATTTTAGAAATGCTGGTTATGTGGTGACAAAGTGATGGAAACTATGGACTTGAGAGAACTTCTGGTATCCTTTTGGAATGTGATCTAATACTTCACTACCAGAAGTTGGACAGTAATACTGCAATTCAATGCAATTGTACTCTTACCCTGATGATATTATAGTGGAAGAAAACTTGGTTAATATTTCTCAAGCAAATAGTTGTCTAATCAAACTTCTTTTCCTAGTTATTTTTTTCTTCTTTTAAAAGAAAGAGGTTGAAATTCACAGTATAATTTTGCTAGTGCTAGTTATTGGTTATAGGATAATGGACTGAGAAAGGTTAGCAGTTTTATGCAAAGAGGTCACTTGCAGAAGAAAGGAAAGATGGTTTGTATATGGGGAAATTCTAAGTGTTCTGATGTTCTTGATATGGAACAGCTTTTAGAGGATTGGATGAGATTTCATAGGTTTTTCATTGAAGTTCTGAGCAATAAAATGATAGCTTATTCATACAGGAATACTTATAACCTAAATACAACTGCTTTATCATGTGCTATGATGAATATGTGATTAGTATGAAGTCAATCCATTGTCTTTCTCCTTATCAAAATCCAACCTTTTAAAATCTTTTCTCTATTATGTTATGTATGTGAGTTTATTGCATTTATGTGTTTTTGCTTCACCTTTTGCTTTATTCTTCCTGATTTTGTAAGTAGTTAGCATCTACACTTCGTTTCTTCTTGCACTGTAATAGTTATTTCTTGTCAATTCCAGGTTCATTATTATGTGCAATCACACATTCAGATGAACGAGTATCGTGACCGCGTGATTTTAGTAAGAATGTCCAAGGTTTTTCTAAATATTTTGCAACTGAGTGATGCTAACTTATACGTTTTTGTAGCCTGATGCAACCAAAAAGTATGGAAAACCTATCAACAAGTGTATAAAGATTTTAGATATGAGTGGCCTGAAGCTTTCAGCATTGAGCCAAATAAAGGTAAACCACTGGTGAGAGCCTAATAATGTATTCTTGTGTGTGTGTGTGTGTGTGTTTTCGCCTTCAAACCTTAGTCAGCACAAATGTTTTGCAAGTGTTAAAGCGTAGAAAAGGTTGCACATTAGAAACAAGTTGGTCTCAGGTCACTGAACTCAAATTATAAAGGTTTTATCTCATCCAGCCAGTTTCTCTTAAAAAATATTCAATTGCAAAGCTCTTGAATGGCTGTTGCCACTGATTCTTTAGTGGACAAAATTTTGCTTGAGCATAGAAGTGTGAAATTTTGCTGTTTGATGCATGTGATTTTTTTATTATATGTGATTGGTTTTTGTTTGTTGTTGTTGTTTTTTTTTTTTGAAGAATATATTTAATAGTTTATTTTGCAACATTTATAATCATGTTTTCTGAGAACTCTTATTAGACTGTTAATGCCCATGCTTCTCTTTCATGCAGCTATTGTCTATTATTTCTTCCATTGATGACCTGAACTATCCCGAGAAAGCAATCACATATTACATTGTCAATGTTCCATTTATTTTCTCAACTTGTTGGAAGGTTTGTGCCACTTAATGATCCTTTGTTTTCAAATTTTTAGCCTGCAATGTGTCAATTAACTAATCAGTTTTTTTTTTTTTGGATTTCAATTTTCAAATATTTTCAAATGAATGTAGAAATGTATTTGTCAACTTAACTGGAGATTTAAGTAGCATTTTTATGCTTGCTTGTAACTTCTTAACTTTATCAGGTTGTCAAGCCTCTTCTGCAGGAGAGAACAAGAAGAAAAATTCAAGTGTTGTCAGGTTGTGGACAGGATGATCTATTGAAGGTAGAAGTCCTCAAACTCTGGCGCAATTGAGTGCATTAGGTTCTTGGTTATTATGGTTTCATTTTCTTACCAAGCTTGTCATATTAGAGAAATTTTTTGGCCTTTAAGCTCATTCTTCTCAATTTTACCTGTACTTTCTTCGACCACTGGTGATGGTACCCAAAAAAAAAAAAAACTTTTGAGTTGCAGTTGCATTGTATGACCAGAATTAGTGATAATTATAATAAAAAAGCCAAAATGACAAACAAGTTACTTAAGATTATGGAACAAGTTGGTAAAACTATAGCACAGAGTGACCACATAAAAGCATGCAGTTGCAGCTTCAGGCTAATCCATCAAGATAAGCAATGGTTTCGATCTGAGAATCATAGTGTATTCAACTGTTTTCAGCAGAAAGCATGTATCAACAAGAATCTATTTGCTTTTACAGTATTTTATTCTTTTCAATTACCCAGAAGATCTCTAAGTTGATATACTGCATTTTGTATGTAGATAATGGAGTATTCATCTCTTCCACATTTTTGTCGTAAAGAAGGTTCAGGATCTTCCCGACACTCAGCCAGCTCAGCTGAAAATTGTTTTTCCTTGGACCACCCCTTCCATCAACAGCTTTACAACTACATTAAACAGCAAGCTGCAATTCGCGAGCCTTCAAAGCCAATAAAACAGGGATCAGTTCATGTTGATTTTCCTGAAGTTGCCACAGAAGAATTAGAGTTTGCCAAGAACTTGGAGTCAGAGTTGCAGAAATTTGGGAATGGAGATGAGCTTTCTAAGCCATTAGGTGACATGAAAATCGATGATCACTGATCCGCAGTAAATTTCATCCTTCTCTATGTGCTTGAAATGATCACAAGATGTATGCTACTTTTCAGCAAGCATCATCGCACCTGTACCTCTTTGGCTCTCTGAGCATCCTTGAGGATGTCCAACATAAGTGCATCTAGTGGTAGCTTGCATTAGGTGGACTGGAGCCATAGTTATAACTACCAGCTAATATAACGTGTATCTAATCAATAACATGAATAACAGTAGCACATATATAGCTGATATGAGATCTGCGAATTGAGGTTTCATGAACAACTTGATTCCTCAGTTCTGAAGTGGGTAATTTCCAGTTAAACGGAAACTCGTTGTGCATAAAAGTTATTTGTCTGACCCTTAAAGCTAGTTACTGCTTTTTATTACCCTTCAAAGCAAGTTGTAGATCTTGAGAGAGAGAAAGGGGGAGAGGTTATGATGTAAGAGGAAGAATCCGAATCCTGCATGCTAATGCATTTCTATTTCTTCCAAGGCGCGGGGGAACTGGGTTTTGTCGCGTGGTGTTAATATTGAGTACTTGAAACAAAATTTCAGTAGGACGATGTCTCAAAGATGGATCACTTTTTGCATAAATAAATTTCCAGAAAAATAGAAGTTCCGGTTTTCTGCTCCATCTTCTGAACCCGACTAATTTTCCAAAGATGTAGCATGCTCTGTATCTTCACGGAAATGAGAAGATTCCCCGACGTCATCTTGTTCCTTTTCACGCCACTTCCTGAGCTCATCCTCCACCACCTTCTTGGCAGCTTCAGCCATCTCAGCTTGTCCTAAAGCATCCTGAATTGCGGCTTCTATTTCCTCGTTCTCTTTTTCACTTTTCTCTAGTTTCTTTAGAGTTTCACTTTCACTTGCTTTAATTGTTTCAATCTGAGCCATTACAGTCGCAACTTTTATATCAGCCTCTGCTCTTGATTCCTCAGCCTTCTTGCTTAAGGACTCAAATACCTTCAGCGATAACTTGATCTTTCCGGTTGAGTCTGAGTTTGAGGCTTGAGCAGGATCGCTTTTGGTTGAATTATGAATGATATCTCCTGCACGTCTCTCTGCTGCCTTGGCCTCTTCAAGTTCATTCAATGCAATTTGTAGATTTTCCTCTGCATTTTTGGCAGTGATATATGCTGCTTCAGCCTCTTGCTTAAGTAATGCCACATTCTCTTTCATCTTTTCTGCCTCCTGTCCAGCATTTTCAGCCTCTGATGATAGCTGTTGGATTTTGATTTGCATATCCGAAGCATCTTGGGGATCTATCTGTCCTGCTAGAGCCGCTTCAAGCTCTGTTTTGTTTTTCTCTAGGTCAGTCCGCAAACTTTCGATTGCTGATTCTGCCTCGCATGCCTTGTTCTTTAACTCAGAATGTTCCCGCTTCGCGTTTTCAAGCTCCTGCTTCAGCACGTCTACGAAGCTTTGTAGTGATTTTTGTTCCTCTAAAATTTCCTGCATTATCCTTTTGGCACCATCAAGTTCTGAAGTTGCCTGTGCCCAAGAAGACTGATCTGACTCCCTGACATTATTCAGTTGTTCTTGCAAAAGCTCGATGGCCTCTGTTGTTTCTTCCAGCTTTTCCTCTAGATCTTCACCGAGCTCAGGACCAGATTCTTCTTTCAAGGACTTCATATTTTTGTCCACTTCTACCTTGGCCTTTTTATGAGATTCAAGTTGAGCTAGGCCTTCTGCATCATGTTTTTCTTGCTCTTTTTGTGCCCGAAGAGAGGCGAGCTTTATATGATCAAGAGCTTCGCGCAAGTCTGTAATTTCTCTGGAAAGCTGAGTTACTTTATCTCGGCCAAATTGGGTGATATGTTGGGCATCTGCAGCCTGTTGGAATGCAGCCAATTTTGCTTCCAGGGCCACATCAAAGTCCTGTCTAAGGTTTGTAAGTTCTTGTTTAGAGGAAATGACTTCTGCTGCAGAGGCCTTGTATTGTTCTCTTTCACTGTCGACATCACTCTTCCAAGCATCACCGGCAACTTGTTCTCTGCTTGATTTGTGTTCCTCAAGTTCTGTAGCACGTTGCTTTGCAGACTCCGTGGCCTCAATTGCTGTTTGCTTGGATTCGCTAACTATTTCAAGCTTGCTTGTCAGTTCTTGCAAGGTTCTATTAGCTTTCTCGAGTTCGCGATGTGCTTGTGCTTTTGTACCCTCCGTGACTCTAAGTCTAGCTCGGAAGTCATCTAGTTCTTTTAAAGCCAAGTGAAGCTGCGTCTCCTTCTCCAGCACCCTCTGTCAAGACAACGGACGGTTAAAAAAAATGACACTAAACAGAGTCTGATACAAACAAGGAAGGTAAAGAAAAGAAAATTAACAAATTCTCCTCCACCTCCATTAGATTGAATCAAGAAATTTTACAGCACCAGTGAATGGTCTCGGGCCCTTAACAGAGAAATCATTCCAACTATCCCTATTATTATAGAGTAAATGGTGTTAGTACCTCTTCAACATTTTTCGGCTTCTTGGAGAGGGGCCTAACCTTAGGAGATGCCCCAGCTTCACCAAATAAACTAACTGCTGCCTTGACGGACTCAAACGGTGCTCTGGTGTCAATTTCTCCAACTTCAGTTCTAGGAGAACCGCTTGGTCTTGGGGTGTCTACCTGTTTTGGTGAACCAACCGAGATGGGAGAATCTCTGACCCTCGGAGAATCAGGGCCATTATGCCGAGTTCTTATCTGAAAGCCGAACATGGTATACTTTCTTTCCACAACCAACCTACGGGTGCAAGATGAGCTGCACAGTTAGTATTTTGTTCTCATGGCCATGAATCGATCGAAGAGAATTGATCTTTCCCTCAGAAGAAAAAGAGAAAAAACAAAAAGAAAAGAAAGAAAAACAGGTAAAACATGGTCTGGAACAGTGGGGGAAGATTGAAATTCAGAATAATGATCCGGTTTTAAACTGATAAAAAAAATGAAGCTTTTTTATGTCGCAATATTGTGTCTTTTTTCACCGTTGTATTTCCATTTTTCTGCTTTCACGGGTGTAGTTTATAGTTTCATCCAATTATTAGCAAGAAGAAACTAATGCATAGACAAGTGAGATGTGAGGGTGTGATAATGGCCTTACATGCACGATGGAAGCAAGAAATAGAAATTGCAGTTTGTGCTGATAGATATTGGACCTATCTCTTCAAGAATCCTTCTACAATTGAAATCCTTTGACAATTGAAATCAGAAAGCAAACCTTAATAGAGATCCTAGGTTTTACAACTACAGCCCATTTCCGCAAGAGAAAAAAAAAATGAAAAATGCAGAAACGAACTCAAGGAATCATCACGAAATGCAACGTCAACAGGAGGCAGAAACCTTGGAAACTTTACAATGTATGCGATCTTTATCGTTTTGGCCCCTGATAGTGCTCTTGATACGAAAGATAAAAGGAAAAAATTATATGTATGCAAGCAGAAACAACAGACCTTGAATAATGAGGATCAGCCCTTCATGTATAGGTTAGGATCGATCAGCACGCCCAATTTGTGCCCACAGTAATCTCTTGCTGGATGAAAGGTTATAATGAAATTATCAGAGGACCGAACTACTTTCTTCTTTTATTGCTCAATCAGTGGGGAAGAATGGAATTCAGAAAAACACCGAAAATGCAAGTGTCTTGCGGCAGGAGTTAGAGCCTTTGCAATGTGGTAGGAATGGTGTTTTCTCTTGGCCGATAAAAGGATAAAGAATCTCTTATGCCAGAGTATGACATGAAGAATACTCTCTATTCGGAAGAGAAAACAAGAACTGCTTTCATGCACTAGTTTATTATCATTATGATTCCCTTATCTGCGAACTAATCGGCAAACAAAAAGGAGGACTCTACCTCCCCTTTCCTAACCATCCAAATCTCTAACAGAAGTAAGCCACTTGACCAAAAAGATCCAACGGTTCTTGCAAATCCAGAAATCTCCCCCGACCAGTCTTACACAAGTCCGGAATTGGAAGCGTGCTTTTTCATTACATTTCAACCTTGTAACTATGTGCATGGAACCCGTGTCGTCATGTGTTTCCTTTTCCTAATTTAGTCAAATATAATAACGTATGGAGAAGTAAAGAAACGGGCAGCAAGCAGAGATGATCCGTATACGTCTCTTTCCATGGAGTTCCAATCATCAACCAATCAGTATTCTGTGCCTTCGGGCATTTATATACAGAGAGAGAGAGACTGACAAATTATCAAACGGATTAGATAAATGTGGTGTTTTGCATTGACTTGCCAAAGTCATGTCAAAGTCTATCCAAACATTACTGTCTTCACTGGAAAACACAAAAAAAAAAAAAAAGAAATGTATGTGGGAAATAAATGTTCCTCCCGTCTAGTAAATCTTTCTAATAAGCAACGGCACAACGAGATTAATTCTAAGAATTTACTTGAATTTTATACTTCCTCAGAACTTTTCTTGCAAATAATATTTGTACGCTTCTAAGCACTTCAGATAATAAAAGAGAATTTTCCACAAAAATTTTTTACTTCATTTCCGGCTAAAAAAGTACTAATATTAGTAGCTGGAAATGTCATTTCCAGTGTCTCGTGAAAACAAGCAGAGTCTGAAAAGGGAGGAAAAGATAAAGAAAGTGACTACGTGTGTCTGAAAAGTTGAAAGGAAACGGTCAGTATAACGTCCCCAATTCGAAATTCGAAATGGAATTTGAATTCCTACTCGATACGTTATACGACAATATGTTTAAGAAGATATTAAGTTTTTAATTTAAAAAAAATTATTTTAATTAAACTAATTATCTCTAAAATATATATATATATATACATCCTAAAATAAAATTTTATAAATAAAATATAAAATCTTTAATATAATTAACGTCCTGCTCAACCTTAATTAAAGATTAATGCGAATAATATTATCTAAATCAAAATAAAAATTATAATAATTAAAAACTCTCAAAACGCCAATTAATCTAAAAGCGTAGTCTAATCTCATTCGTTTCCATAATTCTCTTCATACTCTTAATCAAAATCTACGAAATGTTAAATAGAATAAGTTACACTAATTTAATAAGTAGTCTAAATATCTTCTTGAAAAAGAAAATATTACGTATAATATTCAAATAGTATCTAATAATTAGATGGAATTAAATTTTTTTTGTTTATATATATATATATATATTTATACATATCTATACATGCATACAAATGATATAGGATTTAGTCTAATGCTAAATGAAACAAAACTATTACCTATATAAAGAAATAATAATAATAAAATAGAAAAAAAGTATAATTCCATTCTAAGGTAAAATTAACTAACTTAATCCTATTTTAAAACAAAACAAGTTAGGTCAAAAAATATACAAAGAAAATAATATAAAAACAATTTAATTTTTTTTAAAAAATGATTAATATCCATTGAAATGGCCCACATCATTTGAAATCAATTGTACCCACTTCAAAATTCAAAATTCCACATAAATGCTCTGTGGTCAAACGTACAAAACAAAACAAATTTTGATTTTTTTTTTTTTTTGTGAGGTGTCTCAATGTACATCAACCAAAAAGCTGCACTCTCCCTACAAAGCAATGAGGTCAACAAAAACTCAGTCCCCTTTTCGTTTTTTTGGTTTCTCTTTTTTTTTTCTTTTTCTTTTTTTTTTACAACATGATCACCACACAGTGAAACGCAACAGAAGTCAACGACATTTTCATCTTTCTTCCTTTTTCCCTGCTTTTCATTTTTTTTCCCTTTCTTTTTCTAGGGAAAAGGTGATCTACTACCTTCATAAATAAATTATCCAAATATAATAAATTATAATTCAAAACAATTCAATTCCTGTTATAAATATATTAGTGGAAGTTTCATTAATTAGTGGAAGCTCTACTAATTATAAATTTATGTGAACTATTAGGAAATTAGTGAAAGCTCCACTAATTATGAATTTTTATGGATGTCCACCATTTAGTGGAGACACTACTAATTAAGATTAGTGAAGATGATGTATTTCACTAATTAAGAGCTCTATAAATAGAGTTATTCTCTAAGCTTGAAATATACCATCATTTTGTGAAAGAATTGTGAGAAAAAGAAAGGGAGAAGTTTGAAGAAATTCTTGTGCAAAAAAAATAGTTAGAGTTTTCTTAGTGTGTAGTGTGTAGATTTTATTCTAACACTACCCAAATTTTATAACACGTTATCAGTATGAGTCTCTGCCGTTATCAAAGTTAGAAGATAGGTACGCATTTATTGATCCATATGGCTAACCTTACTTGTAGCCCTTGATATTTTTAGAAAAAATTATATGTCATGGGTTCTCGATACAGAAATGCATCTAAATGTTGAAAAAAAAAGAATTTGACCACCTGAAGATGGTTGTACTACCAAGTGCACGATATAAATGATTGCACCTGAAGTTGCAAGATTTTAAAACCGTGAATGAATATAGCTCTGCGATGTATAAAATTACATTTCAGTTAAAATTATGCGAAAAAATATATATTGGAGAAGACATTCTCCACCTCTCATGCCTCGAATATTGTCTTGTAACAATAATATCGAGAAAAAGGATATACACAGATTTACTTACTGCAATAATGAGTTATTATTGAAGCCAGACCAACTGGCTCAACAACACTCCTAGAGGTGAATATTATTGGCTCCAGCAGAAGCCATCGTTATAGTCGTAGTTGTGGCAATGGCCATAGTTATGGTCATGGACATACTCGATATTTCTCTTAACACAGAGAAATACTGGTCACCTAAAGTGGAACAGAAAAGATAATAAGGGAAAATGATATTTCCATTAATAATAAGTATCACATCTTTGATATGTTATATTTGGATGTCAATATATATTATATTATTGCTAACAATTCAGAAAAAAAAAATCTATCTCCTCTTGATCATAAGTCTTGTATTCACTTGCATTTCCTTCATTCATCTCACTGGTGTTCACGTGAACTTGAGGATGCATGCTTGTAGTTGCTCTTTTTCAATTGAGCTGACAAATTGAGGATAAATGTTTATAGTTGTTCTTTTTTCATGTTTGCATTAGAAGAAGACAAACAAGTAGCAATTATGGATTTCAGTTTCTCTTCTTCGGCATCCTCCTCATCTTCCTTCTCCCTTAGGCCAGCATCTAAACTAGCAGCAGAATTAGCCGTGAAATTACTGAGCAATGAGTCTTGAGATTTTCTCATCCCCTTAAGTTTCTTATTATATTTGGTCTTGAAGCATGCTTGTCTCAATTTCTGTGTTTGGTCCTTCAACCGCTTATTAGGACTTTCTTCCACCAACTTCTTCTCACGTTCCAGTATCTCAATGGCTTCTCTGAACTTCTTCTCAGCCATATGTCCTCATTCGTCTTTATCTCGCTCCTGTAAATCGAAGTGTTATCATCGGTGGAGATACATTCATTCTAGTCATTATTTACTTATAAATTTTTTATAATTTCATACTTGCAAATTACAAGTGTGTGTGAGAGAGAACCTGAACATTCTTGATTAGGGTCTCCAAGCTCATCAACTTTCTGTGAGGCCATCGACGAATTCCCAACTCCCTACATATGTTCTTGAGAGGAGTTAAGCCAATATTCAGTTTTTTGGCCGCGCTCTTGATTGGCAGGAATTTCGTCTGTAATAATATCTTGAACTTCGATATTATGCATTTCATGGGTCCTCACTCCGAATTCGTTGCTAAGACCACTCATTATTTCTCATAGAAAATGAAAAACAATATCGGTAAAGGTAATACCATGCAAAATTCATATTTGAATGTATGATAACCTGGAACCATATTCTGACTTTGTTCAAAATCCATTAAGGAGTAGAAAATATCATGCACAAGCATATCCTCATTCAGAGGAACAACATCAAAAGCAGTCTATTGAATGGATAGATCAAATTAAAAATCCAAAGCAGCATATCCAAAATTACCACTGATTTACATCATAACAAACCAAAAGAGAGTTTAATTTCATTATTTCATTATTAAGCACACTAAAAAAAAAGGAAGTCCTCAAAGGTATCTCACCTGACATTAGGCGGAAGCGGTTGGCTTGGAAAGGAAAATAAATCAAAATCTTCTGCGTTAGACCTGACATTAGGTGGAAGTCATTGGCTTGGAAAAGAAAACATATTAAAATCTTCTGCGTTAGAAACCAAATCAAAATTTGACCATATCTCAAATGAATTACGAGTGCTTTGAGATTTTTTATTTTTTTATATTTACTAATGACTGATATATATATATACGAGGAAGAAGAAGAAGAGGTAGATGATAGACGGAAGGACGGAGGAGAAGAAAAGAGAAGGAGGAATGTGGGAAAAGATGGTATTGGAAAGAGTGAAAAAAAAAAGAGATTTTTATAATAGATTTCTTGGCATTTCCTAATTGTCATCATATTCTTACATTTCTTTTTCTTTTCCCTTATTCTCTTGTAAAATCATTATTCCCTAAATTAGGGAGAGAACAGAAACAGTATAAGAAAGATCTTGATTGGACAACATCATTAAATTAACTTGATCTGCGTACAAGTACGTGTGAACTTAAAGTTCAAAAGATAATTCATTTGTAAAGCATTACAAATCAAATGCCAGACACTTTCGTTGACTCCAAAAGAATAACAAAATCGCATATTTCAGTTATAAATGCTCATATTCGAATTGAAATTCCAGCAGAACAAAAGATTATACCTATAGCTGCTGTGCCAAAAGCATACCAGAAGCATGACCGATCTCTTGGTTCTGAAAATAAAAATCCTCGAAAGAAGAGAGGATGAAAGGATCTAGATGATCATATTAGAAAAGAATAATAAAGACTAAGAGAGAACTGATGAAAAAGAACTAGAAGTTGATGAAAGTAACACTGAAATTTCTATCAATTATACCACTTCCGATAGAAGCTGGAATCGGATAGAAATAATGATTGATAATATATTTGCATATAATATATCTCTTGATGTTATACAGAATAATGATGATCCTGAATCAATATTAGTTGATGAATGTCAGCATAGAAAAGAGTGGCTACAATGGAAAGATGCGATTCAATCGGAGTTAAATGCACTGACACAACGTGAAGTCTTTGGACCTGCAGTCCGAACACCAGAAAGTGTAAAACTTGTTGGTTACAAATGAATATTTGTGCGAAAGCGCAATAAAAATAATGAAATCATACGATATAAAGTATGGTTAGTAGCCCAAGATTTTTCACAAAGACCATGTATGGATTATGATAAAACTTATTCTCCTGTTGTTGATGCTATTATACTCCGATATCTTATCAGTTTGGCAGTACATAAAAAGCTAGATATGCGCCTATTAGATGTTGTCACTTCTTACTTATATGAAAATCTAGAAAATGATGTTTACATGAAAATCCCTGAAGGATTTTGCATGCCCGAAGCATATAAACATTATTCTTGTGAAAATTACTCCATCAAGTTGCAAAAATCATTACATGGCCTGAAGCAATTTGGGCGCATGTGGTTCAATCGTCTTAGTGAATATTTATTGAAAGCGAGATTTAAAAATGACCAAGTATGTCTATGTGTTTTTATTAAAAAATGTAGTTCTAAATTTGTGATATATGTTGATGATATTAATCTTATTAGAACTCCTGAAGAACTTCAAGAAACAATTGATTATTCGACATCAAGGATGTTGGTAAAATTACATTTTGCCTTGGTTTACAAATTGAACATTTGGCAAGTTTCATCAATCAACATATACAGCAAAAGTTTTAAAAAGGATTTTTCATGAACAAAGCACATCCATTGAGTATTCAAATGATCGTCTGGTCATTAGATGTAAATAAAGATCTTTTCCAACCTCAAGAAGAGGTTGAAGAACTTCTTAGTCCTAAAGTACCATATCTCAATGCAATTGATGCATTGATGTATCTTAACAATACACAACCTGATATTGCCTTTACTGTCAATTTATTAGTAAGATTTAGTTCTTCACTAACACGACGACATTAGAATGGAATTAAACAAGTCATTCGATATCTCCAAGCAACTACTTCTTCAAATCATGCTGAAAGTATAGCTATTCATGAAGTAAGTAGAGAATGTGTATAGTTACGATCAATGATTCATGATATTCGAGAAAGTTGTGGATTATCATCTATCAGAGATATTCTCACTCCTCTTTATGAAGATAATGCAGCTTGCATAACTCAAATACGAGGAGGATATATTAAAGGAAATCGGACAAAACATATTTCATCAAAATTCTTCTTTACTCATGAACTCCAGAAGAAAGGTGAAATTGATATGCTACAAATTCGGTCATGTGACAACCTCGTAGATATGTTCACGAAGACTTTACCGATTGCAACATTTGAGAAGTTGAGATATAAAATTGGTATGCATCGGTTCAAAGATTTAAAGGAATCATCTCATCAGGGGAGTAATAAACAGACATATAGAATAATGTACTCTTTTTCTTTCACTAGATTTTTTTTTCCATTAGATTTTTATCTAATAAGGTTTTAATGAAATATATTCTTTATATAATTGATGGACATCCAATGTGAGTGTTATGAATATATTAGTGGAAACTTCACTAATTATGGATTTATGTGAACTATTAGGGAATTAGTTGAAGCTCCACTAATTATGAATTTTTATGGATGTCCACCATTTAATAGAGACACCACTAATTAAGATTAGTGAAAGATGATATATTCTACTAATTAAAAGCTCTACAAATAGAGTTATTCTCTAAGTTTGAAATATACCATCATTTTGTGAAAGAATTGTGAGAAAAAGAAAGGGAGAAGTTTGAAGAAATTCTTGTGCAAAAAAAAATAGTTAGAGTTTTCTTAGTGTGTAGTATGTAGATTTTATTCTAACACTACCCAAATTTTATAACAGTTCCATCTATTCATAAGAAACATTTTTTTTTTCTTTTTAGAACATATATGTATACATTACATGCAGCACAGTCACAACAAAATTCAAAAGCTTTTTTTTTTTTTTTCCAACATCATGATCAAAATTGAAAGACTTAACATATCTTCATCACACAACAAACAAATGCTCATGAGTCTCAAATTAGGAGAATGATCACTGATATCAGTCCTGATTATTTATCCCGTCAGGAAAAATAGACTTAAATTTTTTATTGACTGAGAGGAATTTTAGTCACACAAATAAATTTTAGAACATGTTCTTC
Source organism: Voacanga thouarsii (assembly GCA_026120185.1). NCBI lineage: Eukaryota > Viridiplantae > Streptophyta > Magnoliopsida > Gentianales > Apocynaceae > Voacanga > Voacanga thouarsii. Next base: position 336,767 of record JANUWF010002093.1, read on the forward strand.
CTCCCCTTCTTCTAACCCATGAACCATTAAACACATAGCACACATGATAATATTATTCAAAATCAGAAAGAAACAACTAAACTCAATTCCCAAATTTATACAGAAAATATAAATTTCAGAATATTTCGAAAAAACAGAAGATGTTGGAACTACTTATCTCAGAAGTCAAACTAATATCTCCAATCCAAACTAATTACTCCACACAATCGCTCCCTAATATCAAACCACACAATACCAATATCAATCTAAGGAACTAAAGCCCAATGAATCAATTAACCTTATTATCTAGACTCTCAGAAACAAAGAGGAAGAGAACCTCCTAATATTTACTCCTCAACCTCTAACTAAATTAATAGTCAAAGTCAATAGAACTCACCTTCACGATTGAAACAAGTCAGAGTTTTCTTCCCTGAAACCCTTGAATGATCGCTTTAACCAACTGATAATAAAATCAAAGAACGTCATTTAGATTAAGACATAGGTTTAACTTTTAAAACACTAAATAACAAACATATCCCTAAACTTAATTAAATCTCTTATGACCCCTAAAATCTTATGGGCCATAATAAAAAAAAATTACTTTATGAATCGATTAAAATATAATATCCATAATCAACTGAGTTGAGTATTTCCGGTGAGTGGCAGGGTTAACTTCAAAGTTTGTCACGACGTTAAAATGTTATAGTCTCCAAAGTTCAAAGGAAACCTACTATCCGGGGCAGGTACTCACCCCGCCCGCTAAAGTGTGATAATGGCAGTTTGGCATTGTTCCAACAAGGGAAAAGATGTTTATCTTCCGCTTTTTGAAGCCAAATCAGCAAGGGGACGTATGGCATACTGCATATATGCGTTCTCCATTTATGTGGGAATAAATCTCATATGTTTTTATCGAGTAGCTCATCTGCCGGATGCCAAAGATGAGAAACTCAGATGGGCTTGGATTGGCTTGTTCATGGCAGAGTCTGGCACAGTTTCTACTGGTTCATCACTCAATCCTTGCGATCTATTATTACACCTTCAAAGACAGGCTCTCCGGAAGGTACATTGCAGAAAACTAATTATGTACCGCATGTATGTGTGAATTTGTAAAAGGATATACAAGCACCAAATCTGACTTAATTAGCTAATTGGTCCGGGGTTGCGGAATTTACACTACCTCTTACAAGTCAAAATGACTTGATTTCAAAACAACAGGCACGAGCAGGTACTGCCCAGCGTTGACATATTTGTGTGCACTGCTAACCACTGCTCAGAGTTAATGTTCTATGCCCTCTTGGAGGCCTCGCGTTTCTCCAAGCATTGGCTGCCATTTTGCAAGAAGCTGAAGATAGAGCCACGTTCACCAGCTGCTTATTTTTCTACAGTCGGCTATAAGCCACCGCATGATCTTGTCTTGGCGAAACACTGGCTATCTATTAAGTTCCGTACAATATTCATCCGTATAAGCTACTTATAATTACTTCCCGTATTACCTGTAACATTATGCTCAGAAAGAAAGAAAAAAAACAAGCTAATATTGTCGCCGTACGCAAGTATCAACTAAAGACTGCAGAAACCGACAACGGATCAGGCTATCTCTCGTGCTCTATTTGTTTGTTTGATCACTCACTTGTATTCTTAGAACGTAATTAGAAGCAGCGTATCTTGAGATTACTGTATATGTGCTGATACTCTTTCGTCCATCTGATAGCTACTGTACGACGCAACGGAGGCGAGAATTGAGGACAATGTAAAAGCAGGCGGAATGTCAGATCAACTCCGCCAACAACACAAGATTTCGGGAACGGGACCTGGTTTCTGGTGGACGAGACCATCAGACCATTTTGCAGATACTAATCAATGGCAGAGACGAGGATGCTGTGGATGTTTTGCCAACTTTGGTATACCTGACGCGCGAAAAGAGACCTCAGTACCACCATAACTTCAAAGCCGGAGCCATAAACGCCTTGGTAAATAATGCTAGCTAGCAATATGGAGTGTCTTGATTAATACCCCCTCCCTCAATCAATTGTTATCTGACTGATCCAGATAAGTGTGTCCTCGAGGATAAGCAATAGCCCAGTCATTCTAACGGTGGATTTCGACATGTATTCCAATAATTCACAATCAGTTAGGGATGCCCTTTGCTTCCTTATGGATGAAGACAAGGGCCATCAAATTGCTTTCGTGCACTATCCCCAGAACTTCAATAACATCACGATGAATGATCTTTACAGCAATGCCTTATTAACGACAATGAGGCAAGAGTTTAATTAATTTGGAACATACCCGACAAATGCGGTTTTAGTCATCTTCTGTGGCCAAATCCAAAATATTCATTGTGTGTTTTCTGAGCACAAATCTGGCCATTTTCTTCTCTTCATGGAGGTGGACTTTCCTGGGTTAAATGCGACTGGACCTTTGTACATCGGTACGGAGTGCTTTCATAGGAGAGAGGCACTTAGGAAGCACAACTCAAATGAACAAGCCAAAGAAAGTGCACACTTGCTAGAAGAAACACGCAAAATTCTAGCAAACTGCACCTACAAGACACACCCAGCGGAAAGAGGTTTGCCTCCTATGATCACACAACGGCAAGCACTCAGACTTACTACTGGATTTTTTTTGGTGGGGGTTCAATTAAGTATAAATTTATATGAGTAATACATATACATGCAGATGGAGTTAAAGTATGGCTGCCCGGTATAAGATGTAATTTCAGGACTATGCATACAATGCAGAGGATGGAAATCTGTTTACTACAATCCAGAAAGAAAGTGCTTCCTAGGGGTGACAACTCTACTGCAATAACTGATACAGCGAAAAAGATGGGCGGAAGGCACTTTCCAGATCTTCCTGCCCCACTACAGCTTCAAATTTCTTACTGCAAATACTTGCTCTGGGCTCCAAATAGGTTGGCAACACTCTTTTACGTTAATATAACGCCTTTCTGTTTGATCAGAGGCGTTGGCTTGTTTCCACAGGTATTTATCTAGCTTCAGAACATTCATAACATCATTTCAGTCATTGAAGTTCAAAAATACCAAAGTCAGACTGATCAATGATCTCCCGCCTGCAGTTATCAAGCCTCTGGATTTTACCGTACCGTATGCATACATTATCATGGCAACATGTGCATTTAGCGCAGCCGAGTTCCTATACTCGGGAGGCACAGCTAAAGGATGGTTGAATGATCAACGGTTATGGCTGTACAGGAAACCAACCTCTTACCTATTTGCCTCCATTGAAACCATCCAGAAATTACGAGGGTATACCAAGTCAGGCTTCGTAATCACCACAAAGGTAGAAGAAGAGGATGTCTCCCAGAGATACCAGCAAGAGATAATGGAGTTTGGTGCTCCCTCTCCAATGTTCAAAATTTTGGCTACAACAGCATTACTCTGCCTTTACAGTCTGGTTTCATTAGCAGAAAGATCAGTCAGAGATCCACAGAGAGCAATAGAAGATGACTTGGGATTACAGATTAACTTAAGTGGCTTGGTGGTAATTATAAACCTCCCCCTCTACCAGGGCATGTTCTTACGAAAGGATACAGTACGGGTGCCCTTCTCTGTCACATTCCAATCGCTTGTATTGGCTTCACTGCTTATTTGTTAGCATTGTACTAGGATGAAGAATATCCATACAATTTACCTATACATGTGTTACCAAAGATCTTATGTCAGATGTTTCTGTGACCATACTAAATCACAATGTCCCGGAAAATGTGCTAAAAATCTTATTACTCTCCCGTCACTTTGTCATTAAGAGCATCACAGAGATGTAGACATGCTTTATACCAAGTAACTTTCTGCTGTTAATTACAAACAAAATTCTATAATGGATTGGATTAGATTGTCATCATGTCACATATAACCCCGCTAAATTCTGTTATTTACACAATATTACATGATGCCAGGAAGAATTCAGAAAGCTTTACATAATAAACAGTCACAAAGAGGGAAATACTAATATGAAGATAAAATGGAGACAACTGAAAGTAACATGTAGAAGTCCCAGCTATATTTGATGCAGTATTTGTATCAAGGGTTGGGGGGTGGGGAATGGAATGGGGGAGGGAAAGGATCAGCAGTGATGTACAAGTAGCAGCAGAAAAAGTATAACTTCTTCACTTTCATAATGAAGCATGAGCTCGTGCCACCCATGCAACTGGCCTGCAATGCAAAAAATGTTATTCAATAAAATCATTTGGAAATCACTGCCCAAAAAACTTCAGCATTCTGCATGCATCACATAAAGTCTTCCACACTTATCCACAATAATCATTGCATTAAGCATCCAGATTTTGCATATATGTATGTTGATGCTGAGAAAGCAAATTTTGTTTCTTTTTTATTGAGATTTTATAATCCAGTTCTATTCTTCTTCCAAAGTCCTTTCTTACATTCTCACTTCGGATTCTAATTATGTTTCTAAGTAATCATGACCTTATTAAATCATTTCAGTGGGTTGGTAGCATGCCTAATACATTACCTTAGATGTCGTAAGAGTTGTTCCAATATTCTTTCCCTTTAATTTAAAAAGCATGATTAGTCTTATGAATCATTGGAGTTTAAATTAAAAAAAAAAAAAGAAGGCGTACATGAGCTCTAATACAAGAGCAGATGCTCCTCCTCCTCCATTGCATATTGCAGCAACCCCAAACTTCCCATTTTTCTGTCTCAATACCTGCAGCACCACCAATGCATTGGATATCCAACCATGATTACTATTCTTTATTTTTAAAATATTTATTCTTTTATTTTGTTTTGGGTGGGGTCTGGTTTGGAAAGGCTGCATACTTGGTAAAGAGATGCAACTCCCTCCTAAGATCACAAAATTCTTAATAAAAGAGTCAAGAAAATACCCCTAGCAGTGTAATTAAAATGCGAGCTCCACTGCAGCCAATGGGATGTCCCAAAGAGACAGCTCCGCCATGCACATTCAATTTTTCCTGTAATTACAAGGGGCACATTGTTGGTGGAGAAAAACTAAGAAGTTTAAGGTAAATAGAAGAAATGAGCACAAGCTCCCACTAATTATTTTTTATTGACCAATGCTTCTCTAACTAAGTGAAAGCATAGACAGTGAAGATCCCGCAGAAGACTCACAGGATTCAAATTTAATAGCTTCTGGTTTGCAAGAGCCACAACCTGCACGGAACAAAGTAAAAACACTCGTCACAAATAAGAATATTATCAACATCATCAAAAAGCAAAGAATAAATGATAAATCCTTACAGCAAAAGCTTCATTTATTTCATAGAAATCAATATGAGACTGCTCCAATCCAGAATTTGAAATGGCTTTAGGAATTGCTAGGGCTGGAGTGGTCGTAAATAACTCAGGCGCCTGTTCAAAATGTCCTTTCACATCATAAGTTTTCAAATCTAAGTTCACAACAAAAAAAATCTGTTTCCAACAATACCTGAGCTGCATCAGCATATCCTCTGATTTTAGCTATCACTCTTAATCCAAGTTTAAGTGCCTTCGCTCCACTGACTAACACTAATGCAGCAGCCCCATCACTAAACAGCATAGAAATACCAAGAATGAATACGTAAAAAAAGCACTTTGCAGAGGGAAATCTTGCCAGATCATTGAACAGGTAATCTCAAGGGTGCAAAGGTGACTATTTCTCACTGATAATACAACTACACCTAAAAGAATGCAGGGAGGCAACAAGTCTGTGCCAATATTAACAACGGAAAGTACTGCACACACATTTACATGCATATACAAAGGCTTAAGTAATATGCACACATGGGGGCATGTAGCTCATGCACAGAGAGAGAGAGAGAGAGAGAGAGAGAACCTTATACTAGAAGCATTTCCAGCAGTAACAGAACCTCCATCCTTTTTGAAACTTGGTCTAAGCTTTCTCAATTTAGAAGCATCAAACTAGCAAGAAAAAGAAGGGTTAAATGGAAAGTACAAGAGTCATATTTTGAACTCCAACTTTTTGTTTTCGTCACTAAAACGATATACAGAGATGTAATCTGAACAGCAGTGAAATCATGCCAAATCGAGAAAAACAAGAAAATTACATTATTTTTGCAATATGAAAGCCAAGAAAAGTGGTCTTTGCAACACAAATCAAAGAAGTAACTTCATTGGCATGCAGAAGAGATGGAAAGAAAAATTGAGGGTAACAGAGCGGCAGGAGGAATAAAAAAGAATTACTAAAAGACAAAGACAGCATAAGTACTATGACAAGGAACCGAATTTCACAGTTCTTCATCCATCCACATTCCACAGTTAGCATAATGTTGACCATTTTTATCTGATATCTTATCTCACCATTCCTAGTTTTTCAGAATCACAAAACTGGTGAAACACAGCTCTACACTTACAATTCTCGTACCTTTTCCAAACCTTCATCTTTATCAATTATGATGGGATTTTTCCCTCTGCCCAAAGGAATTTTCACCTGCATGTGTAAGGTATTAAGAGCTATATAGATGGTTGTGAAAGACATGAAATTTTGCTAATAACACATATGGCGTCAAATCTCACTGGAGCTATTTCCCATGTGAATGCACAACTGTTTCCTGCAGCAATTCCACGGCCAAAACTTTGGATAGCATAATTATCCTAGGGAAAGATTTGTCGTTGAGTTATGAGCAGGAAAGATCAATTGAAAGATAACTTAGATAAGAAAGATATCTGACAGAGGTTTTTTGCCCTACTCTTGCAGAGTGAGAAATAAACGAAAACTAAAATCAGACAGATGCAAGCAAAACTCACTTGCTCTTCTCTTGTAATTTTATATTGATCAGCACACAATTCTGCACAAACTCCCATTCCAAAATCATTGTAAACATCCCACAGGCCATCTTTCAGCATGCCATCAACAACAATGTCATGTCCTAGCCGTGAGCCCAATCTGCTGATATGCAAGAGATTATCAGCTTTTTTCTTGAAAATTCTGAGTCTCTGCTACCTTGAAATAGAAACTATCATTCGCTTTGAAACAAAACCACTAAAAGAAGCAATTCCCAAGAGTAGATTAACTAGCCATGCCCAATTCCAGATCCTAATCCTTCAAGAGAAAGAATGGTGCCATTTATCCTTTCACCTATTACTTCTTATCAGCAATGCAACAACTAGATTGGACTGGAAGATAAACCATTGAGGAAGATTTGATAAGATGAAAATTCTTCAATGATAACCTGTAATGTTGGTATATAATCTTGTTCCCCCTTTTATAGAAAATGGAGAAATCTACAGCTTAAAAATTAGTATTTCACATAAACAACAAAATTTGCCGTGTTGAACCAGAGACACCTACAGCATATTATTTGCAGAACCAAAAATGTCTTCATTAAGATAGATAAACATCAAAGTTTCAATATTTGGTCAATAAATGTTGATTGTCTTAGAAGTTTCCAAATGCAAAAAATCACAAGCTCAATGTGACAGCAGCTCATCCACACTTTGTCAGTTCCTCACCTCCAATCAACCCCCCCCCCCGGGAAATTTTTCTTCTCTGTTTCTGCTGTTTGGCCTAGTAGATATAGTCCATATGTTAAAAACCTTATGCAACTGTGAACCAGAAAGCTTAACCTTGTTTGCGTTAAGTATTTGGGTGCATTAGACATGCTCTCCATGCCACCAGAAATAACCACGTCATTGATACCCAACTGAATGGTCTGTGCTGCAAGCATTGTTGCTGGCAAAAGAATAGAGAAAACCTATTATTATCACTTCCAGAAATGATTCAGGTTAAAGTAACAGGGTGTAAAGGAAGAGAATATTCTCAACGCTTTCATTTTTATTTCCTTTCTCCCTTTTGCATTTTCAGGTAGGGAATACAAGTAGAAACTGACCTTTCATTCCTGATGCACAGACTTTGTTAACTGTGGTGCAAATTACAAAATTAGGTATTCCAGCACCTAGTGCAGCCTGCCTGGCGGGAGCTTGGCCTAAATTTGCACTCAGAACATTTCCAAAGAAGACCTCTTGGACAAGTGCTGGATCAAGATTTGCCCTCTTAAGAGCACCTAACATGGCAGAAAGTGATGAACTTTTTCAAACTCCAAATTGCAGAGATCGAACAAATATTAGCAATGGGATGTTATATACTGATCTTACATTCAATAGCTATAGAACCAAGCTCTGTAGCTGACAAGGATGACAACGAACCAAGTAAGCTGCCCATTGGAGTTCTTGCAACTCCAACAATGCATACATCTGTTCAAAATAGTACTGATGATCAGGCCCAAAAGAGGCTGCAAGAATCTCAAACAATTCTATATAATCCTTAGACCAAAAAACAAAAGGGCCATCAAAATTCCTCCAAAATACCCTCTCCCCCTCTCCAAAAGTCTCCAAACTGAACGTCAGTATATACATGGAGTCAGAAATCGCCTATGCGTGCGTTGAAATTGAATACTAAACTAAGCGTAAGACTCCGAAGCGATGCAATAGTCGCAGTAATCGCAGCATCGTACGTCAAGAAAGGAAAAACTACGCAATATACAAAAGAAACAGACTTGAGACTCATCATCTGTAATCTATGCGTATTTACAAGGGGGAGAAAAAAAAAAAGGAAGATTGAAAAGGACCTCTGGGCTTAATGGAATTATCTGTTGTATGATCCATGGAAATCTACAGTCCCTGCTCCAGATAATCTGCCAAAGCCGATCAAGAAAAGGATATTTAATTAACTGTCTTGTTACTGATAATTGACAGCAAGTACATGGGAAAAACAGTAAAAGAAGAAGCGAGAAGAACAAGTGACAACTCACTGGATCAAAGTTGTTTAGACCCTCAAGAGAGTGTCTTGGAAAATAAAACTAGCCCGTGAGGAGCAAGGTTTGGGCCGCAAGGGATTGAAGGTGCAGGTTTCCACTTCGCAAAGCAAGGTGGTAAAGCCATTTAATTCCAATCCTATTTTGAGTTGCGGAATTTTGCCAGAGGCAAAACGAAAGTGCAAACTGCATACTTTTCATCTACAAACAACCAACAACAAAAAAAAAAAAAAAAAAAATCATGTCGTATGGATAATGCACTGACGTCAGCATTGCATTGAGATGCGTGTCCAATTGATTTTAAGGGTTGCAATACGACGACGCTTATAATGGTATTTACATTAGATTTTTTTTTTTTTTTCTCTCTCCGTGTCTGGAGAGAATTCTCAGGGGCAGTGGCCGACAGTGGATTGGTTTGAATTTGTGCACTGTCAAGCCAAGTTTAAATCTTTGGCTTTTTGCATTATGGAGAGAGTAAACGTTCCATTGAACTACAAAATGCCATTTTACAGCGGCATAGCATAGATATTGTTATTGAAATGAAAGAAACCCCTTCACATGGTTTTTAAGACTTTATTCAAGAAATTTAATGTAATGTTCCGTGTTCACGAATTCAGGAGCGTAATTATGAACCTAGTAGCATTTATGATCAATTACTTGACCGTCATTCTTGTTGAATTAAAATAAATATCTCAAATTGACAATAGGTATTTAGACCGATCCTTATATACCATATACACTTCTCATCCTAATTCCACCTAATCTCGTATAAGATTGGGAGGAGAAATGTGAATAATATATAAGGATGGACCTTAATACTCATTGTAAACTTGGGATATCCATTTTGGTCCAATGAGGACGGTGGCCAAGTAGATGACAGTGAGTGCTGTCAGACCCATAATCGTGCTCTCGGATTCGCAGACACGGGACGTATCAATTCTTGATATGGGAACTAATACTACACTGTGCACGACGGAGCGAAATAGTTGACCATGAACCATGAGTGTTGCTAGACTCATAGTCTAGTTAACCATAAATGTTGCTAGGCCCATAGTCGCATTCCCGGACCAATTAAAAATTCTTGATTAATCATTCTGTAGCATCACAGGAAATCATCAACTCTTAGAGAGTTTCCAGGTTAAGAATTGATTCGCTCTTAAAATGGTTTCGACACAATTTTTAGAGATTTAGTACAGCAACAATTATAATCAGTTCATGTGTCATTTTTTCTACAGCCAACAGGCATGACAAAATGGCGATACAAACAACTGCCAGTGAAAATCTTACGGAGTAACAAAGCTGACAAAAGGAAGATCTTCACTAGGACAAGTAATGCTGCATCTACCTGCTCTTAACTCTGCATGTATCTTCCTCAACATTGCATTAACATTACGCCGTCCTGATTAACACACCAGCAAAGGATAAGTCTGGCAAAAACCAAGCAGATGCATTCCTCTGTGTAGGCACTAGGCAGTGATATCCATCAACACCCCTGCTTCTTATTCTCGTCAAAACATGCATTCATATTGGTCGGTTTCACTTCACAAGCTTTAATTATTTTAATTGGTCGAGAGAGAATAAACTCCTCAATATGACAATATCACATGCACAACAATCTTCTGCAGAAGGAGGAGAAACTCATTCTGGAAAGCTGTAAATAACTTCTTCGTGAAGCACCTCCATATAATTCAACCAGCATGTGAACTACAAGGGATTCCTTTAGCAATCAGACAACTAATCTGAATGTGAGATTAATCCTCGTAGACTCAGCTTTTGCACGTTTTGGCACTGAGTGAAGCCAATCACGCTGTGTGTAGCCTCTCATCACCAGCAGAGAACCATGCTTCAATATAAATTCGTGTTGATCAGAATCATTAGTCTTCTTGGATCGTTTGTTTGGGGGTTCACCCTCCAATCTCTTACCTGGAATGAATACATGAACAATATATAAGAGTTCCCAGATTCATTTCAGTGAGAAAAAAGTTTCAGTTGACATCATTTTGCAATTGACGGTCACACCACAGCTATATAAACCACGCAGGACCTGTAGATAAATATATCAAGATCTTGTGGCTTCATTATGCGTCATAGCAACAGGACACCCATCCTTTTGGATTGAAAATTAAGAAATTTGATCGTACCTCGCAAACTTGGTTTCTTCTTCAAAAAGAATTCTCGTTCACATCCAAATGAAACCGAGGCAATTTCTGGAGTTGGCCCATACAGTTTCTCATCATCAGCATGCCAGCCAACATAGTCACTTCCTCCTTTATACCTATTCAACAATAAACTGTTGAAACTGCTGCCAGGAAGAGCTTTGTGGACCTATAAAAAAGCATCATGGTGTATGAGTCAAGGACATCCCAAATTTGACGTAATAAGCAACATTCATATATCTAAAATCGAAAAAGAACATACTGCATCTAGAATGTCCTTAAGTGGAGGAAACTCATCCCAGGAATAAGCATGAGGATGATATCCACTGTAAACTAGTTCTGGCAGTCCTTTACTCGCCACATAACATGTATCTCTTGGCTGCGAAGAGGAATAATAAATTAACAATGATAAGATACCATGCCCTTTTCAGCAAGAATAATGAGAAACCAACTTCCATAATGCCGGCAGAAATAAACATTTCACAATGCAAAGGAAGAGGCACACCCTGCTTACTTGTAGGGGTACACACACTACACAGAGACAAATATAGAAGTAAAATCTTCACTTTCTAGGCCTTAGATAATCACATATTCTATTTCAATAGGTCATAAAGTCATTGCACTATTTTTACCTTCACATAAATTCCTCTATCAGGTCATGAATGAATGGAGAATCCTTCTCAATTTCCTTGTGCTTTCTCAAATTTTGAGCTAGCATAAAAGCTAATTTTGGAGTCACAGATCCAAAATACCATGTGAAGCTAACATGGTTAAAACCTGGTTCTTTGCAACACTTTTGCATCCCCCACAACAAAACAAACATAAAGATCCTAACTCTGCTGCTATTTGTTTGCTATGCAATGCACAAGAGCTAAGAATGCTTTGTATTTGAACCACTCTCAATAGGAGCTAAATTGCATTTGTCTCTGACTCTGAAAATCCCATTTAGAAATCGTAGTTTTACGCCTGATGGACCTTTGGCCATAAAAGTGTCACGAAGAACAACCAAGATTGGGCTTCTGGCCGACGAGGTTCCCTCTAAAAAATCTGCAAGAAATTGTAAAGTACACGCACCTATGTTGCCGCATTAAATAGGTTGTGAAATTCCCTGAATTAATTGCCCCTTGCATTTATCAATTGTTGCAGAGAGAACGGACAGAAAACCACATTGTTAAAAATCTCACCTTGCACACATGGTTAAACCAAAACTCAACGAAACAAAGGCATACAAGAAGCAATTGAACGACAGCAAACTAAAACAAAGATAGAAAGCATACTATGATAGGCAAAGGAAAGGGAAGAAGAGAAAAGAGACCTGGACACAAGATCGTCCAAAGACGCGAATGGTGGGGCGGGTCCACGGAATGTGTTTGTTCAAATAGTCGAAATAATTCCAAGATTGCTGGTAGGATATGAAGCGGCCCATGTAGAGTACCTGGCTTCCGTTTCCTAGGTCTTTCGCTATGCTGCGTGCGGTTGTTTTACCTTCGTCGGGATTTCGATTTGATTCATTGGGATCGTCAGCGGCTGCCGCTCTGAGCTTCAAGTTAGTCACTGTCGTCATTCTTAAGGAGAAAAAGAAGGCTAAATTCTGATCGCCCTTATTTATATATAGTGCATGAAAATCTCAGATGTTTATATATAGAGGCGAATATTGCAGTCCCCAGACGACATAAATTCTTTTTTATGACAAAGGTTTCGCCTTTTTTATGCATATACTTTCTCTTTGAAAAAACAAAAAAAAAATATTTATTAGAGTTAAAGTTACAACTTTATATAAAGATTATTCCTTTCGTTCCGATTTATCTATTGCAATTAACTACTCTATACTATTTTAAAAAATTAATTAATCTCCTAAATTCATACAACTTTGATTATACATTTTAAAAATACCTTTACATTTAATATTCTCCACAACTATTTTCAATTCTTTGTTTATTCAATTCTTTCTAAAGTTATTACACTCTCAATTGTCAAAGCAATTTAATACAAGAATACAGTAATAAAATTAAGCACCTAAATTTTTTCGATGTGACAAATAAAAAGAGACACCAAAACTTTTCAATTGTGACAGATAAATAAAAGCGGAGAAAATATTATTATTTTCACCACCTTTAATCTCACCATCCTTAATCGGTATATTACACATTCATCCACATCTTATCCATTTGTAGCAACTGGGCTCCACTATTTTAGAATACTAAGAAAACTACTTGAGCATTAAACTTATTATCCTACAAGCTGCCAGAAAATGAGATTTGTACAATGGACATCGACACTTCGTGCAAAGATTTCTCTCATTTTGCTGGCCTTGGTGGAGCCACTGCCGGAAGTTTCACTAACTTGACCTTCAATTCTAGTTCCCCTGACTCCACATCACAAAGCCTCAACCAGACATCCTGCACAACCTCACCATTCGACCAAACAATGGAGCTCTCTGCAGCCAAACAGTTGTCGTTCTCAGGTATAACCTTCCTTAATGTCATCCCCTCAGCAGCAACCCCAAGAATCTGCCTCAATCTGGTAGCTGCAACTAATGGTTGAAGGCTAAGCTCAGCATGCCCCATCTTGTCATCAGCTTTGAACCGGTCTCTATCAAACACTTCCTATTGAAAATGCAAATTCAACAGGGTTCAGCATTTCCAATAATAGTCACAACTTGTTAATATTTCTTTGCCAAAACTTATGATCACTCAATGTCAGAATAAAAGATTTCACTGCACTTCAATATGAAAGAGTTCTACTTTCAAATATAACACATAATTATCTAAATTCCAGTAACTGAAACACCACACCTACACCTAAGGAATGAAAAAACATATTACTCCAACTACAGACCATTGCTTCAGAGTCGCAAAGAAATACACAATTCAAGAAATAAGAAACCCACCAACGCCAGGAGAAATAATATATCGTGCATATCAATTCACATCTTTCTCATGGAGATGGATAAGTGTAAGAGTATCTGGTACACATCTGTCCAAATTGTAGCGAGCAGTTAAGGTTCAGCCATCAACTGCAGGAAGGGAGACAGAAAAGATTAGGACTGCCTATTCAGTCCAAAGACTTGGGGACGTAGTATTGATGTTTGAAGGGAGGACCATAGTAGTTTTATGGGGAAGAAGTCTTACAAGTCCTAGGAGAGCTTGGAAGCCAAGCTAAATCCAATAAGAGAGGAATACGACACTTTTTGTGGATGTATGCTTTGGAGATGGCACTAATTTGTTGCTAAATATGTACAAAGGAGTGAAATTTTGCAAGTGGTGATACAAGGAAGGTGTAAATTTGACCAGGAATAAAGGACACTCTGCTTTTAAAAAGGAATGAAACTAGACAGGAAGGACCAGTAATATTTGGTCTGCCAAAACCATGGATAAGATGATTCATTCCCATTCCCTCCGCTGGTTCCATTCCTCTCTCTTGGCAAGGGCAATTGTGGTTGAAACCTACGAGAATCAATCAAGGATCATGAATGACAACTGTTACTTTAAGATAGACTTGGTTTCAGATGCATCAATGCCCTTTCCTTGATCTTTCAGATCCTACATCAAGAAGCAGGCTCATCATCATGCTTAGTTGCTGCAGGCCTAGCTTATCTCAATTTTTTATTTCCCTATAGCCTTGCAATTTCAATTCAGTTTGATGACCTGAACTAGATGCTCACGGGCCTGCTGCATTGCAAAAAAATTTGCTGGCAGGAGATCAAGAAATTTTTGCTCCTTGCTAGATCACTAGTAGCTGCAGAAACTTTAAGTCCTGAGAAAAAGCTTACTTTGGCTGCTGCAGACAAAGAAAATGCAATGGCTTATTCATCTGCATTGAGTTCAGGAATGTTGATTATCAATCTTGCTTGACAGAAAATGCCCTCAAATATTCATATTATCAGCAAACCCAAGGAATAAGCTTATGCAAGCAAGAAATTTTACATTCACAAAAAGCCACAGAAAGGGAGGGAGAGAAGCAAAAGAATAAAGCTTTGAGAGTATGATACATCAAAAAAGTGTAAATTTGGAAGCCATAGGCACCCATATATTTCCCTTCTCCAAAGACATCATCATAGATCAACTTTTCCTCTTCATTATCCCATTTTTTCCCAAAAGTTAAAAGGATCAACTTTAAGGAGTGCTACGGCCATTTCAGAGTGCAATCAACATAAAGAAATGGTGAAAGGAGAAGTGAGTCGGACTAACTCTGTAGGCCTGCCTTCCAATCCACTATCTACTTAGTCTGGTAATAATATATTAGGGAGAATATTTCACCACAAGTGGGTGCACTTTCTTTCTCCCAAGTATATACATTGTACGCATAGATCTACAGGATATTGCCATCACTAAAAGCACTTACCAATTTTAGAACTCCAACAGGTTCAGAGAAGGAGAAAGAGAATTCTTCATTCCAAACAGGATTCAGGCTGCTGTTTATGACTTTAGTTTTCACTGTCTGACATAAAATAAAGAGTGGATGAATTTATGCTTGATAGAGGAAATGGATTCAGTGCAATATAATGTGAAATATTAGCAATATCCAAATTGTGCATCAAATGCTCAGTTATTTTTTTACGGAAAATATAAATTTCATTGAAAAAGGAGTGCAACATTACTTGCTATAGCTCTTGTTACTAGGACAATTCAGGGAGATAATTTACGAACTGATAAACTTTGGCACTCTTTGTTCTTCATCCTAATCCAAAGGGAAGCTAACTAGCTAAAAAACGATTAGAAAAGAGACTGCAAAGGAAAAAGTCTCTCTCTCTCTCTCTCAGAGTTGCAGGATGGATATCCCTGATTACTGCTAGACTTGGCGAATTTTAACTGAATTTCACATCCCCAACATGCACCCTTACTGGAACTCGAAACAAAAGACAGTAATTATGTCCAATTACTGCATTCAGAGATCCTCCAGAATGAACTGCTACAAATGCACCCATATTAGAGAAAGAAATCAAGAACTCAAGAAAAAGAGGCCGCACAAAGTAGAGAAGTATGAAAAGTACCTGATTCCCCAGCTTAAGAACGACATAAGGATCACTGCTCTTGAAATCTCTGATTACCAATCTTTTACCATGTACAACGACCACTTTTATCTGCCCTGTTTCTGCCATTAATCTACAACTAAGCTGCAGTTGCATTTCATAAACACACGCGGTTCAAGAAGTTAGGTAAAGAGAGCACTTTAGTAAACACAATCAAATTTCCATCCAAGAAAGCATTAGCTCTACTTCACATGAAAATAATTAGACGACAAAGGAAGAATCTTTCTGGGTAAACAGATAAAGTAATTTGCAAGTTAGTTGCTAAAATCTAAATCAATGCCTGATTTTTAAAGAACTAAGACAATTTAACAAAACCAAACTTCATTTATTCATCCGCTTCAACTGAGAGATGGCACGCCATAGAAAGAACAACGAAAGAATTACCAAACAAAGATCCTTATTTCAGGAAGTATGAAAGAAAAACATCACATTCAAGTTGAGAAGCTATACAAGGAAGAAAGCTGTATAAATTCTATCCTACCAGAAGTCACTTCACCTCAGGAGCAAGATAGAAAAGATTCGATGGAGGAGTAATTTTGTTGTTTGGACAGGTATCTCCACTTGGTCTAGGAGGAATCTGACACTGTCAAATGCTTTATACGAGATGTTGCGAGGGCACCAACAAGGAGTTGCTGTATCCAGCAACAACATTTGCGCGTGGTTGCCGTGGAAAAAAGGAAAATTTAGTTTTAGTGTTATAAAATTAGGGTAGTATTAGAATAAAATTTACACACTACACACTAAGAAAATTCTAACTATTCTTTGCACAAGAATTTTTCTCTTTCTTTTCTTTCACAATTTTCTCTAATCTTTCTTTCACTAATCTTTCTTTCACAAAATAATGGTGTATTATAAGCTTAGAGAATAGCTCTATTTATAGAGCTCTAATTAGTGGAATACATCATGGCATACATCATCTTCAACTAATCTCAATTAATGGTGTCTCCATTAAATGGTGGACATCCATAAAAATCTTCTAATAATTCACATAAATCCATAATTAGTGGAGCCTCCACTAATTAATGGAGATTCCAATAATTCATAACACTCCCCCTTGGAGGTCCATCCATACATAAAGAATATGCCTCGTTAAAACCTTGCTAGATAAAAACCCAGTAGAAAAAAAAATCTAGTGAAGGAAAAAAAAGTACACTATTCTATATGTCTGTTTATTACTCCCCCTGATGAGATGATTCCTTTAAATCTTTAAACCGATACATACCGATTTTATATCTCAACTTCTCAAATGTTGCAGTCGGTAAAGTCTTCGTGAAAATATTTGCGAGGTTGTCACATGACCGAATTTGTAGCACATCAATTTCACATTTCTTCTGGAGTTCATGAGTAAAGAAGAATTTTGGTGAAATATGTTTTGTCCGATCTCCTTTAATATATCCTCCTCGTAATTGAGCTATGCAAGCTGCATTGTCTTCATAAAG
Organism: Voacanga thouarsii; assembly: GCA_026120185.1. Lineage (NCBI taxonomy): Eukaryota > Viridiplantae > Streptophyta > Magnoliopsida > Gentianales > Apocynaceae > Voacanga > Voacanga thouarsii. The sequence goes on from JANUWF010002093.1 coordinate 354,125, forward strand.
AGGAGTTGAAATATCTTTGATTGATGATAATCCACAACTTTCTCGGATATAATGAATCATGGATCTTAGCCATACACATTCTCGACTTGCTTCATGAATGGCTATAATTTCAGCATGATTTGAAGAAGTAGCTGCTATAGATTGTTTCGTAGAACGCCATGATATAGTAGTATTTCCACATGTAAATAGATAGCCCGTTTGAGAACGTGCTTTAGGTGGATCAGATAAATAACCAGCATCTGCATAACCTATCAATGTTGGACTGGTTTTATTTGAATAAAATAATCCGAGATCAATTGTACCTTGGAGATATCGAAGGACTTGTTTAATTCCATTCCAATGTCGTCGTGTTGGTGAAGAACTAAATCTTGCTAATAAATTGACGACAAAAGCAATATCGAGTCGTGTATTATTAGCAAGATACATCAATGCACCAATTGCACTGAGATATGGTACTTCAGGATCAAGGAGTTCTTCATCATTTTCTTGAGGTCGGAAAGGATCTTTATCCACATTTAATGATCGGACGATCATTGGAATACTCAATGGATGTGCTTTGTCCATATAAAATCTTTTTAGCACTTTTGCTGTATATGTTGATTGATGAATAAATGTTCCACTTTCCAGATGTTCAATTTGTAAACCAAGGCAAAATTTGGTTTTACCAAAATCTTTGATTTCGAATTCTCTTTTTAAATAATCAATTGTTTCTTGGAGCTCTTCAGGAGTTCCAATAAGATTAATATCATCAACATATATGGCTAATATCACAAATTTAGAACCAGATTTCTTAATAAAAACACATGGACATACCTGGTCATTTTTAAATCCCGCTTTCAATAAATATTCACTAAGACGTGTGAACCACATGCGCCTGATTGCTTCAGGCCATATAATGATTTTTGCAACTTGATGGAGTAATTTTCACGAGAATAATGTTTATATGCTTGAGCATATGAAATCCTTCGAGGATTTTCATGTAAACATCATTTTCTAAATTTCCATACAAGTAAGCGGTGACAACATCTAATAGGCGCATATCTATCTTTTCATGTACTGCCAAACTGATAAGATATCGGAGTGTAATAGCATCAACAATAGGAGAATAAGTTTCATCATAATCAATACCTGGTCTTTGTGAAAAATCTTGGGCTACTAATTGCACTTTATATCGAACGATTTCACTCTTTTCATTGCGCTTTCGCACAAATATCCATTTGTAGCCAATAGGTTTTACACTTTCTGGTGTTCGGACTGCAGGTCCGAAGACTTCACGTTTTGTCAGTGCATTTAACTCCGATTGAATCGCATCTTTCCATTGCAGCCAATCTTTTCTATGCCGACATTCATCAACTAATATTGGTTCAGGATCATCATTATCCTGTGTAACATCAAGAGATATATTGTATGCAAATATATTATCAATAACAGTTTCTATCCGATTCCAACTTCTACCGTAAGTGGTATAATTGATAGAAATTTCAGTGTTACTTTCATCAACTTCTAGTTCTTTGTCATCAGTTCTCTCTTGGTCTTTATCATTCTTTTCTTCAATATGATCTTCTGGATCATTTAATCATCTTTTCTTTCGAGGATTTTTATCTTTAGAACCAAGAGGTCGGCCACGCTTCTGGCGTGTTTTTGACTCAACAGCTATAGGTATAATATTTTGTTCTGCTGGAACTTCAATTCGAATAGGAGCATTTATAGCTGGAATATGCGATTTTGTAATTCTTCTGGAGTCAACAAAAGCGTATGGCATTTGATTTGCAATGCTTTGCAAATGAATTATCTTTTGAACTTCAAGTTCACACGCGCTTGTATGCGGATCAAGATAATTTAATGATGTTGTCCAATCACGATCTTTCTTGTACTGATTCTGTTCTCCCCCTAATTTAGGGAATAATGATTTCACAAGAGAATAAGAAAAGAAATATAAGAAAATGATGACAAGCAGGAAATGTCAAGAAAAATATCTCCTTTTTTTTTTCACTCTTCCCGGTACTGACTTTTCCTCTTCCTCTCTTGTCTTTTCTTCTCCTCCGACCCTCTACCTACCATCTACCTCTTTTTCTTCCTCATACGATATATATATATATATATATATATATATATATGTATCGATATATATCTCAATCATCAGTTATTAGTAAATATAAAAAACAAAAATCACAAAGCAGATATGGAGACTCGTAATTCATTTGAGACATGGTCAAATTTTGACTCGGTTTCTGCAACAGATTTTGATGTATTTTCCTTTCCAAACCAACCGCTTCTGTCTAATTCGAACGCAGAAGATTTTGATATGTTTTCCTTTCCAAACCAACCGCTTCCTCCTAATTTCAGGTGAGATACCTTTGAGGGCTTCCGTTTGTTTTTAGTATGCTTGATAATGAAATTAAACTCTCTTTTGGTTTGTTTTTTATGTAAATCAGTGGAAGTTTTGAACATACTGCTTTGGACCAAGTTGATCTGCCCCTACAAGAGACTGCTTTTGATACTGTTCCTCTTGATGCTATTCCTTTGAATGAGGATATACTTGTGCATGATCCTTTCTACTCTCTAATGGATTTTGAACAAAGCCAGAATATGTTTCCAGGTTATTATATATTTAAACATTGATTTTGAATGGTATTACCTTTACTGATATTATTTTCTTTTTCTAGGAGAAATAATGAGTGGTCTTGGCAACGAAGTCGGAGTAAGTACTCATGAAATGCATAATATCGAAGTTCAAGATATTATTGCAGACAAAATTCCTGGGGAGAAGAAGATGATTAAGAGGCAGAGAGAGAAGAAGGGCAATAACTCCCAGACACTATCAAGAGAAATAATTTCGCTGTACTTTTACCTACTAATCAAGAGCGCAGCCAAAGAACTGAATATTGGCATAACCCGTCTCAAGAAAAGATGTAGGGAGTTAGGAATTCGTCGATGGCCTCACAGGAAATTGGTGAGCTTGGAGACCATAATCAAGAATGTTCAGATTCTCTCTCATATATACTTATAATTTACAAGTATGAAACTATGTAAATAACCGATGATATCACTTCGATTTACAGGAGATGCAAAATAAAGAAGAAGGAGGATATATGGCTGAGAAGAAGTTGAAAGAAGCCATTGCGATACTGAAATGTGAAAAACAGTTGGTGGAAGAAAGTCCTAATACGCAGTTAGAGGACCAAACACAGAAATTGAGACAAGCATGCTTCAAGGCCAAATATAATAAGAAATATAATAAACTTAAGGAGATCATAAAATCCCAAGACTCATTTCGCAGTAATTTTACGGCTAATTCTGCTGCTAGTCTCGATGCTGGCTCAAAAGGGAAAGAAAAGGAGGAGGATTTCGAAAAAGAGGAGCTGAAGTCCATAATTACTAATTGTTTGTCTTCCTCTAATGTAAATATTGAAAAAGAACAATTACAAACCTTCATCTTACATTTGTCAGCTCAATTACAAAAGAGCAACTATAAGCATGTGTCATCAAGTTCATATGAACACTAGTGATATGAATAAAAGATGTAATGCTTATTATTAATGGAAATATCTTTTTCCCTTATTATCTTTTCTGTTTCACTTCAGGTGGTCAGTATTTCTCTGTGATAAGGGAAATATCGAGTGTGTCCATGACCATAACCACGGTCCACTGCCACAACTATGACTATAACGATGGCTTCACTGGAGCCAACAACATTCACTTAGGAGTCTTGTTGAGCCGATTCATCCGGCTTCATGATTTCTCAATAATAACTCATGTTAAAGTTGTCAATTTTGGATACCCTTTTTCTCGATATTATTCTTGTAGGACATGAAAAGTGGAGAATGTCTTCTCCAATATAACTTCATCAGTAACTTTTTCTCCGTAAAATTTTTAACTAAGATGTAGTTTTATACATCACGGAGTTCACGATTTTACAATCTTGCAACTTCAGGTGCAACCATTCATACCGTGCGATGGGTAGTACGACCATCTTCGGGTGGTCAAATCTTTCTTTTTATCCACATGACATATGGATCTCCTTTTTTTTTAGCATTTAGATGCATTTACGTATGACATATAATTTTTTTTTCAGAAATATCAAGGGCTACAAATTCGAATTTAGCGAGATCAATAAATGCGTATCTGTCTTCTGGCTTTAATAACGGCAGAGACTCGTGCTGATAACATGTTATAAAATTAGGGTAGTGTTAGAATAAAATCTACACACTACACACTAAGAAAATTCTAACTATTCTTTGCACAAGAATTTTTCTCTTTCTTTTCTCTCACAATTTTCTCTAATCTTTCTTTCACTAATCTTTCTTTCACAAAATAATGGTGTATTACAAGCTTAGAGAATAGCTCTATTTATAGAGCTCTAATTAGTGGAATACATCATGACATACATCATTTTCAACTAATCTCAATTAATGGTGTCTCCACTAAATGGTGGACATCCATAAAAATCTTCTAATAATTCACATAAATCCATAATTAGTGGAGCCTCCACTAATTAATGGAGATTCCAATAATTCATAACATTTAGATAGTTCTCAGAAACAAGAATTTTACAATATGTATTTAACATATCACAAAAATAAAAAATATCCAGGTAAAATATTTTCTTTAAAACCTAGGAAGTAGGATAAAAGATTTCAATTTTAGTACTTGAATTTAAGATGCATTTATGGCTTTTACCCTTGCGGACATCGGGTGCGGGTACGTAGTCGCCATTGGCCCATTGGCTAAACATTCATTTCCCTCCCTAAAACATAGTACGGTGCAGGAAAAAACTAACTTGGATAAGTTTAATTTCTAATTCTACGTTTAACATCTCTCCATTTTAATTATTCACACTCTAAACCAGAAGTAGTAACAGCCTTCATGACAAGACATTATTCAAATATTCATTTCCGGACAACCTCGCCTTGTCTCGCGATACCAATTAATTTGTAAGACTGACTTGGGCTGCTAGTGTCAAAATCTTGCGGGATCAAGATTGGACCGAGTACAATGTACTTATGACTTCCGCTTCTACTCAAATAGACTGTGCTAAGCTCTCGTAACATTTGTTTCCCAAAATGCAGGGGCAACGAAAACGACCCCCCTCAACATTTGTTTTCTTCTCTCGCATCTTTTTCAGTCCACAGACCAAAAGACGCTGTTCAGTAGACAAAGAATGTGATGATGGTGGGTGGTATACAAAGTAGAAAGATCCGTCCACTAATGTTTAGTAAACAAGACCAGCTACATGCAATTCTATTCCCCAGTATTTTTCTGACGATGCTGTCACAGTCAACGGAAGAGTTCTTCCAGGATTTCGTATTTTGTAAGCTTCCATTTCTGTGTAGAAGAGGTCCACCCCAACCTTGGCCAGCATCCTGGCGTTTGACCTCGTCTTCTGCATCCCAGTTTTCTGAGTGAAGCCCTTTTTTTGGGTACCACAATTATTCCAAGAACAAAGACTATCAAACCAAATAAAGGACTCTTGGCCTCGACAAATTTTTAGTCTGAACTTTTATGCTACCAATGGCCAAAACATGAATGGGACAGAAAAGAGAAGCTTCACATTTTTCATGACTACAATCTACAGCGTTCCAATATTCAGCTGTCCCTCACTGAGTCCACAACACTTGTATGGGTAAAAACCATCGGAAGCAATTGAGCACACTACAAAAGTCCAATTCTTAGCTACTCTAAAACAAAATACTATGCAGGAAACTAAATGCAATTACATCACTTCACCAAGTTAGAGAGATGTACAAATAAGCTAAGAAGCTACAAGAACCCACCCCAAGCTGCACTACTGCCTGTGAAATTATGGCTGTACACATACAAGTTAACTTATCTATCTGATGACTGCACATATATTCCTGCATCTACACAGATATGCATTTTGTTGTCCCCTATAAACTATGCTGCTTCTGACACGCTACAATTTCTGCAGGGAGACGATTCTCCACTGTTTATTCAACTGTTGAATTGGGACATCCTTAAAGCAACATCTTCATGGTCATCTTTTCGCAATTGCACCAACTTCACATGAGATACGAAAACTAATATTTCTGTTGCACTTCTTTGAATGATTACATGAGAAACTATATGATGGAATTGCAGCTAACCTATTTGCCTCCACTCATTTCCCTACACGACGTTTCCACATACTCTGCATTAGAAACCATTATATCAGTATCAGAAACCACATGCATACTTATTATCATATAACTAAAATCTATATTCTGAAACGAAGTAAAGAAGTTAGGTACCAGAGGCTCATCATCAGGAATTTCTGCATCTACAGAACCAGTTGGACCCCCATCACCTGACGTATCAGGCTTTTTGTGTTCACTATCGGGATCATCAGCTTGATTACCTTGAGAATCTGATTTCTCTAATCCATCAGCCTCCTCTCCAGACTCCTCCTTTGTATCATTTGGCTGCAATTTCTCATCTGATGAAGAAACCTCCTCTTTCTCAGATTCTGAAGCATCATGTGAGGTGCCAGTTACATCCTTAACTACTTCACTTTCAGAATTACACTCATCTTCCTGAGCCTTGTCTGGAGCACTTGAGGTATTCTCAGCATTGTCTTCCTCGTTCCCTTCAGAAACAGATCCACCATTTTTTCCAGAATCTTCCCTACTAAAAGGACCCTTTCCCCCACTCAAGGAATGCTCCCCTTCTGCAAAATCACAGAACAAAAAGAAATGATCCACAGAGACTGCTATAGTCACTTAAATTGTGTGCCTTTTAAACCCAGAAATTACTTGGAAACTAAGCACAACACACACGTCTACATCAAGTAGTGTATAGAGGACAAGACTAAACATTCTTCACCTGAATGTATGTCATCGCTTGTGGATTTTGCAAGCCCAAGGTCTGGGACAACTGGACTCTCTCCACTCTCTGCTGAAGCCTGATCTCTGGATACTTCCTTCAGTCCTAATTTAAGATTTTTCCTTGGGGTTCTTCTCCCTCTAGTTGGAGGCCTAATAATCAATTTCACAAGCTAATTAGCAAATATAGGTAAACAGTTTTCCTTGTAATTGAGTAGCAGTTGTCTAACTCACACATCAACGACTTTTTTCTTCTGAGATGAGACATCCAAAGACTTCTTTTTCCTGTCAGCTTTTGATCTGCATAGTCACCAGGTTATAGGAAAAAACATTGAAGATAGCTCCAAGTTCAATCACTCTATGTTTGCTAAGACTATTGATGGAGTATCATTTGACTACAACAGATAATCAGTTGTATTTCATTTTCAGTTAGAATCTTTCTTAGTCCCTACATAGACATCCTTTCTAGCAGCATTGGAGGCTTCCACAGTTATAAAATGAAGCACGCGCCCTGTGCAAAATGCATGCATAAATAGTAATGGCAAACTTGTATCCACAAGCATGTCAGAAAAAAAGAACTGTGATCCATAGGCCATGTAATGGACGCTGCACTTACGCATCTTTAGATCGTGAATTCTTGGATGTTTTGGAACGCTGCAAAAGAAGATTCAGAATTTGTTACAAATCAAGCCACATTTAGTTATTTGCTGCAATGAAGCAAATCCACTTTCCAATAATGAAGCAATTCAGAGAATCAAAGATCAAACCTTTTCAGATTTCTGGCCTTTGTCAATTTGCTCCCAGCGCTCTTTTGCTAATCGGAGAACTTCAACATCCCCATCATCATATAGTACCTATTTAAAAAAGGTTAAAATTTTATAAATTAGCAAGAAACAGATTAATAGTTCATCGACTTCTTTCTATAGCATGTAATAGAAATTTTCTCCAATACTAATATTGAAAGGAGAGTAAACTGCAGCTCACCACATGTTTCTTCTTCTCGGTGTCAAAAGACTTTACAACACCTTCATAGAACCTACAGCATTTTTTGGACATGAAATAAATGTTTTGCATTGTACTAATAACTCTTTTTATGTTAATTGAATATTATGTACAATTAATTGCAACAGAAGATAGCATACAAAGTCTCGTGGAGATTCATAATAATGCAAGAAGAATGGTAAAAGCATTTCAATATACAAATTACAGAACTCTCTTACCAGTATGAACTTTAAGATTAGGCATTCAACAATGAAAAGAAAAGCAAAAGGATCCAATGATTTGGAAAACAGGGGACAAAAGAACTAAGATTGAGCTAAGAAAAATCAGGATTGACAAGCAAAGGCTAAGTTCCAAGATAATTGAATAAGAAAAGAATTATAGACAACAGTAAAGCATAATATATATACACCATTAACCAAAAAGCATAATCTAAATACCATTAGCCACCAGAACCAACAATTTACTTACTTTCACTAAGATTCAATGTCTGAACTAAATTATCAGGTGCTTTCATAACCAATCCCTCCTTTATGAAACAGAAAAACATACAAGAGGAAAACCTCAAAAGAATTTAATTATATAAGTGGAAAAACACAATAACCCTTCCTAAGTTTTTTGCTATAAGGCAGCCTCAAAGCAAAAAATCACATCTTATTTAAAGCAAGATAGGACTCACTGTTTATCCATTGGCCACCAGACCTTTATTCTGCAACCAACTAACTCTGTGGTAGGACTTTCGCTGTCCTTGGATATGCACTAAAACGACAATATAGCACTGAAAGTCAATGGCAAATAAGACAAGAAAATCTAATATAGGAAGTCACTAATACTGGGCAATCATAACGATAGTTGAAAATTATAAAAGGTAAAAGTCCACATATACACATTTAGCAGAACCATCTTCACCATGTGCCTGTATGTGTGTTTTGAAATGCGCTATCTACAACGATGGTACAGACTACAGTGACAAAATAACCCAAATAGTTGATCCACTTCATCACTGCCATCTCACAACCATACTCAACAACCTAACCAGATAATGTTACAGTTGATGCCATCCTTTTTATGTGAGTGCACCACCTTGTGAGAATGCAAGGCCTTACATGAACCAACCATGAAAGAGAGTGTAGCATGCATATATAAATACAATTACACATTCAAAAGTTTTAAAAAGTTTTCTCCAAGTGGATTTACTTCAAACAGGTTCTTTGGGAAAAAGAGTTCTATTAAAAGTCTCTATGTCTACAAAATGGAAACTATGTCAAAGAAATCTACTAAAGATGAATGAAAGAAAAGGTCAGGATACTAAAGGCACTGTAAGAATGGCTAACGAACCGTAAGAAGAGGTTATCTCCAAACCTTGTTCCTCATTTATTATCATGTTCTCTAAGTCATTTCAGATATCAGAACATTCCTCTCCTCAACAGCCGAGAAATTTCAAAGATGGCATATCTGAAACTTTACTCTTCTTCCTTCTCCATCATTATGCTCCAACTCCAACAATTTACCATGCACAACTTCCTTTTTCATATATAATCAAGACAATGGTAGGCATTTCATACATTCTCCTCCAAAATATACCAACATTCCAACGGTTCACCCTTAAATCAATCTCACGGCAGTTTTCAGAATAAAGTTGATAGTTTCAATCTCAATGCAAAGAGGTAAGTCACACTCTTCCTCAGAGAAAAAGAAAATCAGACAGAATATGTGGACCATGACATGCAGAGACAAGGATATGGTAGGAGATGAAACTACGGTTCAAAATCCTAATAGCAATCTAATAACTCATTTGAGAAGCAGCATAATAAGTTTGGGAAAAGATGCAGAAAGGACTGGAAAGACCAACCTTTGCCAAGCCAGCAACGCTTTTACGTTTGCGCTTCTTCATGGCGGCTGAGTTGGAGTCATTAATTGGAGGAGAGTTATCAGCTTCTGTGGCCTTTTTAGACTTCTGCAACTGAAGCAGTTAGACAAAAACATTACAGACTAACTGAATGCATGCATTTTTGTGTATGAATATTGGAATTAACCTCATAGAAAGCTCACCTTCTGGCCATCATTTCCTAGTACTCTAGCTTTATTCCCCTGACTATGATCCCTAACAGAACGTTTCCCTTTCTGTTTTGACGAGTTCTTGCGAATGCACGATACTAACAAGTCTGACTCTGCTGGTTCATTTGTTCTCTCATGCATAGATGTATCTTCTGAATCAGAATTAAGCTCCTCTCCTGACTCAATGGATTCTGAAGGCAATTCCTTCTTCGAAGCAACTCTGGGGGAAGATAATTTATGACCCAGGGTGGATGAGGATCTATGCCGTTTGGGTACAGGAACATTGTTTGATCCATCTAGCATAGTTTTCCTTTTCTGAAGTTTATGATCAGTTTTACTTTCCTTTGATGCATACTCATGACCATTGCTTGCCTCAAACTTACTAGAGCCACCCAAATTATCTGAATTTATTTCTCTCACCATTTTCAAGATATCAAGATCCTTTTCATTCCTCTCTCCAGATGGCAGAGACTCAGTCTTAACCTCTCTTCTTGCCTTGGCTCCTTTAGCTTTAAGACGCTTCATGATTTTTCGGAGAGGCATCTCATTGCCATCTGTTTCACTGTCCTTCATGACCTCATCATCAGCAACTTCAGGAGTAACCTGGTATGAACAGAGGGAACCAGGGAAAAAATATTAAGAATAAGAAAGGAACAAACAATTACTACAATTATCGGCATAAGCTAAACTCACACTTCCATTAGCTTCCAACTTCAGCGAGTGGAAATAAGCCAACACACTCTCTTCAGCCAACCATGTAAGCGATTCATCAACCTATTTGGAAAAGGTCAACGACAGTTTATCATCCGTGTTTCAATCATACCATCAAAAAATTGAACATATCCAAGTGCAGGAAACAGATATATATATATATAAGAGAAGTTAACGAATTTTAGCTCATTCTGCATTAGATATACTATCAAAAGTAATTAGATATAATTTCATAGTCACTTATGACAAAATCGGCCAATATTCCTTTGTGCTAAGTGATATCTCATTTCATTCACTTAATTAAGAACTGATTTTAAATTTACTACCCAACAAAAAGTGACAGTTTAAACTTGCAGTAATAATTTTGGATGTTACAAGAGATGAATTATGCGCCAAACTAACGGGACATTCCCCAGCCAACAACTTAAATGACCAACGATATTAGTTTCCTCCTTTGCCAGTTGAATAAGGGGCACGAATATCAAACTAGTTATTAGTTTAATAAGCCTATTTTCTACCGCTGCATCCAAAAATAAGTTCAAAATTTCCAAGAACGAAAATGAAATGAAATCATTCTGTTCAACTAATTATTGGGATCATCCATTAAAAGAATAGATTTAAAGACCTTTCCTCAAAAAAGTGTGGATATATATTATTTACCATATATCCCCTATTAAAATGAAGAATGAGTTCATTAATTTACTGGGGAAACTTCCGCACACTTAATGTTTCCATTCACACGGGATAGTCTTCTGTATTATATGGGAAATTCCTAACCAAATATTAAAGGCATGCAAATATTACCTTTCATGGATAGTGTTTTTACTAAATTGGAAAGTAACAAATTCTCCGATTTATACATCAATATTTTGAAATAGACAATCAGTTGAATTGACAAAAGTAAATTGGATAAATGTAATGTGTATCCCATCGATCTTCTCGATGAGACAAAACTAGAAGGCAACCTTGACAGGAAAGAGAATATTAATTTTGGAATTGTGACATCAGCACACCAACTTCCCAACTATATATTACCCTTGTCTTTTATTGTTCAGTTTGCAGGGAAACGTATATGACAAGTTACGCACAAGTTATGATGGCATGACCTTCCTCTTTTCTTTTTTCCCTTTTTTTTTTTTTGGGGGGGGTGGAGGGGTGGGGGTGGTGTATGGATGTTGAAAGGATAAAAATGGGAGGCAGTAAAATAGAAAAGACCAATCTAAGAAAACAGAAAGTGCAAATAAAGTGCATACCGGTTTGTCATTCCCTCCAACCTTCTCCTGGGACTTATATAGTGTTGCAGGTAGGGGCACCAATGCAATTGAATCCTGAAGGTTAACGCCTTTTGGAGCTAATTGCTTAGTGACAGACAAGCCAAGATCACAGACCGCATACAGATTCTGGTGTACACAATATTCATGTCACTATACAGAATAGAAAGCTAGGTTTCACATTGGTTTTAGTTCCCTTTTCTTATATTGGTTCAATGCCATGCTACAGTACCTTTGGTGGGGGTAGGGGTGTGAATTTAGCATAAATGAACTCTAGAAATTTTAAAAACAAACCTTAGATTTTGTTGAATCAAAATTGTCTTCTGAACACTTGATACTTTGGAAGATAGATATTATTGCACAAGCACTTTCCTTGTCTTTGCTAACGCTAATATCGGACTTGCCATCTTCATCACCGTGAATCAGCATTGACAGGAAAAAATGCAACTGCCTAAAATGGACCAGAGATGTGAAACTGCTTAGCAAATTTATCATTTCAAGAACTGCAACTTATATAACCCCCCAAATTTAATGAAAACTCCACCCTCAATCAAACCCTTATAGTGTAAAATTTCAAAATATATAGGTGTCATTCTTATTATCTAATTTCCTAAGTGAAACTGGTTTGACTAAGCTCTTGCCATTGTCGGATATGTTTCCCTGCCAAGCATACCTGGTTTGACGTAAATGACATAAACTGGTTTGACATCTGATGAGCATGCCCGTATACGACATAAACTGTCTTGGCATTATGAGCATGCTTATCTAATTTCCTTAGGAAAAGGCAAGCTAGGCAGACTAAAAGACTGTCCAAAACCTTATCGGCTTGACCTACAACAACAAAAAACAATCATATTCGAATCTTATATGACGTTTTTGTATTATTTAACAGGATTTTTACTTGAAAGATGCAACATACTGTCTAATTTGCTGGCTTCTGATGACAAGTGACCTTTTAAGGGACAAAATCAAGGCATTCACCTTCGATTTCACATTATAGCATGTGATTCTATGGTCAAAACTTGTAATTTAGTATTATAGCTTCATCTCATTCTACATCCTAAGTTTATCAGTGAATTTGGATATTAGATTACTTTCTGGCGTGGAACACTTTGGTTTTATTGGAACATATGAAAGTAACTGAAAATGTGGCTGAAAATGTCAACATTATAATCTAGATTTCTTGCCGCTTATCCGCAAAAACTAGCTTGACTACATGCGCTTCGATCAACAAAATGAGTGATGAGAATCTCTCCGCAAACTACAATCCTCATGTTGATCTTTTGGATGGATTACACCTTTGTACGGGAAGAACGAGACCTAGTTTGACTGATAGTAACTAGTAGTAACAACCTTCTGATGGATTGCCGGAACCTACTATATGTAATTTCAAAATATTCTATTTGCAGAGGGGACATGCACTACATGGTTATTTATGGTTGGTGATACTTTGACTGTTAGAATGGAGGATGAAGCACTAAAGGAAAAGATCATTTTGTTCAATGTAACTTGAATGGGAAATGTAAAGCATGTCTTTTATATCCAAATTCTTAACAATCCTCCTCAGCTCACGCATGCGCTACCACTCTCATAGTGACATAAGCAAGAGCTCTTCCCAATCTAGGAGAAATGATATAAAGCATCAGGATGCATGTAAAAGATCATGCTTATTTACAGATCTTTGTGTTGTTTTAAGTGTTAAATGCATAAGCTGCACTTCTCCCTGGAATATTATAAGTTAATAATTAGACAAGATATCAGAGCAAGACGTCTTGTATTCAAGTCTTGTTTCCACACATTAGTATGTGCCCACAGGAATTTGACCTATAAAAATGTCCAGCTCAAACACGAGGGGCATGCTACTAAAAAGTCACTAAGCTTCTATATAAAGAAGTATGCAAATATTATTTTGGGAATTTGATTAATTTTGCTCTGTCCCCCAATTTAGCATCGCAAAAGGGCATATATACTAGGTCTCCCTAAACTTCGAATTAATTCTAAGAAACTTAAAACAAATAACATCCTATTAGAGCAATGCAAACTCCTTTTATTTTGCTTCTAGATGATGTGACATCAGAGGCTTTACCACCAAATCAATAGAAGTCTACAGAATCATGTTTAATCCCTCCCCAAAATATCCTAAGCATTTAAGTCTATTCCAGACTCCCCTTGCATCTACCTGTAAGCAATAGACGGGAGAGTGCAATAAACCATGTTCAAAATAACAGCTATAGCTCGTATTCTTTTCGCGAAATTGCTCCAGCCACATTCAAAAAATTTATCATACTATAGCTATCAAATTATTATCCGCACTGCATGCGCAACTTTTGCAATTGAGGTTCAATGGCACGTTTTATTCGAAAACAAGCCAACAAGGAGCTTTATCTAGAAATAAAGAGAAAATTCTACATTACCCGGTTACAATGGAATGGAATAACGGGACCGTTGGGTTTGGGGGGGTAGATCTGACTATTTCGGATATTACAAAAAGGTTCTAGATTGTTGGAATATATTTTAAAAAAAAAAATCCCTCTATCTGTAGTTCCTCACTTCCATGGGATCGTACAACCAACATGTACAAAGAAAGGAAACCATATGTACCTGTAAATTGGTTCATATGCTTTGACATCCTTACATTCATCAAGATTAGGAAATGCTGAATGATGAGCAAGAGCATGAACCAGGTATGGAAGAATGTATTCTGGATAAAGAGAAGTAGAATTTGCATCACTCTGTGTGGCATGTTGGCGTGCCTTCCCTTGCTGACACATTTGGATGATATCAATTAAATTATGCTTGTCCTGCAAAGTCCATTAGGAGGCACGGAATTCACAATGTAATCCAAATTAACAAACTTCCAGATATTTCACTGAGAAAAAACAATAACTTGAGCACAAAAAATCTGCACATACAAGTATTGAAAGTATTCTGCAAAAGCATACCTCCTCAGACAATTGCAGCTGAGATCCCAAGTCAAATAAGAAAGCACAAGAATATTTAGGGTCCAAGAGCCGATCCTTTATGTACTGATGAACTTTGTTGAGAAAAAGTCTCTTAACTTGAGGATAACTTGCCTATGGACAATGAGTTGCAAGAACAAGCACATATAAAATGAAGAGTTTGAGAGAGAGAGAGAAAGAGAGGGTAGGGTATTTCAATATAGCACTGCAGCAAGTTGAGCTTCACCTCTGATATTCCAAGGGTTAGGTAAAAGACATCAACAGGAATCTTGTGATCCCAGTGTTTTGACAGACGAAGAACGGCCTTTGCTGCAGCAAGCCTCAAATGTGCCTTATCAAGGGAACTGCCAAAATTAAGTTCATTTTTAGAAATTCTCTATAGCAAAATGTTTTTAATTCCTGAAAGGGCAACTTTACCTTGATTTAATGTCTCTTGCAATTTCACCAAAAGAAAGTATACTTCTAAGAATTCCTACTAACTCATCAATCCCTAGGCGAAGGTGAGCATCTTTGACTGGCAAATAACTCTTAACCAATGTTTTGACACCAAAAATCTGCATGAGACAATCCAAATTTATAAAGAAAGCATCTACAAAATGCTAGAACAGAAGATTTAAGAGACTTGCAAAAACTCTAACCTTCAAGGAACAAAGTTCGCTTCTGTCATCCCAAGAGTCTTTCCCTTGGTCTTCTGATGCCTGAGATGAAGCATGCTTTAGATGAATTGCAAAAATAAAAGATCAAAAGATAGCATACTGAAAGGAGCCAGTGGATTTAGAAGTCATACAGAGCTGCATTCTAATATGTTTTTCCTTATGAACTCTTCTATCTCACTTTCTCTTGTTTCAAAGACCGGCATAGCAGTTTGTGCTATACACCCAAGAGACTGCAGTACAGCAGGCAAATGTGACTTCTCTTGTAGCATATCCACGAGCCTCTGCAAGACATAATACCAGAAGACATATCAGGAATGCAATTCAAATGATCAGAAAAGGCAAAGCATGAGGAATAATAAATCCATCAGATGCCAAACTGCAAAGTCGGTACAAACCTTGTACAACACAGAGAGAGACATCAGACCATCATCCTTTGTAATTGATGCTAGCGCATGCACTGCATACTTGGCCTGTCTTCGGCTACCCTCCAAACATATCCTTTCAAGCATCAAGTCCAATGATCTGCATGTTATATATATATATTTTTTTTTTTTAAAATTGTCAATAAGACACAATCACGTAGCTAATGAACTCAAAATTCATAGGTTGTAACATATAAACCTTGATGAAACTCCTAATTGTTCACGAATGGCTCCACCAGCCTTTGCTAGAACATGCAAAATACCTTCCTTCATTATTTCATTGTCATCTTCAAGCATATGAATTAAGTCTTCTTCAATTCCACTAAGCAGCAAGGGACAGAAACGTGCAAGAATCTGTGAATTTCAAAGATCGAATACCAAGGTGAAACATCTCACCAAAACAAGACAGATACACAACCAATATTAGATGAAAAAATTTGCTGGACACAAATCAAACAGCCACCATAGCCAATATATCATAGAAACAATTTAATGGTCCTACCAACCAAAAAAAAAAATGAAAGAAATTCAGATGTTCTGCGGCAATAACTTAAAAGTTCCGCTAAAAAATCATCAAGACTTAGAACCAAACAAGACAGTGAACTTGGAAATTTTACTGTAAAAATTTCATTGCTTTACTTGGTGCGCAACCTGGTAGGACTTCAAGTTTCCAATTGTGTCAAAAGCATCACTTCAAAAGGCGAGTAAATCTTGACATAAGGCATTGCTTTTGATTTTAACAGCTCCTCAAAGTCAATCTAATCTAAGGGTGAAGTTATGCCAATGCTTGCCTAGATATGATATCAAAATTTATTCTCCCTGGAGAGAGAAGATGGAAGAAGAGGATCCTCCATAGACATTAAGCCATTCATATGCACTCTTTTTCATTATACTGAACCAACCATAAAATGAAATAATGCAACAGCAAGGAACTTTGAGATTGTGAAGTATCAATGAAGACGCAACAAGGAAGAAATACTTTACCACAAGTATACTCATGCAAGATACAATTAGTTGACCATTTCCAGATGATTTCTGAATATCAGCCTCAAGAAGGATTTCTTTGCTAAGTTCCCTGCTGAAAAGCAAATTTGAGCATTTTAAGGACAACAGATTCAGAAACTCATAAAGCCGGTGCTTCTCGCCCAAGATGCGAAGTAAATCATCCTGTGTTGGAAAAAGCAGAATGTTTGAGAACTAATCACATTTAAAGAAGGTTGACAGTTCTTAATTCAGGTGACAAGAAATGGTCAAATAGGAAACCATGAAAAAAGGAACAAGATCAACATGCATGTTCTTCCTCACCCGAGAATTAGAAGCTTGTAAAGAAGTAGAGCTCGGATCAAGAAGAGTATTCAGGATCTTCCAAATGTTTGCATCTTTCAACTGATCGAGAATCTGAAAATTCTCCTCTGCTTTTGCAGGATCAGTAAAACAACGAGACATCAAACGGAAGCAAAAGGTTACTTTCTTTTGGATCTCAGTAGCATCGCTCTCCTGCAATGGAGTAAGAATCAAGCTTCCATATACCTCATCCTAGAATGGGGATCAAAAACTAATAAATTCAAACCTGATACGTCTGCCTAAGAGAAAGGTACTTCTGCATCTCCTGCTGTAACCTGAAACAGAATAGGAGTTCCCCAAAAATCAGTGCATAGCTATAAAGAGAAGATGTTATGACCTGCAAACACCCATAATGCACTTTTTCCCCCCCTTTAAATATCAAGTGCAGGCAGTAATATTTAACCTTTGCTTCTGCTCCAGTATCTTCTCAAGAGCCTTAACCTCAACTTTGTCAAAGCCCGCAAAAGATCTAACCCAATTTTTAACCTTTTCTCTAGCAGAGAAGTTAGTTGGGAACAATGAAAGACATAGAATTGATTCTACTGTGTCGGATCTGCAGGCAGAATAAATAATAATGAGCATGGTTTTGAGAAATACCATACTACTGAGCAAAATGTATACAACTATAATAACAACCAGTTATACAAATGATATTCTACATCTTGCTCTAGTGCCATAATTAGGACCATGTCTTTCTTTTCCAGTCTGAATAATGTAGAAAGGAATCAACTTCCAGTGTTTTAATGGTGGCCACACTTTCTCCTCCAGAACAGAGCTTCCTTTTAACATGATCAATGATCCAGATCCATTATGACCAGAAATTCAAGCAAGATACCTGAAATCTTTGTCATAGAAACATCTTAGTATCTTCCCAGGAATCCAATCATATGCATCAGACTTCATTGACCCAAATGAGCTGCTCAAGCAATAATTCTTGTAGATCTCAGCTAGCCTCTCCATTGTATATTTCTTAACAAGAAGCTGGATCAGGATGGAAGAGAAGTGTTATCAAACCATATTGCCATAGATAAGGAAAAAAAATAAGAGCTGAATATTACAAATCATAGTATACACAGTAAAGAGATACTAAGCCAAACATACAGATGTGTCTCGAAGACGCTCTGCAACAAGCTTAACAGTTTCAACTGGTATAGATGCTAAGGCATGACATGCCACATCACAAATCACTGCAACAACTTGTTTGCGTACATTTTCATCATAATCCAACAGTCGGTCACCAAGGGCAGCTAGAAAGTATCAAATGTTGTTAGAACAAAAGGCCTAAAATGCATTTATTAAGGATCAAAAATTTCAAAGTCCTTACCAATGATTTGAGGAGCCTCAGACCTAGCAGGATCTGATAAAAGACAAACCTTGATGTGCCCAAGGACTGACATCCGAACCTCAATGACCCTATCAGTCAGTCTCTTCAAAAATTCCAGAAATATTGGCTGAAAAGTTTCTGGAATAGGAGATCCAGGCAGAGCAAAAAGGTCCCCAACTAATTTCACCGCCTTTAAACGAGTGTCCACCTGATCCGTCTTTAGACCACAGAAGCACAAGGCTAAGATTTCAATAGCAAGGTCAAACATGGAAAATGAAAGAAAGTGCATCTAAAGAGGCAAAAAAAGGCTGTGATTTACATATATTGTTCATGACAAAAAAAATGCGAAACATAGCAAACAAAATGCACGGAAATTGTTGAACTCTGCTACTACTAGCAATGGACAGGTAGAGGTTGTAATGTGGAAAGAAAACAAAAACAGAATTGGAAAGTTTTGAATGTTCAATTTCAGAAGAAAAGGCTCCAAAATATTCTCAAAAAAATGAAGAAGCTCCTAGAATGTGAAACAAAAGTATTTATATACTTTTGGATCACAATAGAAGGAACCAACTAAGCCTTAGAATATTATAATTTTAAAATAATAATAACAAATTAGACCAATTTCTACAGTACCAGTAACTCCCCGGTCAAATATGGAACAACTCCAGATAACATCTGAGGAGCAGAACGATAGATATCATAGATAACTTCATAATAGTCAAGTTGACACTTCCGCAATCTGCGGTCTCCTGACATTGATGATATGAGAAACTGCTTTAAGCCAGGTTCCAGCTTTCCTGCACAATGCTCTATCACATTCATGGCAAGCCTCCTTGCAGCTGCTGTTACATCCTAAATGACAAGAATTATCAAACAATCAACTCCTCACAGATCTAAAGAGCTTTCGAACATATGCCAGCTAGACATAGATGCAGTTCTAAGTGCATAAGCTCTTACTTCTTTATTAGGGCCTAATTTAGACAATAAAATCAGCAAAAGATCCTCCTGAATATCCTCACTCTCTTCTAAGAGAAGAGCCATTATTGTTTGCATTGAGGTCAAAACACTTTCAGGATGCTCGTCCCTGCATATGTAAAAGTCTACAGATCTTAAATATCAAATAAAGGAACCATAATCCCAATTGCGAGATACTACAGAAAATGAGATGCATATGGTATCATTTTTCTTTCACAGAGATTCAAAACTAGACTATCATAGATTCTCGACATTTTACAGGGCAGCAGCCGCAATATCCCTTGTAAGGAAGTGAAAACAACAAATGCAGCATGTGTGTGTGAATTATCCATGGCAAAGGAAATTTTACATGCAAGTATCTTCACTTCTTTGCAGCAGTTTCTGACTACGCCTAGTACAACAGTGTCATTGGTGGGTATTTGCACTGATATGTTAGGAACTAGGTTTTATCCTTGTATAATTAACATACCAAGCTTGCACAGCCACCCCAACAGCACTCTCTCCCCCACCCCAAAAAAAAAGGCAAGAAGATCAAGTTTATGGTGAGATTGCATAACAAGCGGTCACAAACACAAAGATTACTTTGGACAGAGCCATCCAGTGGCCTATAAGAAAAGATCAATACTGTCCAGAGGACCCTGTCCTTTGAGTAAACTCCATTCCAAAGTCGGACGTGTCTTCTTCTTTACTCTTCCCCATCCCCACCACAACTCTCACCTTAGCTCCTTTCTAAATTTCTTTAATGAGATTGGTGGAAGGCCTGTATTTCATTTTTTTTTTTTCCTCCTCTATTTCTCTTGTTAATTTTACCTGATGTATATATTCATGAGATGAATCACCAACTATAAAATGATCTCCACAGAAGGAACAAAAGTTTATGGTTATATTAAAAGTTTACAATTAACAAGGAGAGCAAGAAACAAACCAACCTCTAAATGTAAGCGAATTTTCCCCAAAGAGACAATAATAAAAGAGTAACTAAAAAAGTTCAAAACAGAAATCGAATAAAAGGGTAAATTATTGGAAGAGACGCACCTGGCAACACTCAGAAAAGTAGTGAACATTTCATTTATAAGATCATCACATTCAAGATCCAGCATCACCAAACATGATCTATATCTTGCCAGAGTTTCCAAAATGACAACTCTCCTCCCAAAAAAGGGACTACTTGTATCACTTAAGCCACTGAAAGTGCTTACAATCAAGCTAAAAATATCCTGAAGCAGATAATACAGCAATTAAAAGGACCACAAAATATCAATACTAAGTAGTGATTCATTGGTCGAAGGATAAATACCTTATACCTTCAAAAAATACAAACTCCAAAAGACAAAAATACCTTCAAAATATCGTCAGTATAGGGAGCCTCTGGAGCAGTAATCCTCATAATCTCACAGATGCATGTAGCAACAAGAAGCTTAACCTCCCGATCTTGATGCTTCAGAAGTTCTGGCTTAACAATGGCATGTAGAAAAGGTTGCATGGAGTCCAACATGGGCTTTGGCGGTGACTGCTCCAACTCGGAGAGACATGTTGCTCCTTGCTGCATGGAAAACAATTTGCATTTGGAATGAGATATTTAGTCAAATTTCAAGTGAAACTTATGTTAGGAACTGCAAAAGCTTGTAATTGCTTTTGCTGCAATAGTGATGGTGATGATATAGAAAACATTAAATGACTCGTCATACATTTTTTTTCACAGATTTTTTAAAAAATTTGAGCCCTAGGATACAAATCAAAACAAACGGAGATGTTTAAAAGAAGAAAACCACAGAATACAAAATACATTTTTTAACTGACTGATTCTCACCATTGCACTCCACATTTTCCCTGCTTTTGTTTGAAGATAAAGTATTCCATTATTTCATTTAAAACATTACGGTTAATCCAATTAGGCAGCAACCTTGCCTCTATGGAATCTAGCAAAATTCCAAGCAAGCACCAATCAAAATTGTCTAGAAAAGAGCATCATTCAAAAATCTTGTTGCAGAATCAAAGAATTATCAAATACAGCTCTCCCCTAGAGCTACATAAGGTAAAAATAATCCACTCAAACTCAAATTGAAAAAAAAAAAAAGTCCGAGCTTTTTGCTTTTGATTTTGGGGGGGATGGAGGAGGGGAATAGGAGGAAGATAAAAGATTCTCCCATCCAAGAGATAACTTTTAACTATTCACTGCAATTCTTCAGTTAAGCCACGAAGACCCCTCAAAAAGAGCCCTAATTCAACCGAATTAGCATAAACTCGGTTGAACTCCGAGCACAAAAGTAGCTTTCGGAAGAAGATTACGAATTTACGATGAAACAAACGTGAAAAAACTCACGCGCACATAGCATGTAGCAAACCAAACACTTTGAACCACTCAAAAGGCAAAGAAATAGTACCGAGTAAATTCAAAGATTGAGAATTAACATTTTCGTGTAAAGATACCAAGGAATGACAATAAAAAAAAAGACAAAATTTTTACGCTCCCATTTGAATTCCATTCCACTAAAGACGGCTTCAGAAGAACCCTAATTGAAGTTTGTAAGGGAGAACGTTGCTCCCATCCCATTTGAATTAAGGGAGCAAAACACCGTTTTACATGCAAGAATTGTTGATTGGACTCCCAAACACGCACAAAAAAAACCCAATTTGAAAATTAACAGCATGCAAAAAAAGAAAAAAAAAAATCAGCGAAGATAAAGGAGAAGTACAAACCTTCAAGAGCTTAATGAGAGAATCTTTTGTAGAGGGAGGGGTGTCAAGCTTGGATCCCAGGTCCCTGAGCTGCTGCTGAAGCTTTTGATTGGCCATTCTTGAAAGCTGGAGAAGTTCAGCAGCTGCACATTAGTGCCAGAATTAGCTGCAAAAATGGTGTGCTTTGTTTGCGCCGGGCGATCACCGGTGGAGAAGAGAAGGGAAGGGAATGGAGGGTTTTTCTAAATTTTTTTTTTTTTTTTCTTTTTGCTTTCTTTCGTTCGAACAAAGAAGCGAAAGAAAAGGGGGAACTCCACTTACTGCTCTAAGTGCCTCTCTCCAATCTCATCTCATGTTAAAAAAGCGAAAACAACAACGGGCACACACAGCTCCTCTCGCTGGCTCGCTCGCACGCTCTTTCTCTCTCTCTATCGGGTCTTGACTTCAGCACCCTTTCCTTTTTACCTATTTATCCTCATCAGTTCTCTCCGTCAGATGTGGGTCCCACTCTTGGCCAATGCCCCCTGCCACCTGTCCCTATGTTCTTTTTGTCAAGAGTTTAAAGTAACATTAATCTTTTTCCTTTTATTTTAGGTAATAACTATAAAACGAAATCCTTTGGGTATATAAGTCTTTTTGTTATTAAATTTTAAATTAATTAATATTATTATTTTCAATCAATATTTTAATGTATTTTGAATTCAAATTTTAAAATTTTTAATTGTAAGATTAATGATGTCAATTGTATGTATTAATTGTATATTAACAATTAACTGTATATTTCAAAATTACTGTTAACTAAAATCTCATTATCCACTAAAATATTAAAAAGACATTATTAAACAACTTGTTTAGTCAATCAAACAAATAATTTGTCAACTAAAATCAGTCTATATATATTATGTTTTGTTATTATCCTCTAAAGTTTAATTTAATCTGAATTAATTTATATTTTGTTATTATATTCTTCTACTAATATATTAAAATTTAACAGTATATTTGTGAGTTCGACTGTGATTAATTTAGATTTCATTTATTCACTAATTAAAATGTGTATTTTTAAATTCGTACATTATGTCGATCTTGCAAAACTAAAAAAGAAATAAAAAATATATGAATAAAAATTAATAGTTAGATATCTAAAATCTACTAAAGTTTCAAGAATAGTTCAACTCTATAACTTTCTTATTTTCACTACGTTAATGTCATAAATTATTGAATGCATTTATATTGACTACATTTTAGAACAATCCATGTATATACCATCTTCAGTTATATCCGCAATTTTTATAACATTCTAGAACTTTACTTATCCATTCTAATTTGAATTTTTTTTTTAAAGGCAGTTGATTTAAAAAAAACGAAGATTTTGAATGATTGACTTACACACATTTTTTGAATGATTACACTTTGAGTGACTATCTCAAAAACTCAAAATATTTTATTTTATATATTTTGATCAACTAAAAGATTTTTTTTTTTAAATCAACCATAATCACTAGTAAAAAATATTAATCATAATCTGTTGGGCCCTTTCGATCTAATTTTTTAATATATTTTGCTCATCTAAAAATTTAATCTTTGATTTTAAGCTAATTGTAATAATATTTTATTTAATAGTAATAAATAAATGAAAATTGAGAATTGTGTCCTTAATATTTCCAAAATATCTTAAGTAACTATTAAAAAAAAACTATTTATTTCATAAATTTTCGACTAAATATCAATGGAATACAAATAGAATCATTTTTATTGCAGGTTTTTGTAAAATAAAAAGTTCATAGGTAATCCATTAATAATTGGTCTGAAATTTTAATTTTACCAATAAGCTATCAATAGATTACTAACTAAATATTACAAAAATAAAAAATAAAAAAACTCAGTAATCCATTGGAAATGAATAATAATGATTTGAAAAATTAGTCGATTCAATCCCTTAACTTTTATGTTTTTGAGGTTTAGGTCCATTTTCTTTTTTTTTCAACTTTTTAAGTCCCATAACTATTATTTTTATACGATTTTGGTCATTTTTTAAGATTCCATTAATCAAACCGTTACCTGACTAACAAAACCCTAATAAAAGTATCAAAACGGCATAAAAATAATAGTTAGAGGACCTAACAAGTTAAAAAAATATATAAAAGTTATAGGATTGAATTGGCTAAGTTTTCTTTAAATAATAAAGCACGTAAAAAAATCCGCCTCTAAATTTGAAAGGACTTTAGATGGGTTTAAGATATTGATTTTTTTTTAAATTAAGTAATATAAGTATTCGTTACAAAACTATCCCAAAATTAATTAAATGTTGAAACAAATTTGGAATAAATTCTTAAAAATATATTATTTAATAAAAATTAAAAATAAATTAATAAAAAATCCGTTCCAACTCCATCCCAAATTTAGGTGGATTTGACATTCAAAATTCTTATAGTAGAATCCATTCCAAGTTAAAGATGGTTAGTTAATAAAAAAAATTCAAAAATGAATTATTCCTAACTTTAAGTGGAATTGGGGATAAATTCTTTATAAAGTTTTATTATTTAATGAAAATTTTTAAAAAATTAATAAAAGAATCCAACGTAAATCTATCTCAATTTTAGGATAAATTTTGAAATCAAATTTTAAGAAAATTTTATTATTTAATGAAAAATAAAAATTAATAATTTAATCAATGAATACTTCCAAAATTTAATTAATTTGCATTGATAATGTTCTAGTTTTATTTTAAATTGATCCAATAGAATGGTTAGTATAATATTTTATTAATAATTTTCTTTTTTTTAAAGTCTTAAATACGAAACAAATTAAATAAATAGATATATCATTAATTTGATAGTCACATGTTTGAAATTAAGTAAACGTCATAATATAACATTATTTAAATACTTTGATAAAATGACAAATTATATCCAGTGTGATTAAAATTTAATATATTTGCTTTTTTAAACTTTTGTAGAAAATCTAACACTTAGATTATTAATTTATGAAATTTATATATACTTTACAAGTATATTTGAAAAATTAGCCGATTTAATTATTTAACTTTTATTTTTGACGATTTTGATCCATTTTCTTTTTTTTTTCAACTTGATAGGTCCCCTTTTTGGTCCTCTTATTAGGGTTTTGTTAGTCAAATGACGGTTGGACTAACAAAACCCTAAAAAATGACTAAGATCGTACAAAAATAATAATTAAGGAACCTAAAATTTTGAAAAAAAAGAATATAAACCTAAACCTCCAAAACATAAAAGGTAAGGGACTAAATCGGCTAATTTTCCATAATGATTTTAATTACCAACAAAATACCATCAAATGTTTTAGACTTATAAAAAAATTATAAATATTATTTATATCAGTTGGCATTTAATCAATATTTTGTTAGTAAGTGTTGTTGTACTGTGGTGATAATGAGTTTAGATGCCGAAAGGATTATTAAAAAATAAAAATAAATATTTCTATCCATTGATATTCTATTGTTTTCCTATTGATAATCTTAATTTTTCTAAAAGATTATTAATAAAGTACCAACAGAAATATAAAAAATAATAACAAGTAAAATAATCCTATTAGCATCACATTAATTAGCAATGGTTTGCTAATAGAATATTAAATGAATTTTTGAACATAATAGAAAGTATATAATTCTATCGTTTAATATTTAAAGTTACGTAAATATTAAATTATCTTTTAATAAATGTCATTTCTTTTAAACCTATTTTTACCTTTTCTTTTAGTATTTTACTTCTAAAATTAAATAAAGTTAGATAAATAAATTTTCATAAAATTATTAGTATGATATGTGTCAAATAAATTATAAATATTGAAAGTAAATAAAGTCATTTATATGGAAAATTTTGTTTAGGGTTTAGGGTTTAGATATGAAATTTGTTGCAAATTTATTGCAAATTTGTTAAATATGAAATTTAACAAACTCCTTGTATTACCTATAAAGTCATATCATTTTGTATGTTAACATTTGAAATAAATTATCCAACTCAATAAATAAATAAATAAATATATATATAATTAATTATCACTTACACAGAAATACTATAAAAATACGTATAAATATATATATATATATATTATTTATCTAAATATAATTTCTTATTTTATATAAAAATATGTATAAATTATTGCATTATTTAAATCAAAATAAAAATATCTAATAAGTTATTTGTTATGAATATTATTATTGGATGGAAGGGTGGCAATAAAGTATAAATTATTGCATTATTTAAATCAAAACACAAATATCTAATGAAATATTTGTTGTAAATGTTATTATTGGATATGAGATGGCGAAAAAGTGTAAATATTACGTGGACAATGTAAATCACAAAATATCTGATGGTGTGCTGGCATATCCAGGCTATGTAACTTAAAGCATTTTGTAAGTTCGTACCTTTTTTGTTGGGCTTTTTTTTTTTTTGTATTAATTGGTAGTTTACTAATGAATTACAACTAATAGAGTAAGAAATGTGCTTTCTTTTGATAGTTGGTAATTTAATAATAAATTAGGAAGAATTTTTTGTCATTAATTTAAAATTTGATAAAAATAAAACAATATGTACTAGATCTATTTAAAATTAAATATGACATTTTGAATTGGATACTGCTATAAATTTTTACAATAATATATAAAAATCCACATTAAAAGCACACAAAATTAATCTTATAACACATGATGAATATAATTATTACTAAATTATTTATGGAGGTTATTATTTTTAAGTTATATTAACATATTCTTTTATTATATTTATCTATTTTTATAATCACATACAACCATTCATTTTAATTCAAAATATTTATATACAGATAACATCATTAATAAAATAAAATTTAGATTATGTAAGAATTTAGAGGACAAATAAAATAAAAACTTGATATATAATAAATATTTAGATTATATAAATAAGACAATCTTAATAGTACTATTGTAAATCAATTAAAAATAATTTTATACTATGTTTTCTTTTCAAAATATATTATTCTAAGAAAAATTCCGCTTAGAAGCAAAGTGATCTCACTTATGACTCTAAGGTATGGGTTCAAGTCATACTCTAATGAATGTCGTGGTATTCTTTTTCACAATTGTGATAGTAATTTTTTTAAAAAAAATCTCACTTTTAATATTGGTCTTTTTTAAACTTCTGAAGTCTTATGTTAGTAGTAATGTTTTATACTAATTAAAAAACAATTATATATTGCGATAAGTATTCATTCTAAAAAATATTTTTTTAAAAAAATCACTTTTTGAGTATTTTAAATAAGGTCATAAACGAAAAAGTCCTGCCTTTCCCATACTCTCTTATTTTAAATATATATATTCCTTATTATGCTATGTTTCTTTTTGTATTATGTCTTTCAGTTGACTATATATTTTCATATTAGTTAATAGTATAAGATGAAAGTGTCAAATATAATTATGTTATATTAATAGTGTTGGAATATATGCCCTTTAGACTAATTTTTATCTGATGTAATTATCGAATTTATTAATAAAAAATTTATTCTCAAATTTTATTTGTGCATTTACATTTTATTTGTGTACGATTTTCATTTGGAAATTATTCATTGTGTTTAAGTAAGTGATTTATATGAATGGTGGTCTTTCACAATAATGTATGGATCATAAATTACTTAACACATAAATGTTTGTTCTTAACCGATTGATGAGAATGGAAATCTCATCATGTATAGGTTATTGTATTATGAATTTCAAATAAAGAATGACTTGTCTTTAACCAGTGAATAGTTCACTCACTTCATAGCATGAACGTATTTCGAATACGTAGAACATGACTTATAATAGTAATTTCTAAAAATACTATTTAGAAGAAACCTAGACTATTATTGTTACAGCGTGGACAAATACTCTACCACTTGAGTATAAGTTGATAGTCTGATGAAATTAGAAACATATAATTTGATATGCTGTAGTTGAAATTCTTTCATAGAACCGATATACATGTATATTGGGTATATGTGTCTAATTAGTTAAAACAAACTTATACAAGATAACTTCTGCGCTAAATCGCCCCTTATAACTACTCAAATGATCTAATTATCCAAGGCCCTGGGGACACATGACTTGGATATTCACTTTAGGGTAGCTCCATTGAAATGTGGAATATTCCAAGAGTCGTGGATCATTGAACTAGATGTTTAAGGATGGTAGATGTCTATTAAAGAGATGTTAGTACACTTCTACTCTCTAAATGCATGGCGATGCATAGAGGGGTATTTTAGTCATTACACCTATAGGTCGAAAACTTTGCTAACGTAACATTATCCTTGAGGTCAATATTTCATTTTAGTGATATTATGAAATATTTAAAATGCAAAATATAGCTATTTATATAATAGTGGTATTTTGATTATTTTAGTAGCAACGACGATGTGTCTTTTAATCCCCGGAATTACCTTTAAGTCCTAATAGATTTGGATTAAGGAATTAGCCTTGATAATTATGAGTTTTATTTTATTTTATTTAAGTAGTCTAATTTATTATTGTACTAGAATAAAATAAAAGGTCTAAGAGATTTTATCTAGCTTAATTCTTTACTTAACTATTCAGTGCCCAAATTGAATAATTAGAAAATTAATCTAGATATAAATTAGATAAAATGTCTGATATTTTATATTGGTCTATTTGGGCTTATTAATTATTTATTTAGTTGTTTAATAAAATTTAAAAAATAAATAATTACAATTTATTATTTATGAGTATTCAAACCCAAAAGTAAATAATTTTATCTGACCCAATGAATAAGACCAAGGGTAAAATAAAATTTTAAAAATTAATTAATTAATTAAAATTTTAAAAAATAAAAACTCTCACGTTGTTTTACGTGAAGAATAACAAAAAGTATGACTGCTTTATATTTTCATGCTGCTGGTTTCTCTCTCTCGGTGATGAATTGGAATTGATCAAAATGAAGTGAAAAGGAAATGAAGAGGTGTGCTCTTGATGGTTCACTTTTCACAGAAAATCAGTTCAGTCACAGAAGCCTTCAGAGGCTAAGCAAAACCCACATCATTAAGCTTTCACCGGCAGGGGAAATAGTACTATTTCGGAAACTCAAAAGCTTCACGTAAATGAGATGAAGTTGATGTTTACAAGGATGTGATCCAATAGCTTCAAGTATCCTTATACAGACATCTTTTTCAGTGCCGAAAAGGTTTTTCAAACACAAAGATAAATTTTTCGTTTTGTAAACATGCTTTCGTTTTGATGATTTTTGCCATTTTTGACCTTCAATTGGTATCAGAGATATGGTTTGACAAATGTAGGAAGTATGCTAGACTAATTAAAATAAGAAAATATTTATTTTGGATGAAATTTGTGATCCTTTGCGTTTTTTGTATTGGTAGATTATGCTATGTACGTCTCGCAGTTGAGACATAGGAACCTCTGTAATTAATTTTTGTGACTTTTATAGTATTTGTGTAAGCCTATAATTAAAGGCATAGGCATTTGTGGATTGTTTTGGATGATTTTTGGTGAAATCTATGTAAAAACGAAACCCAGTAGCATCTGAAAAGTAGAGAAAAAACTTGAAGAAAAAGGACACTGTAGCAGCCAAGCCAAGCTAAGCCGAGCCTTGGATGTGAGAGGAGCCGCTGAGCCGCGGCTTGGAGTCGCAAGCCACTCCTATTGGCGAGGATAGCTTTCTGGTGCCGCGCGAGGAAGCCGGAAGCAAATCACTATTTGCAATTTGCAAATTGTGATTTGCCGCGGTCAAATGGGTGGGTCGTGAGCATTTGCCGGATTGCGGCCCATGGGTTTTCTCATGGGCCATGATCCAGTGTGGCGGGTGTAGTAAACTCATTTTTTTTTATCACATACCAGGCAAAGTTACTTTTATTGCAATAATTAATATTCTTTGAATATTTTTTATGAAAAATAATAGTAAAGGAAATTTATGACCAAATAAGACTATTAATTAATTAATGTGCTTAATTATATTATTCGGATACTTAGATTAAAAGAATATAAAATTATGAAAACGTTTACAGTTTTCTAGCATGCTTATTTCTTTTTGTACCCTATATACGCATTTTCTCAAAGATCAAAGTCTTTGGAAATTTTTGACAAAGAAAAATATTTTTCTTAAATCAGATGGCTAATTTTAATTTGAACAAAAATTACTTCTTAGTTATTTTCTCAAATGATTTTATCCTTGCCATATAAAATATTTTGGATTTATATATTTTTATGAATTAAAATAGAAAACTATTTTGATTGAATTTTAACAAGAAAAATTATTTTTGTCAAATTAAACTTGAAATCAAAATATCTCGAAAGTTTTATTAAAATTTTTTGAAATTATTAAGTTTATTAACTTAAATAAAATTAATCCATGAAAAATTTCTCAAAGAGTATAAACCTTGACATATAAATTTTTATGGGTTTAGATATTTTATTTTTGAGTTAAAAAAAACTTAATTGAATTTTTCAAGAAAACCCTTATTTTAAAATATTAAGTGGGAGAGGAGTTCCAACAGCTCTACGGATTTCATCGCAATCCTCATTAGAGATCGTGGGTCTCTTTGCGTCACCATGGAAGTAAACCCGTATAGGATAGGGATACCATAAGGATCTAGAACTAATGGATAGATATAATTAATAATTCGGGATACGTGCTATGTTCGGTCAACCTACGTTGGAGGTTGTAGTGCGAGGCATATCCATAAGAATGAGAAGAAACGGTCATCCTATGATGGAGTTATCTTCTAAATCATTACCTAAAAGGGAAATTAATTTATAGTGGTTAATACACTTAGCTTAGAAAACTGTTAATTTTCTCAATAAATTATATCAGTTTTTCTAAGAGTCAAATTAATCATATTAAAGATAATAGTGATAGGGTTAACTATTATTAGATTTAATACGAGAATAAAGTCACAAATTATTTTATTTTTCACAAATTAAATTTTCTTTTATTTTTAATTTTTCAGAAATGATCGGTAGAGGTTTTTTTAATCATTTGGCTGTTATTCTCCATGAGAATAAGCTAACGAGTCCAAATTATATAGATTGAAAAGGGAATTTGGACATAATACTCACTGTTGAGGAATATAAGTATGTCTTTTTTGACGCCTGTTCTGTTATTAGAAAGGGTTCCATCGTTGAGGAGCGTGAGGCTGAGAAAGTATGGAAGAAGGCCAACGAAATGGCTCGATACTACATGTTGACCTCTATGTCTAACGTGCTCCAATCTAAACACAAGCACGTGGCCAATGCATACGCCATTAGCCAAACACTAGCTACGATATTCGCAAATAAAAGCCGGCTCGCAAGGCAGGAGACTCTTAGGACGATCATCAACACTAAGATGGCTGAAGGAGTATCAGTCAGAGAGTATATGCTCAAGATGATTATTGCTTTCGAGGAAGCAGAAGTTTTAGGGGCTGTAATTGACTTCGAGAGCCAAATGGATATGATTTTCAAATCTCTTCTAAGCTCATTTACTCAATTCAAGTTAAATTATAATATGAACAAGTTAAATATGAGTTTAACCGAGTTAATGAAAGAGCTCCAGGTGATAAAGAAGGTTATGAAGCCATAGTTTAAAGTTATGATTACTATGACTTTTTCTTTCAGAATTGGGTCTAAGCCTAAGAAGTTCAAGAAAAAGAAGGAAAACGCACCGACCTGGCCCAAGAACCAGCTCAACAAGCTTAAAGACAAATGCTTCAAGTGCAGGCAGAAGGGATACTGAAAAAATGAGTGTCTAGAACTTCAGGCCAAGAAAAATCTTACAGGTATTGTTCTCTATCTAGAGTCAATTTCAATGGTTAGATCAACTTCCACTTGAATTGTTAATTCTGGTACCGCTGATCATAACTGTAACTCCTTGCAGGGGTTTAGAAAGATAAGAAGACTCCAAAAGGGCGAGCATAGATTACGAGTAGGAAATGGAGTACGAGTATGGGCCTTTGAAGTGGGAGAGTTGGATCTTATTTTTTTTAATAAAATAGTTATATTAAAGGATATTTTATATGTACCTGGTTTTAGACAGAATTTGATTTCAGTTGCAAAGCTAATAAATCATGGATATTCTGTTTCTTTCCATTTTGGTATTACTATCAGTAGAAATAGAGAAATTTTATGTACAAAGCACATGTATGGAAACTTATTCTTTTTAAATCTTACAAACAATCAAATAAATAACGCTAAATTTGAATCTTTAAGTAAGAAGAGAAAGAACAATGTCAATGACTCATATATTTGGCATCTAAGATTTGGTCATATTAATTCAATCAGGATTCAGAGGTTAATCCATGATGGGCCCTTGGACTTATTAAGATTGGAAAGTTGGCCTCAGTGTGAATCCTGCCTTATAAGAAAAATGACCAAAATATCATTCACCCAAAAGGCTAATAGAGCTAAGGAGATATTGGACCTTATTCATACTGATGTGTGTGGTCCTTTGTCTACACAAGCTATAGGGAATTTTGAGTACTTCATCATTTTCACGGATGATTGTACAAGATTTGGTTATATCTACCTGATGAGGCGCAAGTCTGACTATTTTGACAAGTTCAAAGAGTTTAAGGTTGAAGTGGAGCGTCGGACAGGTAAACTAATCAAAACCTTACAATCGGATTGTGGTGAAGAGTATCTCCTCAGTGAGTTTAAGGATTACATGGTACATTATGGGATAGTATCCAACTCTCTGAACCGGGTACACCCCAACAGAATGGAGTAGCTGGGAGAAGGATACATGAATGAAAATGGTCTGAAATATTATGTCTCATACTACTCTTCCGGATTCTTTTTTGGGATATATCTTGGAAACAGCGACATACATTCTAAACTTCTTGCCTTCTAAATTAGTATCTAGGACACCCTATGAGATGTGGATTGGGCGAAAATCAAGTTTAAATCATCTCAGGATATGGGGTTGTCCAGCTTATGTACTGATCAAGGGAGACAAGTTATAACTAATATCAGAATTATGCTACTTTATTGGGTATCCAAAAGGGATAAAAAGATGTTACTTTTATCATCCCAATGAGCAGAAAGTACTGGTAAGTACTAATACTTGATACTTGGATGATGATCAAAGTACTTTCCAGGTTGGAACTCGAGGAGAAGTTATCTTCGAAATCAACTTCTTCAGACCCGATTATGGAATAAGAAGAGGCACAACCTCAAGAACCTGTACAGACGGAGCTTAATCGTAGTGGAAAGGTATCTAGAGTTCAAAAAAGATAGACATAAGTGGTTTTTAAGCTGGTCTATGACCATCAGGAATAAGATCTCACTAGATACAAGGAAGCTATTGCTGATGCCGATGCAAATTTATGGCATGAAGCAATGAAAGTCGAGATTGAATCTATATACTTCAATCAGATTTGGGATATTGTAGCTTCACCTGAAAGAATAAAATCCATTGGGTGTAAGTGGCTATACAAGAGGAAGAGGGGAGCGGATGAGAATGTGGAAATCTTCAAAATTAAGCTTGTGGCGAAAGGGTATACTCAAAAAGAGGGAATCGACTATGATGAAACATTTTTCCCTGTAGCCATGCTTAAGTCCATTCGTTTTCTCCTTGATATTGCATATCATTTCGACTATGAGATATGACAAATAAATGTCAAGACGACATTTTTTAATTGCCATCTTAACGAAAATATCTATATGTCCCAACCGGAAGGTTTTATTGTTAAATGCCAGGAACATATGATTTGCAAGCTAAAAAAGGTCATTTCTGAACTTAAGCAGATATCTAGAACATGAAACATTCGTTTTGACAAGACTGTAAAGTCTTACTATTTCATTCAAAACGAGGATGAACCATGCGTGTACAGAAAATTAGAAGGTATAAATATAATTTTTCTTGTCCTATATATGGATGGCATTCTACTCATTGGGAATAATGTAGGGAAATTGTCATCTACTAAGGTTTGGCTATCTAGTCAATTTAGTATGTAGGACTCGGGAGAAGCCAGTTACATTTTCGGGATTAAACTTCTTAAAAATAGGAAGTAGAGAATGTTAGGATTATCTCAAACGATATACATTGACAAGATGTTAATCAAGTTTAGCATGGATTCATCCAAGAAAGCTCTAATCCCTTGCAAATATGGGTTTTCTTTTTATTCTAAAAACTGTCCTAAGTCTCGAGAGGAAAAAGATAGAATTAGTAGGATTCCTTACACTTCAACTGTGGAAAGTCTCATGTACGTCATGCTGTGCACTAGACTAGATATCTGCTTTGTCGTAAGCTTAGTTAGCAAATATCAGTTAAACCCTAAGGAGGTTCATTGGCAAGCTGTGAAGCATATTCTCAAGTATCTCAATGGTACGAAAGATTATATATTGGTTTACATGACTGATGACTTGGTTCCTACTAGATACACAGACTCAGATTTTCAGATAAATAAGGATGAGAGAAAATCCACTAGTAGATATGCCTTCGCCTTGTCTGCAGGAGCTGTTTCATGGAAGAGTATCAAACAATATTGTATTGCTAATTCAACCATAGAAGTTGAGTATGTGGCAGTTTCGGAAGCATCCAAGAAAGCAGCTTGGCTCCACAAGTTCTTTTCAGAACTTAGAGCTGTGCCACACATGGACAAACCGATTGTAGTGTATTACGATAACTCTGGAGCAATCTCGCAATCCAAAGAACTTAGGAACCACAAGAAGGGGAAGCACATCCATATGAAGTACCATCTAATCCGAGATTTCATTCAAATACAGAAAATCGTGGTGGAACAGATAGTCTCGAAGAACAACTTAGTAGATCATTTTACCAAGTTTTTGGCTGAGAGAATCTTCAAGAGACACTTAGACGCTATAGAGGTGGGCACCTACGGGCTTTCTTAGTCTTAGAGTGCAAGTGGGAGATTGTTGGAATATATACCCTTTAGACTAATTTTATCTGATGTAATTACCGAATTTATTAATAAAAAAATTTATTCTCAAATTTTGTTTGTGTATTTACATTTTATTTGTACACAATTTTTATTTGAAAATGACCCATTGTATTTAAATAAGTTATCCATATGAACAGTGGTCTTCTACAGTAAGGTATGGATAATGAGTTACTTAATATATAAATGTTTGTTCTTAACCAATTGATGAGAATGAGAATCTCATCATATATAGGTTATTGTGTTATGAATTCCAAATAGGGAATGTCTTACCTTTAGCCAGTGAGTAGTCCACTCACTTCATAGCATAAGCGTATTTCGAATACGTAGAACATGACCTGTAATAGTGGTTTTTAAAAGTACTATTTAAAAGAAACCTAAACTATTATTACTACAGCGTGGACTAATACTTTACCTCTTGAGTATAAGTTGGTGGTCTAACGAAGCTAAAAGCATATACTTTGATATGCTATAGTTGAGGTTCTTTCGTAGAGTCGATATACTTGTATATTGGGTATATGTGACTAGTTAGTTAAGATAGACTTGTACAAAATAGCTTATGCGTTAAATCGCTCTTTGTGACTGTTCAAATGATCTAATTATTCAGGGACTTGGGGAATATGGCTTGGATGTTCACTTTAGGGTAGCTCCGTTGGAATGTGGAAACATTCAAGGAGTTGTGGATAATTGGATTAGAGGTTTAAAGATGATAAATGTCTATTAGAGAGGTGTTAGTACACTTTTCATCTCTAAATGCACAGCGATACGTAGAGGGGTATTTTAGTCATTACACATATAGGTCAAAGACTTTGCTGATGCAGCATTATCCTTAGGATCAATATTTTCTTATGGTGATATTATGAAATAATTAAAATGCAAAATATAGCTATTTATATAACAGGGGTATTTTGGTCATTTTAGCAACTAAAACGATGTGTCTTTTGGTCCCCGAAATTGCCCTTAAGTCCTGACAAATTTGGATTAATGAATTGGCCTTGATAATTATGGATTTTATTTTATTTAAATAGTCTAATTTATTATTGGATTAGAATAATATAAAAGGCTCAAAAGAAAGTATATATTTTATCTAATTTAATTGGTTAATTAATTATTCAAGGTCTAATGCCCAGATTGAATAATTAGAAAATTAATCTAGATATAAACTAGATAAAAGACCTGATATCTTATATTGGTCTATTTGGGCTTGTAAATTATTTATGGGACTATTTAATGAAGTTCAGAAAATAAATAATTGAGATTTATTATTTATGAGTGTTCAAGCCCAATAGTAAATAATTTTATCTGCCCGGTGAATAAGATAATGGGTAAAATAAAATTAAAAAAATAATTATTAAATAAAATTTTTAAAAATAAAAACTCTCATGTTGTTTTGCGTGAAGGATAATAGAGAGTATGACTACTTTTTGTTTTCATGCTGTTGGTTTCTCTCTCAGTGATGGATTGGAATTGATCAAAATGAAGTGAAAAGGAAATGAAGAGGTGTGCTCTTGGTGGTTCACTTTTCACAGAAAACTAATTCAGTCACAGAAGCCTTCAGAGGCTAAGCAAAACCCACTTCTTTAAGCTTTCACCGGCAGTGGAAAAGGCACCATTTCGAAAGTTCAAAAGCTTCGCGTAAATGAAACGAAGTCGACATTTATAAGGACGTGATCAAATAACTTCAAGCATCCTTATACAAATATCTTCTTTAGTGTCGAAAAGGTCTTTCAAACACAAAGGTAAATTTTTCCGTTCTTTAAGTATGCTTTCAGTTTGATGATTTTTGCCATTTTCAACCTTCAAATAGAATAAGGAAGAAGTGTTAAACTATGATTGTATAACAGAATAGTAATGAAGGATAAGAAATGAGATGTTATATATAATAGTTAGAGTTTTCATCTAATAGAATAGTATAGAATTAGAGGTATAAACGAATCGAACATTTGTGAATAGAAGTTCGTTCGAGTTCGTTCGTATTCGAATAAGACTCGTTTAATTAATAAATGAATGAATTTGAATAAAATATTATATTCGATTAATAAACGAATAAATTTGAACATGTTCGTGAACATATTTAAATGTTCGTGGACATATTATATATTTTTTAAAAAATGATTATATAATTTATATTATATTATATTTATATTTCTAATATTAACTTTTATTATAGTATTTTATTATATTTATTTATATTTATAATATTTTATTATATTTTTAAATATTAAAATATAAACGAATTCGAACAATTCGAACTCGAATATTATCAAATAATAATCAAACGAGCTCGAAT
Source organism: Voacanga thouarsii (assembly GCA_026120185.1). NCBI lineage: Eukaryota > Viridiplantae > Streptophyta > Magnoliopsida > Gentianales > Apocynaceae > Voacanga > Voacanga thouarsii. The sequence continues at coordinate 391,526 of JANUWF010002093.1, forward strand.
TTGAACTCCAACTCGATTAATAAACGAACAAACTCAAACATTGTTCGATTATATTCGAACTCGAATTCGAAAATGTGATATTCTATTTATTTGTGTTTGAATATAACTTTATATGGAACCAAAAGTTTCATGAGAATTAAATATCTTAAAAAATTATTATATGTAGCATCTAAAAGGAGGGACTATAAGAAGAGGGAAAATGCAATGGAGGGAAACATTTTTGGAAGGCAATATGTAAATTTTCTTCCAATACAATAAAAGGTATATTGGATTTTTTATAATATTCAACTACTCTTGAATCATATTTATTGTGGCTCAATTTGATCCCTTTAGCACTACCTTATTATAAAAATAAAAATTAAAAATATTAACCCTTGTCATGACGTCACATAACAGTAATTAAATTTTTTCCCTTCTATTTGAAGGGAATTTTATGAAAGGAAAGTTCAATTCGTAACTATCAAGTTTACATAAATTTAAAAGTAAATTTTTTAAATATTTATGATAACTTAAAATTTTCAAACTATTTAATATCATTTTTTGAATAAATTAATGCAAATTTAGTCATTTCTATCTGAAATTATCTTATTATCTATCTTACTTTCAAAATTTGAAATTAAAAAAAAAATTATGGAAAACATTGCTCACATCTTGTTTCACTGTTTTGATTAAAACATATCACATTTTACTAATTTACAACTATAATAGAAAAATTTTGTAATAGGAACATTCGCGTCAAAACTTTTTTGCTAGCAAATTTCATTTCTAAACTTTACACGTAGATAAAAATACATGTTTAAGAAAATTTTGCTATTATTGTTTCGATTTTACAATTATTTTTTAAAAAATATTAGAGTTATTTTATCGTCTTGTTTATATTTCAAGGTTTTTAAGTGTCAAAATATTTTAAATATAGAATAAAATGAAAAAAGGCCAAAACTAAGTCCCTAATGTTATGAATTATTGGAATCTCCACTAATTAGTGGAGGCTCCACTAATTATGGATTTATGTGAATTATTAGAAGATTTTTATGGATGTCCATCATTTAGTGGAGACACCACTTATTGAGATTAGTTGAAGATGATGTATGCCATGATGTATTCCACTAATTAGAGTTCTATAAATAGAGCTATGCTCTAAGCTTGTAATACACCATCATTTTGTGAAAGAAAGATTAGTGAAAGAGAGATTAGAGAAAGAATTGTGATAGAAAGAAAGAGAGAAGTTTGAAGAGAAAATTTTGTGCAAAGAATAGTTAGAATTTTCTTAGTGTGTAGTGTGTAGGTTTTATTCTAACACTACCCTAATTTTATAACACATTATCAGCACGAGACTCTACCGAAGTACTGAAGGTTATAATCACGGTGGTACTATTGAAGTGTTCTTGAACAAAAGAGGAAGGTAAGTACTTTTTCTATTTGATTTTGTATCCACATGGTAAATCTTACCAAACTCGAGTTCGCAACTCTTGATATTATTGGGAAAAACTATTTATCTTGGATACTAGATGCTGAAATGCATTTAGCTGCAATGGATCTGGAAGATTCCATTGTAGAAGGAAATCTATCATCATCACAAAATAATGCTAAAGCTATGATTTTTCTCCGTCATCATCTTCATGATGACTTAAAGGTTGAATACCTTACCGTGAAAAATTCACTTATTTTGTGGACTAATTTGAAAGAAAGATTTGACCACCTGAAGATGGTCATACTACCCACTGCACGGTATGAATGGTTGCACCTGAAGTTGCAATATTGTAAAATTGTGAACTCCGTGATGTATAAAACTACATATTAGTTAAAAATTTTACGGAGAAAAAGTTACTGATGAAGTTATATTAGAGAAGACATTCTCCACTTTTCATGTTCTACAGTAACAATATCGAGAAAAAGGGTATCCAAAATTGACAGCTTTAACATGAGTTATTATTGAGAAATCATGAAGCCAGATGAACTGGCTCAACAGCACTCCCAGAAGTGAATGCTGTTGGCTCCAGCAGAAGCCATCGTTATAGTCGTAGTTGTGGCAGTGGCCATAGTTATGGTCATGGACACACTCGATATTTCCCTTATCACAGAGAAATACTGGCCACCTGAAGTGGAACAGAAAAGATAATAAGGGAAAAAGATATTTCTATTAATAATAAGCATCACATCTTTTATTCATATCACTAGTGTTCATGTGAACTTGAGGATACATGCTTATAGTTGCTCTTTTGTAATTGAGTATTTGATTGATGATGGAAGTGTTCAAAATAATTAAAAGTTTACTTTTAATATGTTTCTTTTATATTTTATATTTTTAGCATTGTAATAGTACTTATCGTTTAAGGTTTTTATTATTTGAGTATTTACATTTATAAATATTTTGTTATGCCCAGATGACTATTATTCCGCTTACTGGATACACAAATGGCATTGAAGATATATGCCTAATTGATAGTGGTACAACACACACCATATTGAAAGATAAAAAATATTTCTCTTACCTGCAGATGGGAGAAACAAATGTTAATACTATAGGTGGTAGTGTTGATTGAAGGCTCTGGAAGAGCTAATATTGTATTACCTCGGAGGAACAAATGTTGTTATTCCTAAAGCATTATTTTCTTCAAAATCTCGAAGAAATTTATTAAGCTTTAAAGATATTCGCCGAAATGGATATCACATTGAAACAATGGAAGAAAATAGTTTTGAGTATCTTTGTATTACTCAAATAATGTCGGGTAAGAAATCTTTATTAGAAAAGCTACCATCTCTTTCTTCTGGCCTATATAGCACAAAAATCCATGCAATTGAAATGCATCATTCAGTAAATCAGAAATTTACTGATCCTGTTACATTTATCATTTGGCATGACCGTTTGGGTCATCCAGGAGCTATTATGATGCGAAGAATAATTGAAAATACGCATGGTCATCCTTTGAAAAGTCAAAGGATTTTGACATCTGATAAATTTTCATGTGTTGCATGTTCTCAAGAGAAATTAATTATTAAACCATCTCCAACAAAAGTGGAGTTTGAGTCTCCAGTATTTTTAGAAAGAATTCATGGTGATATATGTGGACCAATTAATCCACTATGTGGGCAATTCAGATACTTTATGATTTTAATTGATGCATCGACCCGATGGTCGCATGTTAGTTTATTATCAACTCGCAACCTGGCGTTCGCGAGATTGCTTGCCCAAATAATTCGCTTAAGAGCGCAATTTCCAGATTATCCGATCAAAATGATCCGTCTAGATAATGTTGGAGAATATTCCTCCCAAGCTTTTGATGCTTATTGCCTGTCAATTGACATTACTATTGAACATCCAGTAGCTCATGTTCATACTCAGAATGGTTTAGCTGAATCATTCATTAAACGGTTACAATTAATTGCTAAACCGTTATTAATGAGAACAAATCTCCCGACAAATGCTTGGGGACATGCTATTTTGCATGCTGCAGCACTTGTACGCCTAAGGCCAACAAGTTATCACAAATTTTATCCCTTACAATTGGCTTTTGGTTCCGAGCCAAATATAGCTCATTTAAGAATTTTTGGGTGTGCTGTATATGTTCCAATTGCACCAAACCAACGTACAAAGATGGGTCCTCAAAGAAGAAAGGGGATCTACGTTGGATATGATTCTCCCTCTATTATCGGGTATGTTGAATCCCCGACGGAGATGTATTCACGAGCAAGATTTGTCGATTGTCATTTTGATGAATCATTATTCCCTAAATTAGGGGAGAACCAAAACAAGTATAAAAAGGATCTTACTTGGACAACATCATTAAATTATCTTGATCCGCGCACAAGCGTATGTGAACTTGAAGTTCAAAAGATAATTCATTTGCAAAGCATTACAAATCAAATGTCAGACGCTTTTGTTGACTCCAGAAGAATTACAAAATCGCATATTCCAGCTATAAATGCTCCTATTCGAATTGAAGTTCCAGCATAACAAAATATTATATCTATAGTTGCTGAGTCAAAAACACGCCAGAAGCGTGGCCGACCTCTTGGTTCTAAAGATAAAAATCATCGAAAGAAAAGAGGATTAACTGATCCAGAAGATCATATTGAAGAAAAGAATGATAAAGACCAAGAGAGAACTGATGACAAAGAACCAGAAGTTGATGAAAGTAACACTGAAATTTCTATCAATTATACCACTTCCGGTAGAAGTTGGAATCGGATAGAAACTGTTATTGATAATATATTTGCATACAATATATCTCTTGATGTTACACAGGATAATGATGATCCCGAACCAATATCAATTGATGAATGTCGGCATAGAAAAGATTGGTCTGCAATGGAAAGATGCGATTCAATCGGAGTTAAATGCATCGGCAAAACATGAAGTCTTCGGACTCGTGAGTCCGAACACCGGAAGGTGTAAAACCTGTTGGCTACAAATGGATATTTGTGCGAAAGCGCAATGAAAATAGTGAAATCGTTCGATATAAAGCGCGATCAGTAGCCCAAGGTTTTTCACAAAGACTAGGTATTGATTATGATGAAACTTATTTTCCTGTTGTTGATGCTATTACACTCCGATATCTTATCGGTTTAGCAAGTACATGAAAAGATAGATATGCGCCTACTAGATGTTGTCATCTGCTTACTTGTATGGAAATTTAGAAAATGATGTTTACATGAAAATCCTCGAAGGATTTCATATGCTCGAAGCATATAAACATTATCCTCGTGAAAATTACTCCATCAAGTTGCGTAAATCATTATATGGCTCGAAGCAATCAGGCGCATGTGGTTCACACGTCTTAGTGAATATTTATTGAAAGCGGGATTTAAAAATGACTAGGTATGTCCATGTATTTTTATTAAGAAATCTGGTTCTAAATTTGTGATATTAGCTATATATGTTGATGATATTAATTTTATTGGAACTCCGAAGAGCTCCAAGAAACAATTGATTATTTAAAAAGAGAATTCGAAATCAAGGATTTTGGTAAAACCAAATTTTGCCTTGGTTTACAAATTGAACATGTGGAGAGTGGAACATTTATTCATCAATCAACATATACAGCAAAAGTGCTAAAAAGATTTTACATGGACAAAGCACATCCATTGAGTATTCCAATGATCGTCCGATCATTGGAATACTCAATGGATGTGCTTTGTTTAAATGTAGATAAAGATCATTTCCGACCTCAAGAAAATGATGAAGAACTCCTTGGTCCTGAAGTACCATATCTCAGTGCAATTGGTGCATTGATGTATCTTGCTAATAATACACGACTTGATATTGCTTTTGCTGTTAATTTATTAGCAAGATTTAGTTCTTCACCAACACGACGACATTGGAATGGAATTAAACAAGTCATTCGATATCTCCAATGTACAATTGATCTCGGATTATTTTATTCAAATAAAACCAGTCCAACATTGATAGGTTATGCGAGATGTCTGGTTATTTATCCGATCCACATAAAGCACGTTCTCAAACGGGCTATCTATTTACATGTGGAAATACTCGCTATATTATAGCGTTCTACGAAACAATCTATAGCGACTACTTCTTCAAATCATGCTGAAATTATAGCCATTCATGAAGCAAGTCGAGAATGTGTATGGCTAAGATCCATGATTCATTATATCCGAGAAAGTTGTGGATTATCATCAATCAAATGTATTCCAACTCATCTTTATGAAGACAATGCAGTTTGCATAACTCAATTACGAGGAGGATATATTAAAGGAGATCGGACAAAACATATTTCACCAAAATTCTTCTTTACTCATGAACTCCAGAAGAAATGAGAAATTGATGTGCTACAAATTCGGTCATGTGATAACCTCGCAGATATTTTCACGAAAACTTTACCGACTGTAACATTTGAGAAGTTGAGATATAAAATCGGTATGCGTCGGTTTAAAGATTTAAAGGAATCATCTCATCAGGGGGAGTAATAAACAGACATATAGAATAGTGTACTCTTTTTCCTTCACTAGATTTTTTTCCCACTTGGGTTTTTATCTAGTAAGGTTTTAACGAGGCATATTCTTTATGTATGGATGGACATCCAAGGGGAGTGTTATGAATTATTGGAATCTCAATTAATTAGTGGAGGCTCCACTAATTATGGATTTATGTGAATTATTAGAAGATTTTTATGGATGTCCACCATTTAGTGGAGACACCACTTATTGAGATTAGTTGAAGATGATGTATGCCATGATGTATTCCACTAATTAGAGTTCTATAAATAGAGCTATGCTCTAAGCTTGTAATACACCATCATTTTGTGAAAGAAAGATTAGTGAAAGAAAGATTAGTGAAAGAATTGTGAGAGAAAGAAATAGAGAAGTTTGAAGAGAAATTTTTGTGCAAAGAATAGTTAGAATTTTCTTAGTGTATAGTGTGTAGATTTTATTCTAACACTACCCTAATTTTATAACACCTAAGTCCAAGGAAAAACATTTGTAAAGATCTATAGCATGTAGGGACAATTTACTACAGACAAAATTTGGATGGAGTTATTGAATTGTCAAAATCAAAGAATTATGTACTCAATTGATAACAGTGAAAAGATTCAAACATTTGAAATTAATTCTTTGGAATCACAAATCTTTAATTAAATTTGCAATATATGTCCATCTAAATCATAATCGATTAAGTATGTATTTGCACATATGACAACAATAGTAAAGAGCAAATTCGTGAACAACAATGCTTCTGTAAAATTATAGATTTTATTTCTGATTCTGCTACGTTGTATATTGATATGGCCTAAATTTATATATATTTTTAATTATTTGAGTATATTTTGTGATATTTTTAATACAATAATTAGTTATATTTATTTTTATTTGATATTTCACTTATAAATTTATTTTTTTATAAATTTATACAAATAGTATTGGTTTTGAAGAGGTTTTTAAGAAAATTTGAAAAACTTGTCTATGAGTATTTTTCTTGAACAATGAGGAATTTAATTTTTTAATTGTATTCGTATATTATTATTCGATTTATAATTTTGAATTTATTTAATATTTGATTAATTAATTATTTTTTTTTATATTTGACTACTTGCTATTATTGGTTATTGATGCGTTTTCTTCTTATTGACTTGGAAAGCTATGTTAGAAGTTTATTTGATTGATTTCATATTTGTTAGACTTGGGAAACGAAGTTAAGATTAAAATATTAGTTAATTTTGCCTAGAGTATAGGGTTATTGACCAATTTCATATTTATTATCACCTAGAGTGCAGGGAAAATTTATGAGGAATTGAGTTTGGTACATATTTTGGTTGTTTTAGTGCAGTTGGGAAATGGGAAAGAAGCGGAGTCTATATGAGTGTTTTCATGAATTGAGAAACGATCGAATTATACTTTATATTTTTTCACGATAGTAAAAAAATAATTAATTGTGATAAGTATTAGATAATTCATGTCATGTGTTTGAGAATAACTATTTAATTACGTATTTTTCTCTCTATGAGTTGTATATATATTTTGTTTTTACTTTTATTTTTATGTGAATTTATTTATCAATCTAGTTTATAAGTTAAATAATGAATAAAAAATAATTAATGTGTACTTGTTTATTTGTGGATCAATACTTATTAATTTTCTATACTATACTTGTGATGGGTATACTTACTCGTATATATAATTTAAAATTAATATTTTATTAAAATTTAGTTAATGTTATAAAATTAGGGTAGTGTTAGAATAAAATCTTCACACTACACACTAATAAAACTCTAACTATTTTGCACAAGAATTTCTCTCTTTCTCTTCTCTCACAATTTTCTCTAATCTTTCTTTCACTAATATTTCTTTCACAAAATAATGGTGTGTTACAAGTTTAGAGAATAGCTCTATTTATAGAGCTCTAATTAGTGGATTACATCATGACATACATCATCTTCCACTAATCTTAATTAGTGGTGTCTCCACTAAATGGTGGACATCCATAAAAATCTTCTAATAATTCACATAAATCCATAATTAGTGGAGCCTCCACTAATTAATAAAGATTTTAATAATTCATAATAGTTAAATAATATATTTAAATTTAATAATTTTTAGACGCCTAACACTTACGCATCATATTTGCAAATTACATTTATTTGCATGGGCCCTTATCCAATTGGTATGTATTTGGACATACTCTGTCAAGATGGGGCGTTGATTGTCCAAATCAAATGATGAGGTATTCAATTGATAATAATCCTATAATTCAGAAGATTTTTGGAATTAACCCAAAGTTTTATTCAAATGGCAAGCAAAGTTAGTTAGAAAAGTTTGATCAATACGACGTCGACGAACTACACCGGAGTACAACTTTTCTCTCCCCCTCGCGTCTCCAAAGTGTTTGCGGAGTGGTTACGGTAGCCACTGCGATGGAGGCGGAGAGGACTGACGGGAACACCATTGGAAAGACTACCTCTCAATCTGGGCAAACCCTCTCCAAGAATGCCCAGAAGAAATTGTTAAAGCAGCAAAGATTCGAGGCCAAGAAGGCCGAGAAAAAGGCAATGGTGAAGGAGCAGAAAAAGAGGGAAGGAGAGCGCAAGAAAAGGGAGTGGGAGGAGAAGCTGGCTAGTGCCGGGAGCGAGGAGGAGAGGCAGAAGCTGATAGAGAGCAGAAAGGAGTTGAGAAAAGAGAGAATGGAGAAAAGGTCGGAGGAGAAAGAGAAGAAGATGGAAAGGCTCAGCAGAGCCCAGGAAAGTGGGCAGAACGTCGTTATTGACCTCGAATTTGCACATCTCATGAACTCTTCGGAACTCAACAGTCTCCTTCAGCAGGTATCAGAACTTGTTAAAATGGAAAAAAAAAAAAAAAACCTTCTCTTTGTTGTTTTTTCTTTATACTTTTGGATTGTTTGGGCTGGTGAATCAGATTGGGTAATGGGGTGTTATCGATTTATGTATTAATTCAAGTTATAATCAGTTATCTTCTGATATGATCTGAATTGTTTTTGATCTTTTGGGAGGGAATGCTTTAGGTGTTTGTTTATTAATTCGAGATTGTGAGTTGGGTGAGGTCTTGGCTGTTTGTAAGCAATTCTGAGCTTGAGAATGCAACTTAAGGGTCCATTGCCAGCAATTATCAAGCTGGGGTCTATTCTTAGCAGAAGATAGTCTTGACCTGCATTAGTTGTTTATTTTGTGTCCGGTATACAATGTCAGATTTTTCTCTTTGGCCATTTATTTTTCCTGTCTTTCTTTGTGTTTGTTCTATTCCACGCTATTCAAGTTGCAAACTTGACAGACTTCCTTCTTTGAGGTGCTCTGCTTCTTTTGAAATGCCTCTACTAGACTAGCACATATATTGGCAAAGTTCTGAGTTCTAATAACTTTTTTTATTCACATATCAAAGAAAGAAAAAATTATACATTCTGAGGTTTCCTTAGCGCAACCTGGGGCATCAACTCTTCTTTCTTAAACCAATGTCAACATTCAGTTTTGATGATTTGTTTTCTGTATGTTGTGGCCTTGATTGATTGTGTGAGGATTACTCGAACTAGACTTTGCTTCCTTGTTCATTGAGCACATCTGCCTAGACAATTTCCGGTAGATGGTTCAGTTTTTGCTGATCTATAACCATATCAACCTTATTCAACATCAACATCAACATCAACATCAACATCAACATCATCTTGTAAAATATAGGTTTGCCTGAATGACATCTTTTTGGTTAGCATAACCTCGTTGAGTAATTGGAAAACAAACTAAATCACCTATCTAAGACACGCAACTCGGTGTTTGGGTTTGTCTCATCTCCAAAAACCTAATTACCAGGATTAAAACTTTAACATGATTATGGATGTTTTGCATATAATGCAGATTATGTACTGTTATGCTGTAAATGGACGATGTACATCTCCTGCCCATCTTTGGTTGACTGGCTGCCAAGGAGAAATGCAAAGCCATCTGCTAAGGGTCCCAGGATATGAAAAGTGGTTTATTGAAAGGGAGAATCGACCATATGTTGAAGCCTTCCTAGATCGGAAGGAAGACCTAGTATATCTAACAGCTGATTCGGAAGCTACGCTTGGTGAACTTGATCCAAAGAAAATATACATCATTGGTGGTTTGGTGGACCGGAACCGGTGGAAAGGGATAACCATGAAGAAGGCAAAAGATCAGGGCATTCAGACAGCTAGGCTCCCTATAGGAGACTACCTCAAGATGTCTAGTTCCCAGGTTCTCTTGGTGTCCCTACTTGTGTTTTGCAGTTTGAGCTATTTCCCTTTTTCTTTTGATTGAGTTTTCGTGAGCATGAAAATTTCTGCTTGTGTCTTTTTCAGCAGCTTGTGCTTCACTCAGTCATGTATATGTGACAAATAAGAATTGAGATTTGCATGAATGATAATGCATTGAACTAGAATTTGGGGGGGCGCAGATATACAGAGACATCATTATTGTGGATAAACAATTTCAATTGCTGTTATGATCCAGTTATTTGAAATGGTATGTAAGTAGCTGAAATGTATAGAGAAGAGATGATGTTTCAAAAATTGCTTATAAGTTATTGAACAAGGGAAAAAGAAAAGAAAATTCTGACATGTTATCTCAAATATAAATCCAAACCATAAGAAAAGAGTTTAGTTGTATCCCGGCAGCCTTCCACAGTCCTGACAGGGTTTTGATTCTCCAGAAGTTCACTCTTGTGTTATCTAAAAAAAGGAGGATTAATATATGGCTGATATTTGTGCATCGACTATTGTATGATTTCCATTCCCTGAAGAGAAGCTTACTTAGGTTCTTTCTAAGCAAGATGATATGTTCGAGTGTTCTTGTCTTGCTTTCTCTATTTTGCTTTTTAGATTCAATTAAAAGGATGTTTTTCAGTTATATTTCTTTCACTTAAATGTGTGAAAATAAAACCTTTTGGTTTAGTGAACAACTTTTTCAGTAACCACCTTTTTTTTTTTCAGTAGTCAGGAAAAATTGAAGCAAACAAGATTAGGCACATATATGTTTATTTCTTAACTGCAAACAATTATCCTTGGTCTTACTAAGTGCAATGTCAAATGAACCATCCTCACCCCCTAGGGCTGGGAGCCTATGCTCTTATTACATAAGCAAAGGTGGTTTGTTCTACCTTTTTATGTGTATCGTACATGGTTGTTACTGTTCCACAGTGTCCACGTATTTTCTTTTCAACATAAAACCTGAATTATTGGAATACCCAGCATTATAATTGGTCTCTCTTGCTCTTTCTCCTCCTTTTTTTCTTCTCTTTTGGCACACAACATACACTTACGTGCTTAAGATAAACTCGCAAATTAGTAGTCAAGCAATGTCAAATGTTTTTCTTATAAGTTCTGTACCGTTTGAGTGCAGGTCCTCACTGTAAATCAGGTGATAGAGATTATCCTCAAATACTTAGAAACAAGAGATTGGAAGACAGCTTTCTTTCAGGTTATTCCCCAAAGAAAAAGATGCGAAGCTGAGGGAGAAGACAATAAGAATAACAATATAGAAGAGGAGAACAATGGTGAAAGTGATGACCAAGATAAGAAAAGGCACTGCACTGAAGTTTAGAGGCCATTTACTTTCTATCACGAGGCCAATAATTTTGCACAGGATTCTCATTTTCTTTTGAAATTGTATTTGTGGAAGCTGGGAATTTTACCATCATGTGAATGTTATGCCCAGCTGACAAAGTTTACTGCATTTGTCACTTTAGAGACTCAATAGATAGTTTGTGCTAAATTAAGTTGGAGCCCTTCTTATATAGTAACGTTTTTGCATATGTTGGAGGCATTGGAATGTTAATTTTTATAACGAAGTTTGTAGAGTTCTACTCTTTCTTTCAAGCTTCTTACGTTTGAACTTGCTCAGCTGGGCTTCTATGGATCTTGATATACATGGAGGTGCTGGGAAGATATCTTGAAGGTCGTGGTGTGTGCACAGGTAATTTGCTAGTCTTATTTATCCGTCCTTTCATGAATGATATCTTTATTAGCTTGGAATGTGCAATTCCTTGATGAAATGTTAAAGGCTTCATTTGGATCTATTTTTTTGCTTCCCTAAATTGAGAAGGAATTGAAATATCACATCCTTAAAACATCTAAAAGGATGAAAATAAGACGGTCAATAATTTGGGGGCCGGGGGAAAAGATGTTTTACAAAAGAAGCTGAACAAAGATATTATGATAAAGCTGGAAAACACACAACAAATCCCAGTGAGTGGCGATATTGGGATGTGCATGACTCAAAATCCATGTATTGGAGGATATAAAGGAAATTAATTAATGCAGGACGACAGGCATAAACTCGTTTTTGAGTCGGAAATTTTACTACAATAACAAAATTCACAACATTAAACAAAAGGAGTCTTACATTTTTCCACAACAAACCGAAAATAATAGTCACAATTACATAGAATATAAGACAACAGTGCACGCAGGCATGCTTGCCATTGGCGATCACCCACTACATTTCTATTGCAAATCTAAAACACAGACACAAGAAAAAACGATCACTCTTAATTAGGCGAACCCAACACAAACCAGCCGAACAGTTTCACCATTGCTACTCCTTTGGGTGCCCGAATGGTTGATCACCATTAGGAGTCACTGGAGCCTGGGATGTGGAGGCGTCGTTTGAGTTGGGATCCTTGAGATACCCATTCATTTGTGGCACAGCCCCAAAGAACGCTGGGTGATGAGCAAAGTGATAACCCGGCGGAGGTGGTGGCATATAGGTAGGAATGCCCAAGCTACTGGGATCAATGGCCCTCTTCACCAGTGGCTCACCCCTCATGGAGCCACGTTCACCACCGTCATACTCCCGATAACGGTGAAGGTACATGGTTAGCGGCTCAATGTAGTCGTCAAAGCCCAGCTTGCTCATGGCCCAGAGCACATCCTCAGCAGTGATAGTCTTGCGCTGCTCGCGTTGGCAGCGATCATTGGCTTCTCCAGTGATGAAGCTGATATACTCCGACACACACTCCTGGATTGTTTCCTTTGCATCATCAGAGATCTTAGCATGTGCAGGAAGGATCTTCCGCATTATCCTGATCACATTAGCTATTGGCATGAAGCGGTCTTGCTCCCGCACGGTGCATTCCGTGTCATCACCAGCAGTCGAATTGTTGATCATCTGATTTGGAGAAGGAAGCCCCATGCTTATGTCTGGCTGCACATTCATTCCTGTGTATAGATCATAAGCAACACCGACAGTACATGAAAGGCTGTAAACACAAACGCATTTGCCTAACTGCTGTAATCATCCATATCCTCTGTATATACTACATAATCGGTCTACGGGAGTTACAAAGCAAAAGCAGACAAAATAAAGACACGACAAATCTATGCATGAGAGGAGACAATAACAAAAGCTAGCGGTTCAAGGTTGTATTTCATCATCAATCTTCGTCTCCTAGTCCTCTGAAGCCTTCCAAAGAAAACCGACGACGCCACCATCAATTCACTTGCCAAACTTACAATACAAGGGAATGAAATGTACGAGAATCGCTTTGCAAAAAATGTAGGTTTTCTTCTTGGAGTTGGACTACTTTACAGGTTCTAAAGAGAGTAGTACCAATGATATCATGGAAATGAACCTTGAACATGTACACAAGAGGTTAATTAGTGAACCGGGAAAAGAAGCACATCGGGAATGTCAATAAGGCTTGATCGAAAGATTATCCCTGTGGGCTGTAATGAATGAAACATATGGAGCGCGATTGAAACCCAAATAACGCTGTATCTGGGCAGTCAGGTCAAGACAAATAAGCCCGGTGAGAAGGGGTGATATGACAAGAAGTGCATGAGTGACATGTGTAACTTTGATGAAGAGAAGATATCCCGTGGGGTCAAAAACTGCATGTCTGCCACTTGTTTCTTGTTTGTCTTCTTACAAAACTACCCGCCCGTAGCATTGCCCCTCATCTACCGTTACAGAACTCTCTTTCTTGTCTATGATAAGCTGGTTCAGGGCCAAGAACTAGATATGCCAATCAATTTTCTTTGATTCTTTTGATCTACTAAAAGCAACTTAATGAAAATAATGGGCGATTGGAAAGTAGGCAGTACTCTAAGCAAGATCGAGAATGATCTATCTGGCTTTAGAGAGAAGAATATGGCAGAAAAACAGAAAGAAGCGCCCGGTTAAGAAGGCCCTGGGTGCTGAGACAAGATGATCAAACTTTGAAGATAACTTGGGCAGCTCCGTATGATCTGATGATTGAAAATAATTTTTGAAAGGGAGGGGGGCGAATGTACGACGGCTATAAAACATTTTTATCCTGGCTTAAGCGAAACGAGATAAAAAGAACAAAAATTTATCCATCTTTTGCAGCAAAAATTGATTTCCATTCAATCTTCTTTTTCAGGCCTTTGGTAAGCTTTATGGTTTAATTAGCTAAGCGGTGCTAATGAATGAGAGGAAAAAGAGGGTCTATATCGCGCAATGCACTATTTCCAGGTAAGAAAAGATCAAGTTTATCTGAGATTTATTAAAAGGATGCAGGCACCTCTAAATTTAACAAAGGCACCCATGCATGCAGACTGTAGAGCGAGAATAGACCGCAGCGGTCCAAATTAAGCACGTCTTGATATCTAAACTAAATCGAAGTGTTGGGAAATGGTTCGTGTGCTTATGTGCAAGGAATGACACAAACTAATCTAATAGAAAGGTGGAAAATGCATGGTAGAAAGTAGTAAATCCTTTTTCTCTGAAACATGCTTTAAAGAAATCATAAAGAGAAAACAAAGCGTGCTGCATTTTCCTAAAGAAAATACTACTAGTAAGTTGTGGTTTACCAGGAGCAGAGCTTGGCTGTGGGAGCCTGCGGTATCCATGGAAGCCACCAGTTCCTCCGAGTTCCATCTCTCAGTGTCTCTCTGATTCTTGCTCGCTCTCTCTCTAAAGTATGACGATGGGAACTCTGATGATCAGTTGAAAGTGGGAAACCGGAAACGGCTGCTTTTATAAATGGGTAAGGGAAGAGGGGAATGCTCCCACGTGGCAGCAAGCGTGATGAACGAGAAACTCGTATTCGCCGGTAGCAAAGACTTCACAGTTGGGCAGCACTGGGACAATTGACCGGCGGGGACGATAGGCCAAAGCCTCCTGCCACTGTTGGGTCCATCGCTTCTTTCATGTTATAGTTCCAATTCCATTTCAAATTTGCATTTGACCACTGAATCGTCGTCATAATCACATCACATTCATCCATCATATAAGTGATGCCAGTCGTTGATTGTCTTGTTTGTCACCCTAAAGTATGGTTTTCTTTAAGCTTAACTTGCCCTTAAATATTGATAAGAGGATTTCTAGTCCAGAAAAATATAAATTTATTTATTTATTTATATACATAAAAAAATAAGTATATATATTTTAACTTATTTGATTATCTATTGTTTAAATTCGTATGATTTAAATTTAAAAAATTATTTATGTAATTGTTTTTAGTTTGTAAAAAATTATTAATATTATAATATTCAACTCCAAAATTATACGTACTATCAGAATAATTCTTTTTGGAGTATGAAGGAATTAAGTAGTTCCAACCGCTGAATTAAATCCTAAATTTGTCTTGACATATGCGTTCCCATGTATCAATATTTAAAACCCTGTACACATTTAACTTAGAATGCATTTTACAAAAATGTCCTTACTCATATACATTACTAGTAAATTGCGTTAAGGTCTATTTAAGATTTACGAGTCAATTAATTCTTTTATGTAAAAAAAAAAAAAAAAGTCACCCTGATCAAAAGGCCAATACTACCATTGCCATTCCGACATCATATCAACTAAACCATACAGTCACAGTCCATTGCCAAGTATTTGGAGAAGTATATCTTTGTCGAGTAGATTTGGACCGGAGTTGATTTGGACAGGTTTAAACTAAAGATAAAAGATTTGATTTTGATTGACTTTCCGTGCATGAGTATCGCATACTACATGAAATTAAAAATAGTATATTTTAATTTAATCGAAAAAAATAATATTTATAATAATGTTGTATCGTAGTATCTATAAAGAGAAATTGACATCAATTAAGTTAGGTCATGTAAGAAGCATCCCATTTAGAAAACGAATAAATAAGGGATTGTCCAAATGAAAATAAAATTTAAAAAGCATTGCAATGTATAATAATCACCAGATGAAGATTGCGAGGAACAGAAAATAGAGGAATAATGAAAGAGGGATGAGGGAGAACCACAGAGCTAGGATTGCCGGAGGTTCGGGCTGCATGTAGTACGGGAATATCCAGATTGATGCAGTCACAAGCAGAGCCAAATAAAAAATAGCACAAGCACTGTTATCGTTACGACTCATGCTGCCTTCCTGCCCTACTTCTTGCGTCCTTGCACGGTACAGAAGATGGAGAGGAATAGCCGAAGGTGGTCGGGCTTTTATTTGGCTAGTGGCGTTGTAAACTAGGCATGGAGCCTACCTTTCCAATTTTGTGGCATTCCAAAATTCAATCACACGATTGGTAGTCATGGTATTAAGACAACTGCCTAAAAGCCCTGTGGCTTGGTAGAAGGCCCAATGTCATGCACTCGGGGTTTTTTTTATTCGGTCTATTATTTTAATTAAAAAGGCTCGAGGACCATTATCATAAAAAAGATCTATTTATAATCTTTAATATTAGATGTTGGCCATTAAAAAGAAAAGCGAAAATGAGACTTGCCCCAACTCTCTAAATACGTCCTGGTACCTTAGAACTTAAGGAGAATCCAAATTCAGGGCCTCAAAATCTTGAATTGCCACTTCTTTAGATTGATCACGTTTAAACTAGAAGACAAAGATACTTTCCTCGTGAGTTGGGTGAAGTCAAGATAACATTTAAGTTTTGAGATTAAATTCACATTAATTTTTTGAATTTGTCGATTAATCAAGACTTATCTAAAATAATTTATTTCCGTATAATTTTTTATCGAATAAAATTACAATATAACTTTTATTCTATATACATTTAAAGTAATGATTACGACTCTCAAACCATAAAAGATACTTTCCTCTAAGTCACTAACCATGTAGAGAGAAATCATGCCAATGGACAAAGCACACAATTCGCGTTTACCGGTTACAAAAATTCCAAGCTTGCCAATCTCGCGAGCTTAAGAATGCCACCATGTCTCCCTTGATTCATTCGTAAGATAATACTGATTTTAATTGGGAAAATAATATGCATATCAATATTCAATGTTGTTTGGATCAGATCGAACCGGTCTTCCAACCAGTCCGATTTGGTCATTCAGATCGGTTCTCTCAAAAATCGATAATTTTTGAGAGAATCGTGTTAGACCGATCGGTTCAACCGATAAACCGATTTCTTTTTAAAAAAAATTTGGGACAAATTTTATAATTTTTGAGGAACAAATTAAATTATATAATTCAATAAACTACTTTAATGTGTTAGATTGTTAGTTATAAACTAAAAATGACTATTTTTAATCATGAATTTGAATATTTATGTCTTTATGAACTTAAATTACACAATATTATTGATCAATTTTCTTTCAAAAATAATTATATTTTTAAATTTTAAATTATAATATTATCAGTTCAATTACGATCTAATTACAATTGAATCATTAAATCGTAAACTAATAATTTTTCCGATTCGATGACCGATTCGGTTCTAAAAACATTGCCAATATTATCTCCTTTTCATTACAAAACGATATCTATGGACTGCATAAAACAGAGAGAGAAATTGGCATCAATTAGGAGCATCTCCTTTAAATCACAAATGAATAGGAATTTGTCCAACGAAAATAAAAAATTGGGGGATTCTTCACTTGCACATATAAAATGCGTAGAGTAGCAAATAGCAACCAATGCATACCTTCCTGGCACCTAGAAATTACCAGATGAAGATGGCGAGAAACAAAAAATAGACGCATAATGAAAAAGGGATGAGGGAGAACCACAGAGGTAGGAATGCCGAGGCTCAGGCTGCATGTAATATGGAAATATCCAGACTGATGCAGTCACGAGCAGAACGAAATAAAAAATAGCACAAGCTTTGTTATCCACACAACACCTCATACTTTGCCTGCCCAACTTCTTGCTCTCCCACATTATTGTCGTAAATCTACAAGAGATGAAGAGGAACAGTGCAAGGTGGTCGAGCTTTTATTTATCTACTACCATTACTAATTAGGCATGGAATCAGTAATTTCAATGAATAGAAATATGCTAACACTACACTTATAAGTCAGGATTATCACATCTAAACTTGGGTTTTGTTTGGTGAATCTTCGATCATGTCGCTATAAATCGGATACCATAGCCTTCATTTCCAATTTTGTGGAGTTCCCAATCCAATCGCACCAAGACAGTAGTGCTATTATATAGTAATAGAACTTAAAAGAGAACCCAAATTCAGGTGCTGTATTGAAGTGCTCAAATCTTGAATTGCCACTTCCTCTGATTGATTGATCACGTTTAAATTAGAGGATAATCAAGATACTTCCCCCAAGTCAGTAAACATGTGGAGAAATAAGCTAAGCTAGAAAAGCTACATAAGCATGCTAATGGACATCAAGGACAGGAACCAGACATCCCGCGGTCATGTGTTAAGGAGTAAAGTTCCCTCTGCCGCCAAAAGTTCCAAATTTGCCGATGAATTGAGCTTAAGAAGCCGTGTCTGTAGTTTCATTCCAGCACGAGTTGGCATTCCCTTGAGTTAGAAGACCCCTTTTATATATCAAGTCTAGTTCTTCAAAATAAGGCAATGATCTGCGACGCTTCTTCCCGCTCTCCATTGTTCTCTTGTAGTACTTGTTTATATTCTCCCATTTTTCTCTACACTTTTCTGGAGTCCGATTATAACCCATGTTAGCCAATCCAGCAGCTACTTCTTTCCATCCAGATCCCTTGGCTCCCTTGTCTACGAACTTGCAGTCAATAGCCATTCTGACTGTTATGAGAGCTTGTACTTCAGTTTTTGGCCATCTTCTATTACTTGACTCATCCTTGAAGTGATCGTGATTTTGAACTTCAGTGCAATCTTTTCTTCCATATGAGGATTCTGATGAATAGGGAATCTCAATATCATGATAGGACAAATTCTGGATGAAGGAAATGAGAGCCAGGCTTCGTAATGTCTCTTGTGTTCTTTCCTCCTCATCCACTTTTGCCCTTTCAATCTCTTGCTTTCTCCAGACTTCTTCTAATGTGATTCTCTCCTGCTCCTTCTTTTCAATTATGTCCATCAGCTGTTCATGCATCTGCTCTTGCTTTTTCATCACTTGACTAATCAAATTTTGCAGAAATATCTCCAGCTTCTGCGTTTTCATTCTTCTCTTTTCCTGATTCAGAGCCCCTTTGGATCCTTCAAATGCTTCACTGTCGTCATCTGACGAACTTAAAAACAAAGGACCAAAATCAGTTCAATATTCCTTGTTCGCATCCACACAGAAGTACAGATTCAATTGCATCTCAAACCATAGATATGCATTTTAATTGCATAATACGAATTTACTTTTTCCTAAAGCTGTTACTCTTGCACAAAATAATTGAAAGTTGTGCCATTTCAATTTGATAACAGCCATATAGACATGTCGGTGAAAAGTTTCTTCCATGTAGTATAGGCATTCCATTTATCCATTAGCAAGTTCTATCTATATAAATATATTCAAATAATTTATAGCATGTAAAAGTCAGAATACAAATCAATAAGAAAATGCAAGCACCTCATCCCTTAACCTGCATAGGACCTTTGAAGCATTAAATTCAAGTGGGAATTGTCGGGCTATGGAAAACCATCAGGCACCAACCCCAAATAGCAAAAATAAAGGAACCTAGAAGAAGAAAAAGAAAGTGACAAATTCCCAAGTGTTTGTTACCCACTCAGAAACCCTATGAAGTAAAATTTCTCATTGACCAGATGAAAATTCCTATTATTTTCCTCGCGCCCTGAATGATAAGGGGAAAAAAACACAAAACAACGTCCCAAATTTGAAAAAGAAAAAGCAAGAACCATAGAAAACAACTCAGAAATACTACAGTTCCATCCCCCTTTCAAATTCAAACAGTAACCTGAATGTAGCCATAATTATACCATGTCAAAAGATCTTAACAGCAAGAACGACAGCTACAATTCAGACCCATCTTTCACTATACAAGCAAGAAATAAAAAAATCAGCCCCTGTTTCATCCCAAAAAGAGGATATACTAATACCACACGTGAACCTTTGCATACAAAATCCAATAACATGGTACAAGTCTTGCGTCACTAGCTTAGCAAGTGTACAAATCAAATGAAAGAGAAAACCATGTGGCACATCATACACGGTCAAATTCTTTTGTTCATATAGTTAGCAAAAAAAAAAAAAAAAATCTTTTGTTCATATGAAAACCATCCTCTCAATAGATTATAGCTATCATTTCAATTTTTGAATATCAAAACTACTACTAGAAATAATAATCATAACAATAATAACAACAAGAGAAATCTTTGGTTTAAAAAGAAAATTTGATATTTTCTTCCTTTTTGGGGGGGTTAAAATCTTATAAATTTTTTCCTAAATGGGGGACCTCTTCACACCAACCCTCACCCCTCCCTGGCCCAAAGAAACCCAGAGAAAGAAAGAAAGAAATGGCAAGAATATTAGCTGCATTTGGATATTGGAGCACTTTCACTTCGACTAAAGACGCGAGCTTTTATATAGTGTAATCTGTTAAGCTTGCAAAAAGTAAAGAGCTTGAGGATAGTACTTCAAGAAGTCCAGCAGTTTATTAATCAAATTAAATATTAGGAAAAGAAAAAAGTTTACACCTTAACTCAGCCTCCAAAAAACGAGCCTGAGAGGTAATGTCCCTGTGTTCAGCGTCGGTGTCTGTTCTCATTTGCCCTAACGCTGGCGACCCATTGGCGCTGCTGGCACCACCGTCGCCATTCTGATCAACCAGCATATCAACCTTGAACAGCTCATGCGCATCCTGGCACGCAAGCTGGGCCAAAAACCCTAACTCGTTACTGCAGCCTAATAAATTTTCGTCAATGCCCTGGCCAGAGTCTGAGAACTCAGTTAAGTTAGGCCCGCTATAGTTTACATGGAGGAAGTCTGGATTAGGAGGGTTAATATCCAAATGGGGAATCTCTGAGGTAGAGTTCCTAGTAAATGAGGTTAGGTGGTCGGGAAAGCGTACAACGTCGGTCGGTGTTGGACGGTCGCCGGTTAAGAGCTCCATTTTTGGGAGGTTCATGATGTTTTCAAAATAATTAACTGCGGCGCACAATCGGTGAAATGAGGCAGGCTGTAAATGACGGAAGAGTTACATTAGGTTCCCCATGGGCCATGGCTATGTATTTTTAACATTTTGTCCTTTTTTTCCCTTTTTTTTAACCTAATATAGTACTACACTAGGTACGGAGAAACATGATTCATTCTAATTCTATATATTTATTATTATATAGAGAGAAAATAAAATAAAAATTATTCTATATGCATCAAATTTTAACATTCTTTTATTTAAAAAGAAAATTTATTAAATAAATACAATGTTTAAATTATAAAATTATTATATATATATGTAATTATAAAATGTTGTCGGTGTGATACATGATAATATTTTTTATTAACACATTAGTTTTGAATTTAAATAAAAAATAAAAAATATATGTTATGAAGAGTTGCGAAATACTCGTAACACGTGATAACGTTTATAATTTTTACTTTGACACATAGTAGCATTTGTTATTGACGCATTAATTTTGAATTTAAATAAAAATAATAATATATAATATATATTTATAAATATTTAATAAGCTTTTGAGAAATCGAAAAGTTATAAATAAAAATTATCTATTTGACGAATTTTATTTTATATCCTTAAAGTATGATTTTTAAATTAGCATATATAATTTTTAAAAAAATAAAAAATTTAACACAAAATAATTAAAAAAAACTCTATTAAAAATTAATAATAAATAATAAATAAATAAAAGCGAGACAACATTTCCAATGAGAAAGGTGTCATGGAGAAGGGTCAAGCAGCCGGGCCACACGTAGTTACCCTCTTCGCCAATAACAATCCATCCCGTTGAAAAATTCTTACATAAACCTGATGCATGGCTCTATTCATGCACTAGGTGGGCCCAGACGCCCTCAGAACACAATACCTGTTCGTTTGAATAAAATATTTCCAAAAATAATTTTATGAATTTTTTACATTTTTTCCATTTTTTGAGATTAACCATGGTTAACAATGGTTGTGAAATTTTGGCTTAATCCCACCACACCTGAGTGAATCTCTTTCTCTCTCCCTCATGAATTCAAACTTCTTTCTCTCTCTCATTTTCAACCTCGAGCCTTTACCCACCTCCACCCCTGAGCCTACACGGGGTACCACCTAGTCCGGTAGTCCCTCTTCTGCCATTGCAGCCACCCACCCCCTCTTGTCCGGAGATCTACCTCCCACCCACTCCTGATCTGCCATTGCAGCCACCAACACCTTTCTCCGCTTCTCCACACTCCTACCCACGCTGAGTACCACCCACTCCCTCCGGTCCGGAGATCCACCTCCCACTCACTTCTAATCTACCATTGCAACCACCTACACCCTTTCCCGCTTCTCCACCCTCCCACCCATGCTAGCTACCACTCACCCCACAGCTCCTACAAAGCTCGCTTAGAAAACATTGTCGGCGGTCCCTTCTAATTCTGATTTCCGCAAGGGTTGCGTAAATCGCAACGGTAGCTCGATGGATTAAATTGCATAGTGAGAAAAAATGCTTGGTGGCAATATAAGTTGCTTCATTTTTGAACTCAACACCTCTGGGTACAACTAATTTGAACCCAAAATGCAGTGTGGGAATGCACATAGCATATGGCAAGTTAGGTTATTTGCCTTACTATATTTGAGGGGCCACGGGTGATTCTATTTACAAAATAGTTTATCACTTTATCTAGTGCCGAAATTTTCTTGTTGTTTGGCGTCAAATGCCTTTCTTTCTAGCTAGGATTTGTTTGGTTCTGTACCTATTATCTTCATAATACCATAAGATGTTAAAACATCCACGGATCCAGTTTTGGCCTTGTTTAATTTTTTCAACTGTAAATCCCACCAATAATCTAGAACAAGTTTTTTTTCCAGAAGTTGAGCACTAGCATAGAATGGACAATTGTAAGGAAATTTACTAGAATTGGAGAAAAATCTCAAAGTGCCAAGCTTGCTTCGAAAGTTGAGGAAGTGAGGGGGTTGTGTTGGCCTTTGGTTCTTGAAAGATTCTTGTGTTGTGCAGTTGAGAAAGATTTGTGAAAGATCCTACCTCCGTCCCAATAAAATTGACCTATTTACTATTTTAAAATGTCTTAAAATATTTGACACTTTCCTCAAAAAAAAAGTTTTTACTATACAATTTATTATAAAATAATCAATATACCCCACGTATATTATTTTTATATACTTAGATTTGACGTAAAATATTGTGAGACTCCCATATTTCTTATTTTTATTATATTGTATTATATTATATTATTATTATATTTTAATTTTTACTATTATATAAAATATTGTGCCAAATCAATCACTATTAATTTTAGTGGAATGGAAGAAGTATCTTTTAGGGGCAAATGTCAAATTGTGTGTTTGTGTTTGTGCTTAATCTTGTTCTGATGTTGTTTACCTCTTTTACTAACGCACTCAGTTTCTTTTTCTAAGTTTGCTTGTTCAGAATGATAATGAATAAATAATATGAAATTATCTCTTTTCATCTGATATATGGAGCATACACTTGCAGGAAAGCTGCGGGGCTTACCATTATCTGGGGTTCCATCTGTTGTGAGGATCATTTTGAATGGCAAGGATATACTTGCTTGATTATCTATGCAGTGGTAACTATCGCATGTCCAGGCACAGGATAAATTGCTCCAGTGCAAATGTTGATGACAGCGCCTACATCATCAAGAATCACATCCAAGATCAGAAATGCGCCCAATTAAGCGACTTGATCTTTTGAAGTACCTTTAGAATAGGTTATGTATGTGGTAAACAGCCGTGAGGATATGGTTTGCACAAGCGGCTATGTTGTGATTCTCGCTTGTATTGTACTCTGCATTCTCAAATTAAGCAATGAAGCCCACAATTAATGTAAGGAAATTGCCTTGATTTGGGAATGAAGCCCACAATTAATGTAAGGAAGCACTTGCCAGTATTGGCAAGTACGGTTAATTATTTATTAACTGTTTTTATTAAAATTTAAGAAGAATATTTTAAAATTTAAGACGATTAGGGTTGGAATGTGTTTGCCACAAAGATTGTACAAATTGGAATGGTTGGAATATGATGTTTTTCTATCATTGGTTGTGTAAAGAACCAAAAGATTGCATGGCCAATTATTTTTCGTGTCAAATTGTATAAATCATGCTTACTTTCCTGAAGTATGGGAAAATATTTCCAGTAGCTGAGCCTTTTTTCCTTGTCTACCACCAAAAAGCTACCAACTATATTGTTCCTCGTTATTTAGATTAGAAAAAAAAATCAAATTAGTACTCATTGAAAATTAACAGAAAAAGTTGTTATCTACGTTAAAGGGACAGCCTAAGTACTAGGCAACTTTTCTAGTCTACCATGATACCAAAATTAGTGTTGAAGAACTGGCCTATTACAAATAGAGATCCAAAGCTTGACAAAAACACATTGGCAGTCACTAGTTTATTTGATTAATCATCCAAGATTCCTTAACAACGTAGAAGCATGAGCTTTGCACTCTGGTTGCTAGCTAGTAATGCTCTGTCTTAATAGAGCAAAATTGCAGGTTGAAGATTACTTTGATTGACCACTAACAAACAAATGAGTTTCCTACTTTCTGAATTGAAATCAAAGTCTATAACTGAAAACGGAATACAGGTATTGATTCGAAATCTTTGATTACCTCAACATTTCAATCTAACAATGTTTTTGAAACAATAAGTACAAAAGAATTGACAAAATGAAAAGGATTGAAACCAAAATATTATTATACAATCTAAGCTAATAACAAATCCAAAAAATGGCCATCAGCATACATTAAGAAACATCTACAACTGTTTTCGTCGGATTTATATACATAGTCTTATTTTCAAATTAACCATTTCGATGGAGGTTGTGGAGGTGGTGGTGAATCAAACCCAGTATGTAATAATGAAGATGTATCGTCAGTTGTTTTACTGGTTTGAGGCTTGAATCCCATATTATACGAAGTCCACACTTTTTTTGAATCTTGAAGGGAGGGAAATGACTTGAATATATTCCCAGGATAGTCATTTATTGATTTATGACAATCCATCCACTCTGCAAATATTCCAATCTATCTTCCTTGAAAGACTACATAGTACTTTCTCGTTGCCATTCAATACAGAGCAAATAATAATAATAATAATAATAATAATAATAATAATAATAATAATAATAATGTAAAGAAAACAAATTAGATAGTTTGTAGATTTACTGCAACAAACAATCGACACAACTTTCCTGGAATATTCCAGCAATTCTGTTTGCATGACTCAAAATAAGGAGGAAAAAAAAATGACTTTCCAAAGTAGCAGATTAATAAAGGACAACTTAAAATATTTTTGTATAAGCCAAGCGATGCATTTAGGCACCTAAGTTGGATCTAAACCCACAAACTGCAAAGAATCAAGCAACTATCAAATATCTGAACCATAAAAATAGTTCATGTAGACACTTATGTGTTCAACAACTTTGATCTCCAATGCAGTTCTAAAACCACTTCTACCATGCATATCCAAGTTCTCTGCCTTAGAAAAGAACAAATGTAGTCAAATTTGCATATGGCTAACGTGTCTGGATAGAGGGAAAAGATCAAAGTGTCCTGTAGCCTGGTCTATATGATCTATCCTTGCAAACAATGATCTTCAGTATCACTAAATAGCAATACTCAGAACATAACAAAATTATCTATATATCTTAGAAATAAGAGAAAAGCTTGTCTTTGAACACATTCTAACTTGACAACATGACTCAAGGAACAAGAACTAACTAGTAATAGTTCAAGTTCTCTAAGTAGGGTTTTAGGGGGATATGTTTCTCAATTCCAGCCAGTATGAGAGTTAAGAACCCAGAAACAATAACCAATAACACCCAAGAGTTTATCTTGGTCGTGACATAAACTATGACAGATAAATTAATGAATTAACAGACACGAATATGACTATGTAGCTCAGTTATGTAAGAGAATTTTAGTTTCAAAAGATGAAAAACATGAATTGTCAATGCAAATGAATATGAAGAACAATAATATTGGCAAAATCAAACAAATCAAATATTTAGTTATTGGCCTGGTGTAGAAATATTAATGACCAAAAGATTCCTTTAACTATTTATGAATAGCATCAACTTTCACAGTTTAGCTCAACATCCACCAAAGGAACTTTAGATGTAATTGAAACTCAAAAGTACCATAATTTTGAAGTAAGTTCAAACACATTTTCAATGAATAAAAAAAAGACATGGTGCCACCATATACGCGGACTTTTGCAAGAGGTTGAGTGCAAAAGCAAAATTCACTGTTTCCAACCACATTTGTCACAAGCAAAATTCATTGACTCCAACCACATAGGAATAAGTGAAGCCTCAAATTCAATCAATGTGTGAAGTTTACCACAAAAAAAGAGGTCTAAGTTAACAAATCCATGGCCACTGACATGTTTTCTAAGGTGAGAGATCACACATAGCCAATAGAGCAATCTATTTTCCTTTTCATATAAATGGAGGATATTTTATAAGATGGTTGGTCAACAGTAGGTGTAGATACACACACACGCACCCTTAGCATAGATGTTATTTTAGATTTCAAGATTTTAGGAAGCAACAGAAATGAAAAGGAGATGAGGAGATGAGAGAAACAGAGATGGGGTCAAAGATAAGGTCTGCAATTGATAAGCTATCCACGGTGGTTCTCAAGTTCAAATTACCTGTACCGGGAGGTGTTGAGCTCGAAAATGGAGCAACTTATATTGTCACCAAGCCTTTTTTTCTCACTATGCAATTTAATCCACCAAGCTACCATTGCGATTTAGGCAACCCTTGCAGAAATCAGAACTAGAAAGGGCCATCGGCGTTGTTTTCTAAGCGAGCTTTGTAGGAGCTATGGGGTGAGTGGTAGCCGACGTGGGTGGGAGGGTGGAGAAGCGAGAAATGGTGTGGGTGGTTGCAATGGTAGGTCAGAAGTGGGTGGTAGGTGGTTCTCCAGACCGGAGGGAGTGGGTGATACTCGGCTTGGGTACGAGGGTGGAGAAGCGGAGAAAGGGGTGGGGTGGGGTGGCTGCAATGGCAGATAGGAGTGGGTGGGAGGTGGATCTCCGGACCAGAGGGGGTGGGTGTCTGCAATGGCTAGAGCTGTATTTGTACATGAATGAATTGAACATTACATTTTCGAGCTCGAGTTCGAATATAATCGAATATTGTTCGAGTTAGTTCGTTTATTATTCGAGTTTGTGTTTTAGTTCGTTCGATTATTGTTTAATAATGTTCGAGTTCGTTTAAGTTCGAGTTCGAATTGTTCGAGTTTGTTTATTTTATATTTTTTATTTTAAAATTTATAAAAATAATAATTCAAATTTTAATTAAAATAATTGAATATTATAATATTAAATAAATATATATAATAATATAATTAATTATAATATTAATATTATAATATAAGATTTATTAAGAATAAATCTTAATATTATAAAATATAATTAATATAATTAATTAATTTTTAAATATATATAATATGTTCACGAACGTTCGAATATGTTCGTGAACATGTTCGAATTCGTTCGTTTATTATTCGAGCTCGAGTTAGTGTTCGAGTTCGTTCGTTTATTAAACGAATGAGCCTTATTCGAACACGAACGAGCTCAAACGAGCTTTTGTTCGCGAATGTTCGATTCGTTTACAACTCTAACAATGACAGAGAAGAAGGAGTGGGTGGTACTCGTGTAGGCTCGGGGGAGGAGGTGGGGTAGAGACTCGAGGTTGAAAATGGGAGAGAGAAAGAAATTTGAATTCATGAGGGAAAGGGAGAGATGTATACTTAAGTGTGGCGAGATCAAGCTAAAATTTTACAAACAGGTTGACCATAGTTGATATAAAAAAATGAAAAAAATATAAAAAATTCATAAATTTGTTTTTGAGAATATTTTATTCAAACAAAAAGATGTCACGTTTTGAGGGCGTCTGGGCCCACTCAATGTATGAGTGAGGTCGTGCAACGAATTCACATAAAAATTTTTCTATCCCTCGGATGTCATTGTTTTTTCTAGTTATATTTATTTAATAACTTTGACTGATTGATAGTCAAAATTCAATGAAATCGCTGCCGGAAGTGTAGAATGATAGTAGCAAGATCGGTTCCTGTTGCTAGGCCGTCATCGTCCTCCTCCATTCTCCTCTGCTTCACCTCTGCTGCAAGAAAATCTATCTCCAATTCATATCATTCCCAACGCTCCTTTTCTGTTTTACGCTCTCCTTATCAATCTCAAGGTTTCTTCTTTTTCTTCCTTTTCTTTCAATTGTTTGGTAGGGAAGAGATTTGTTGATGGTTGTTTGTATTTGTTTCTGGCCAATCATATTCAGGGAAGTTCAGCAAACTCAGGCTTCGGCTATACCACTTAACCAATACTATCGGATTACCAATAAGTATGAACTCCACCTCAGCATCTCCCTCTTCGTCGTCGCCGGAGAAGCAGGTGGAGCTGATATTAATTGGCACAGAAGATGACCATGGAGGAATTATTGTCGAAATGACCAAGGATCCTTTGGACGCTTCTGTCTTTGTTTCTTTGCTCAAGGCCTCCATTTCCCAGTGGAGGCAACAGGTATTACCTTGTTGTTTCCTCTTTATTAAAACTATTCATCAGAATGCTGATTTTGTTTCACTTTATTCTTTTTCTTTCCTCTGTATGCAACTTTTTCTTCCTGAGATTCTGACGGTCTTTATGTATAAGTAATTTATGTGATTATCCTAATTGTCCCAGATTAGTTAAAGTTGCAATCTTTTGTTACAAATATTTATTTAATTGCTTTAGTTGCTCATGTCAATATGAGTTGTTTTAGTTTTTACCTGGTCTTTAGGAGAACATGAAGTCTATTTGCACATAAGCACCATGTTAGGAGTTAGTGGGTGGTAGTGGTGTTAGTGGGTAATGCTGTTAGTGGGTTGTTTTCCTAATTTTTGGCATTTTTTCTTGTTGGTTTTAGTTCTACAAATAGAGCACTATCCTTTTGTGGTAATACATTAGATTTAAAAGCAATTAGAGTTTGGTACTTTATTCTCTCTATTTTTGCTCAATATATCAAACATTTGGTATCAGAGTCAGGTTGGCAACTGAAGAAAAAAAAGAGAGTGAGAGGGAGAGTGCGTGAGATGCAGGAGAGAAAAGCACTAGTCCTTTTTTTTCCCCTACTCTTCTTGCAGCAGTGATTGAATCACGATGGCCACCGACAACTTTGTGCAACCAGCAATTCCCCGCTTTAATGGTCACTATGATCATTGGAGTATGCTAATGGAGAACTTCTTGAGGTCCAAGGAGTATTGGTAGGTTGTTGAATGTGAAGTAGCAGAGCCAACAACCGGAGCGGAGTTGGAAGCGTTGAAGCTAAAGGACCTTAAGGCCAAGAACTATCTTTTCCAAGCCATTGATCGCGCAACCTTGAAGACAATTCTTTGCAAAGATACCTCCAAGCAGATTTGGGACTCTATGAAGAAAAAGTAACAAGGTTCAGCAAGAGCGAAAAGGCAGCAGTTTCAAGCACTTCGTACGGAGTTTGAAATACTCTGGATGAAATCAGGAGAATCAGTCATAGATTATTTTTCACGAACGATGACAATTGTTAACAAGATGCGGATCCATGGTGACAAGATGGAGGATGTAGCAATTGTTGAGAAGGTTCTTCGATCCATGACACCAAAATTCAATTTCGTTGTTTGCTCTATTGAAGAAGCCAATGATATAGAGGAATTTTCAATTGACAAACTACAAAGTTCCTTGCTGGTTCATGAACAAATACTTAACTAGCAGGAGAAAGAGGAGCTAGCACTGAAGGCCTTAACAAAAAATCACTCGAAAGGAGATAGAGGACAAGGCAGAGGAGGCAGAGGTAGAGGAAACAATGATCGTGGCAACCAACCACAACACCACCAGCATCAAGAAAATCAATTTCCAGGAAGAGAAGGACGAGGAGGTTATCACTTAACAACTTATAGACCAAAGTCAACAAACAAATCTAAAGTTGAATGCTATCGATGTCATAGGTATGGCCATTATTAGTCAAAATGTCGAACTAATTTAAATAGACAAAATGGAGAAAGAAATAACTTTGTAGAAAAGGAAGAAGAGGTGTCTCTTTTGATGGTATGTCACGTGAATGAAGAAACTTAACAAAACATGTGATATTTGGATATTGGTTGCAGCAACCACATGTGTGGAGATATGAAGGCATTTTATGAATTAGGCGAATCTTTTCGCAACACTATCAAGTTTGGTGACAACTCTGTAGTATCTGTTATGGGAAAAGGAAATGTCACTTTCCAAACTAAGGAAAACTCCACTCACACCATCTCTAATGTTCTTTTTGTTCCAGATTTAAAGACTAACTTACTTAGTGTGGGTCAGTTGCAAGAGAAGGGGTATGAGATTTCTATCAAAGATGGTGTATGTCAAATTCAACATATAAAGCTTGGCTTAATTGCTGAAGTTAACATGACTGCAAATTGTATGTTCCCGCTCTATCTCCACAACACTGTCCATTCATGTTTTTTAGCAAAACTGAAGGATGCAGCATGGTTATGGCATTTTCATTATGGTCACTTGAATTTTGGAGGATTGAAGACTTTACAACAGAAAAATATGGTGATCGGCCTTCCTCAAATCATTACTCTATCTCAGGTTTGTGAAGAATGTATTGTTAGCAAACAACACCGTAATCAATTTCCACAAGGAAAGTCATGGAGAACAAGGAATGCGTTTGAGTTGGTGTACTCTGACCTTTGTGGTCCAATAAATCCATCTTCAAATGGAGGTAACAGATATATAATTACCTTCATTGATGATTTTAGTCGGAAAACTTGGGTAAATTTTTTGCAAGAAAAATTTCAAGAGCTTTCAAAAACTACAAAGTACTAGTTGAGAAAGAAATGGGCAGCTTGATCAAAATTTTTCGTACCGATTGTGATGTAGAATACAACTCACAAGAATTTTCAAATTTTTGTGGAATACAGGGCATCAAGAGGCAACTTACAGCAACTTACACACCTCAACAAAACGATGTCTATGAGCGGAAAAATCGCATTATTTTGAATATGGTGCGAAGCTTTTTAACAAGGAGCAACATTCCAAAAACATTTTGTCCTGAAGCAGTATGTTGGAGCATTCATATTTTGAATAGAAGTCCCACACTTGCTGTTCAAAATATGACACCAGAAGAGGCATGGAGCGGACGGAAACCGACGGTAGATTATTTCAAAATTTTTGGGTGTATTGCCTATGCCCATATCCCAGACCAAAATAGGACAAAGTTGGATGACAAGGGAGAGATATGTGTTTTTCTTGGTATTAGTGATCATTCAAAAGCTTATAAGCTTTACAATCCTATCACTAAGAAAATTGTTGTCAGTCGTGATGTAGTTTTTGATGAAGAAAGTTTCTGGCCATGGAACAACAATGTGATTAAACAACAAATACATGCCGACTTTGATGGAGTCAACGAAGAAGAATGGCAGCAACTAGTAGAAAATGATCAACAAATTCCACCAACAGATGTTCCAAGCTCATCAACAGAAGTAGAAAATGAAGAACGGCCTCAACGTGTTAAAAGAAGACCTGCATGGATGGCCGATTATGAGGTAACCGGAGTTGACCACTCTGAGGATCGACTTGCACATTTTATTCTATTTCCGATTGTGATCCTACAGTTTTCGAAAAGGCTGTCAAAGAATCAAAATGGCAAAAGGCAATGGATGAAGAAATTGCAGCCATTGAATTGAACAACATATGGGAGTTGACTGATCTTCTAAAAGGGCACAAAACAATTGGTGTTAAGTGGATGTACAAAACGAAATTGGAGAATGGAAAAGTTGACAAGTACAAGGCGCGCTTAGTAGCTAAAGGCTATAAGCAAGAGTTTGGGGTGGATTATAGATAAGTTTTTGCTCCTGTTGCAAGACATGATACGATCAGACTAGTTATTGCATTGACAACACAACATTCGTAGCCTTTCTTCTAATTGGACGTGAAATTGGCATTCTTGCATGGTGACCTTTAGGAACAAGTATTTATCAATCAACCTCTTGGTTATGTGAAGTTTGGACGTGAAAAAAAGGTTTATAAATTGAGAAAGGCATTATACGGGTTAAAACAAGCTCCACGTGCTTGGTATAGTCATATAGATGCTTATTTTTCCAAGGAGGGATTTAAAAATGTCCATTTGAGCATACACTGTTTACAAAAAATTGGAGATGGAGGAAAGTTGCTCATTGTTTGCTTATATGTGGACAATCTTATTTTTACTGGAAATGATAGTGCTATGTTTGATAGATTTAAAAAATCTATGATGGTTAAGTTTGATATGTCTGATCTTGGAAAGATGCATTATTTTTTGGGTATTGAAGTGGTGCAATCTGCAGCTGGAATTTTTATTAGTCAAAGGAAGTATGTGCAAGAAATTTTGGACAAGTTTCAAATGAAAAATTGCAATTCTGTTAGCATGCCTACTAAAGTAGGTTTGAAGCTTGTTCGTGATCCTAGAGGAAGAAGAGTGAACAACACTCTATACAAGCAAATTGTTGGAAGCTTGATGTATTTGACTGCAACAAGGCGTGATGTAATGTATGTTGTAAGTCTCATTAGCAGGTATATGGAATGTCTGAGGGAGATACATCTTCTTGCCGCAAAAAGAATCCTTTGATACTTGCAAGGGACTACTAGTTATGGGTTGTTCTACAAGAAAGGTGAAAAGTTAGATCTATTTGGCTTTACAGGCAGTGATTATGTTGGAGATCAAGATGATAGAAAAAGCACTTCGGGATATGTTTTCATACCTGGTACGGGAGCTATTTCATGGTCTTTGAAAAAACAAGCAATTGTCACCTTGTCAACAACTGAAGCAAAGTTTGTAGCTGCAACAGCTTGTGTTTGTCAAGCAGTTTGGCTAAAGAAAATAATTGAAGAGTTGCATTTCAAGTAAGAGGGAGCTAGTGCAATTTATTATGACAATAATTCTAGCATCAAACTCTCTAAAAATCCTGTTCTTCATGGAAGAAGCAAGCATATAGATGTGAGATTTTATTTTCTGCAAGATCTTACGAAGGATGGAATAATTGATCTTTTCTACTGCAAAAGTGAAGATCAGATTGCTGACATAATGACCAAGCCATTGAAGTTGCCTACATTTCAGAAGCTAAGGAAGCTGTTGGGAGTTTGTGCACTTGATAAATCTTAATAAACTGAATGTTTAAAAACTTCAGTTTAAGGGAGGAATTGTTACAAGTATTTAATTAATTGTTTTAGTTGTTTATGTCAATAGGAGTTATTTTAGTTTTTACCTGTTCTTGAGGAGAACATGGAGTCTATTTGCACATAAGTACTATGTTAGGAGTTAGTGAGTGGTAGTGGTGTTACTGGATACTGTTAGTGGGTAGTTTTCCTAATTTCTGACATTTTTTCTTGTTGGTTTGAGCTCTATAAATAGAGCAGTATCCTTTTGTGGTAATACATTAGATTTAAAAGCAATTGGAGTTTAGTACTTTATTCTCTCTGTTTCTACTCAATATATCAAACATCTTTTTGTGACAAGTTCAAATGCTCCTTCTAGAATTACTCTTGATTACCTGAAAGAAAAAGAAACGGGAGAAATGAAATTCTTATCTCGATCATTAAAGCATATTTAATGATTCCATTGTTATCCAATTATCTCAACTAGAACAACACAGGTTACTCTATGTAAAAATGCATCTCCACATAAAGCATCTTATTTTGCAGTCCATGCATTGCATAAGTATTTCCATTGAATAAGACATAAATATTTGTTTCTGTCAGGCTGCCAGCATTTATTACAGCTTGCAAGTTGTTCCCTCATCAGAATTCATCAAACCTATCCAAAATAAGTTACCATTTTGTCGAGCATTTCTAAAGATTAAAAGGAAAGATCAGAGACTAGCTTAGTTCACTCTTTTTTTGTTCATAAGAAACGCAGGCACTTTATCCCCCGTGTTACAATAAAAGCTGCAGTTTTAATCCCCTTCTAGTGAAGGTAGCTATTTTCTCTTGTAGAGGTCAAGGACAAAAGGGCGCTTTTTTCCCCTTGGAAAAAAGGTCTTTGGATGAGAATTCAAAGTAAACAAGGTGCATGATAGAATTTAGAAGGAATTAGAGAAGCTTGCAGAATCTTAACAACAATGTTAGAATTACATCAACCAGCCCAGCAAGATCAGAAGACATACAGATCTGGTTACATCTGAGATTAAACTCATTCATAATAACTTAAAGTTTCCTCTGGATAATTGTGGCTGAACATTTTCCACCTTATTCTTATTGACTCTCAACTGTCTTGAATAATAACTATGACATTTGCCAGCTTATTCTAGTTAACCATTAAAGATCTTGAATGAGTCTGCAGAAGGATGATATGATAGTGCTTGTATATTATGATCTGACTTTCCATCTTGCTCATAATATCAGTAACTCATTGTTCAAAGGGTCTTCTGCAGAGCAGAAAGCATACTATTGACTTACTGTATGCTTCTTTGTGGTAAACCAACAGCATTTTCTTTGAAACTATTTAAACAATTCCCTTTTCCTAATGAATATGAGGATCCAATCTTCTTCTTTACAGCAATTTACTAATACTGCTGTGGTCTTTGGTTAATTCTGGGTTTTGTCTTCTCATATGGTAGATATGACAGATGAATGTTTTTGCAGGGTAAGAAGGGCATATGGATCAAATTGCCAATTGAGCTTGTAAATCTTGTTGAACCTGCTGTTAAGGTTAGTTATTGCTCTTGTTGCGCACTTCATAATTGTCCTGGGAATAAATAAGTCAAAATTTTGAGCTTAGAGTAATCTATTTGTTTTCAGTAGTCACATCTTTGTCATGTTGCTTTGCAGGAGGGATTTTACTTCCACCATGCAGAACCTAAATATCTGATGCTTGTGCATTGGCTTCCTAGTACTACTAATACTCTTCCAGCAAATGCCTCGCATCGAGTGGGTGTTGGTGCTTTTGTCATAAATGAAAAGAATGAGGTATGGCTTTGCATCTTATGACATCACTTTGCATAGCAAGTTAAAAGTTTTCACTTTTAGTGACACAATAGAGGGGTTCGTATTGAATCATGTTGTGTCACAGAAGTGGTTTCAGAAAAACCAATTATTATAGGTCCCTTAATTAAATTTTTTAAATCCACTTGCATGATTTTGTTTAGAGGCATTGCTTGGTTTTGCCCTTCATGCTTGATTTTGTAGCCTGACCATCCTTCTACAAGAGGCCTATTCCTCCTTCCACTCTTTGTGCCTCTTCGGGAACAATGATAATAAATTTAAAATCAAAGATGCCACAGTCAAATGTTCGTTCTGAACAATGATATATTCAGTTTTCGTCTAGATATTGGTTGTTAAAGAAAAGAGTGGAAGATTTCGTGGAACAGGAGTGTGGAAGCTCCCTACAGGAGTCGTTGATCAGGTATGTTGATCTGGTAAGTTGATACAATTGTTGTAAAACAATTATAGCCATAACAGTAGTAATAAAAGCAGTTTTGCAGAATAGACTTATCAGTAACATCCGTAAAATTGATGAAACATTGGCTTTTGGCATTTTTTTTGCATGCATAAGTCTTTTTGTTTCTACAGGGGGAAGATATTTGTGATGCAGCAGTTCGAGAAGTAAAAGAAGAGACGGGAGTATGTTACAATAACTAGCTGTTCTATTGGCAATTGAGAAATTTCAAATTTGCAGCATGCAATTTGGCTCTAATGGAGAGTTTTGTTGCTCACTGGGCATTTTTGTGTTTCAGATTGACTCAAAGTTTGTGGAAGTACTAGCTTTCAGGTAATTATCTCAAAAGTCATTCAGTTCTTTGTACATTTAAATGTTGATTCCATTTGCATATTGTACCTCATGTTTAATCTCCCTAAGTAGATGATTTAACACTGGTCACGTTGTTTGATCCAATTTGGATTTTGATCCAGTGAGGGCTTATTATCCTTGTGGTGTTTTTGACTATTCAAAATACTAATTACCTTTTAAATTGAAAAGAATTTGCCATGCACCATATTCATTTTATTTACATTCTAAATTCACCTACTAACTGATTGTTCTGCATATTCTATATTAAACATGTAGATTTTGTTCCTCCACATTTGCTCTCAATTTGTAGTTATCTTTTTGTCTTGTCTTATGCATCTAATTTATATTCTTAATTTTCTGTCAGATTTGTAATTTCTTCTTTTAAAATGTTCCTCCATATTTTCTGTCAGATTTATAAAATTCATGTCCCTCATTTCCAGACAAAGTCACAAGTCATTCTTTGAGAAGTCGGATTTATTCTTTGTGTGCATACTGGAGCCGCTTTCCTTTGACATTCAGGCACAGGAAACAGAGATAGAAGCAGCACAGGTACACTTGATCGCTCTGGTGATCAACAGAGAAGGTTTTTACTGTCACTTGAGCATATTTAAGAAGAATCTTTCTTGAACTAGAATTTGAGAAAGTTTAGAAAAGCATTGTAGGTTTATTATTGGTGATGCCTCTATAAAAATCTTGCTAGATGCCCAATAGTTGTCATTAAGGTGCATGATTTTATGGCAATCCTTTGAATCAGAGGGTTCCAGGTACTGATAATAAAGCCTCATACAAGTGCTTTCTTGCAAACAGTGGATGCCTTTTGAAGAGTATGCAGCCCAGCCATTTGTCCAGAATCACGAGCTTATGAAGTCCATTGCTGATATAGGCTTGGCAAAAAAGGATGGACGATATGCTGGATTTACCCCTGTGCCTGTGGCAACTATTTTTTCGGAGAAGAAATCCCCTTTGTATTTCAATAGAAGTGGCCTCAACCAGCAATAAAATTTGTAGTATGAATTTCTCTTTTGATCTTTCTAGACAAGTTGATTTTATTGGTTCCGTTAGATTCTCTTCCTATGAAGAGTCTGAAAATTGGTTACTAAACCCAGGCCACTTCCTCCCCAAATCCCCGTCTTTTTTGTTCCATAGAAAGGGTTAGAAACAAGCCCCTAATAGCACATTTGTGCCCCACAGTCGAGTGGGAAATTGAATAAAAATTGTAGTTTTCTCCACAGTTTGGGGGTCGAATTCATTCGTGGTATTGGCACCAAGGCTCTAATATATATATAATTATATATATACACACATACACACACTCTTATTCATAAATGCTCTGTACCCTTTTTCCAAGTATAATTTAGAATAAAGTATTTAATTGCCAAATAAAACAAATATCGATATTATCGAAAATCAAATACACATCCCTAATTACAAATACAATGGCTTCCTACTCTTCCGTAATGCAAGAAATAAAAGTTTTGAAAATAAAGAGGGTAATACAACTTGTTAATTTCGTTAATTATATAGCCACTATACGATTCTAATAAAGATTAATTTTTTTTTTTTTACAAAACCAACACATTCTCAACTCAGCATACTTTTGTACGAGAAATTGCTTTTGAGGCAGAACTAATAACATTTCCAGCATAATCCCTAATCGAAATACCAACCCCATCTTTTCCATCTTTGAGGGCAGCATCCACATCCAACTTGTAGTCCCCTTTGCATTATAAATTAAGCTTGGTTTGCTGCATTCACGCCCTGGTTATATATGTATCTCAGCCATGCTGGGAAAAATTGCACGTTGGAATTCAGTAAGTCAATGGTTTTGAAACAATCTCATAATCAACCATATACATCTACCAATTGAAAACCAAATTGCCCTTATTTCCCCACCATATTATCAACCAATTACTATTTTTCTAAAGCCACTGAAAAGAAATCAAGCGCCTCTCGATAAATTATGAACATGCATGAATCCCTGCATTTTGCCAAACTTGAAACAGCAAACGAACATCACTTTCAGTCCAAGAATCCATAAGGAGCTAGCCTCGTTGCCATATGCTTCCAAACTGGGA
Source organism: Voacanga thouarsii (assembly GCA_026120185.1). Lineage (NCBI taxonomy): Eukaryota > Viridiplantae > Streptophyta > Magnoliopsida > Gentianales > Apocynaceae > Voacanga > Voacanga thouarsii. The sequence goes on from JANUWF010002093.1 coordinate 429,609, forward strand.
TAATGCCTAACAGACTTTCCAACGCAAAATACTGGATCATTTAGTCACTGAAATTTCTCCAGAAGATGTCTCACCACCCTTATTCTATCCGTAAAATTCAAAAACCAATTTTATACATGCATGCCGATTTTATTATGAATTGACACGATTTGGTAAAAAATTATACAAGTTGATTTTCACCACATAATTTACATAAGAGGATGGACTGAATGAGCTTTATAAGCCGGTGCCATAATCAATTAGATCAGAAATATAAAGAGAATTGCTCAAAAGCAAATTCCTAGCGAGCTGGTTGATGATGTTGCCAATTAACCTCAACCATCTAATTAAAATGAATTGCCAAATATACGAGGGCAAAATTACCAAACCGTCACATATAAAAAATTAGAAATATAAAACTTTCAAAATATTCATAGATAGAGAGTTAGGGTTCTGTGACATCCTTACTTTGCCACCATTGGAAATTTAAAAGCTTCCATGTTGTGGAAACCCAAAATTTTCCGATTTTAGTTTGCATAATTCATTCCATTTTCGCCATGTAATTTAGAATCCTCCCTTCCAAACAAAATTTTACACAAATATAATTTAGATAATCATAAAGCTTTTGACGAAGTAGACATGCAATGCAGAAAGTGATTGTAACATTAAGTTTATCAATACATCCTTTCGAAGTTTTGATAAAAGCTTTCCTTCTATCCCATGTTTTCTCTTATGCACAATTATTATCGCTTAGCATAATTAAAAAAAAGAAAGAAAGTGAAAATGTATCTAAACTCAGATAAGAAAATAAGCAAGACAATTTAAAAGGTAATAATTAATCGTGAAATTCAAATGAATTAGCATGCAATTTCATGAAATGAGAGTGGCGCTTTAGGTCCAAACTAACCTAAAAGGCTGTTAGCGATTGTAAGAAGGCTGAGTGTAGAACAAAAGTTGGGCAATTGTCACAACAAATCCTGCATCGGATTGAACAACTCGGTGCCGGATCCAAACTGAGGATTCCAGCGCCGAGTTGAACAATCTGGTGCTGGTTTGCAGCTGGTTGTTCAAGCCCGCGCAGTGTTGCCAGTGGGAACCTCAAGCCGGTGCAGGATGGTTCCCACACCACACGGTTCCAGCTCCGGCTCGAACAAGTCGGGGCTGGATTATCGGCACTGCATTTTGCATATATATTACTTTTCGAATATATATATATATATATATTGGCACTACATTTTGCATTTCCTATACAAATATATTTGTATCTGGTCTACAACATTTTTTTTAATCTCTTTTTTGTATAAGGGTAGTATGTTTAATAAGAGGGGGAGATGCGATTATATTCGAAATTAATTAATTGTGACTTTTTAATCAAATACTATAATTATTTATTTCTTTTTTTTTCAATAAATTTAATTGGTTTTAAGATGCTTATTCTATAGTTCACGCATTTTTTGCATTTCTGGGCTTTGCTGTACACTGACAGACATAGGTATTTTCATTTTCCCGCACAATAAACTTTTTCAAATAAACAAGCTATACGATTTCAGATTAAAAATGAGAAAAACATAACAAAATCTGAAAAATCAACAAAATAAGGATCAAAAAGTGAAAATACAACAAAATCACTCAGAAATCAATAAGAACAATATAACAATAAACTCATTGACTCATATGTACATTCGAGGCATGTATATCACTTTACTGAGTTTTTTCAGAATTCGAAAAGGTAGATTTTGAGTTCTGAAAATTTAGATAAAAATCCGTGATACCGAGTTAAACAATCTGATGATGGTTTGCAAATGGTTGTTCTAGTGTGAAATTCCATACAATAACAAGCATCAATGTCTAATAAGCATGCTATAACTATTAGGTTGTTATAAAATTAGGGTAGTGTTAGAATAAAATCTTCACACTACACACTAATAAAACTCTAACTATTTTGCACAAGAATTTCTCTATTTCTTTTCTCTCACAATTTTCTCTAATCTTTCTTTCACAAAATAATGGTGTGTTACAAGCTTAGAGAATAGCTCTATTTATAGAGCTCTAATTAGTGGATTACATCATGGCATACATCATCTTCCACTAATCTTAATTAGTGGTGTCTCCACTAAATGGTGGACATCCATAAAAATCTTCCAATAATTCACATAAATTCATAATTAGTGGAGCCTCCACTAATTAATAAAGATTCCAATAATTCATAATACTCCCCCTTGGATGTCCATCCATTACATAAAGAATATGCCTCGTTAAAACCTTACTAGATAAAAACCCAGTGGGAAAAAAATCTAGTGAAGGAAACAGAGTACACTATTCTATATGTCCATTTATTACTCTCCCTGATGAGATGATTCCTTTAAATCTTTAAACCGACGCATGCCGATTTTATATCTCAACTTTTCAAATGTTGCAGTTGGTAAAGTCTTCGTGAAAATATCTGCGAGGTTATCACATGACCGAATTTGTAGCACATCAATTTCACATTTCTTCTGGAGTTCATGAGTAAAGAAGAATTTTGGTGAAATATGTTTTGTCCGATCTCCTTTAATATATCCTCCTCGTAATTGAGCTATGCAAGCTGCATTGTCTTCATAAAGAGGAGTGTGAATACCTTTGATTGATGATAATCCACAACTTTCTCGGATATAATGAATCATGTATCTTAGCCATACACATTCTCGACTTGCTTCATGAATGGCTATAATTTCAGCATGATTTGAAGAAGTAGCTGTTATAGATTGTTTCGTAGAACGCCATGATATAGCAGTATTTCCACATGTAAATAGATAGCCCGTTTGAGAACGTGCTTTATGTGGATCAGATAAATAACCAGCATCTGCATAACCTATCAATGTTGGACTGGTTTTATTTGAATAAAATAATCCGATATCAATTGTACCTTGGAGATATCGAAGGACTTGTTTAATTCCATTCCAATGTCGTCGTGTTGGTGAAGAACTAAATCTTGCTAATAAATTGACGACAAAAGCAATATCGAGTCGTGTATTATTAGCAAGATACATCAATGCACCAATTGCATTTGAGATATGGTACTTCGGGACCAAGGAGTTCTTCATCATTTTCTTGAGGTCGGAAAGGATCTTTATCCACATTTAATGATCGTACGATCATTGGAATACTCAATGGATGTGCTTTGTCCATGCAAAATCTTTTTAGCACTTTTGCTTGTATATGTTGATTGATGAATAAATGTTCCACTCTCCAAATGTTCAATTTGTAAACCAAGACAAAATTTGGTTTTACCAAAATCCTTAATTTCGAATTCTCTTTTTAAATAATCAATTGTTTCTTGGAGCTCTTCAGGAGTTCCAATAAGATTAATATCATCAACATATATAGCTAATATCACAAATTTAGAACCGATTTCTTAATAAAAACGCATGGACATACCTGGTCAGTTTTAAATCCCGCTTTCAATAAATATTCACTAAGACGTGTGAACCACATGCGCCCAGTTGCTTTAGGCCATATAATGATTTCTGCAACTTGATGGAGTAATTTTCACGAGGATAATGTTTATATGCTTCAGGCATATGAAATCCTTCGGGGATTTTCATGTAAACATCATTTTCTAAATTTTCATACAAGTAAGTAGTGACAACATCTAATAGGCGCATATCTATCTTTTCATGTCTTGCTAAGTCGATAAGATATCGGAGTGTAATAGCATCAACAACGGGAGAATAAGTTTCATCATAATCAATACCTGGTCTTTGTGAAAAACCTTGGACTACTAATCGTGCTTTATATCGAACGATTTCACTCTTTTCATTGTGCTTTCGCACAAATATCCATTTGTAGCTAACAGGTTTTACACCTTCTGGTGTTCGGACTGCGAGTCCGAAGACTTCACGTTTTGCCGGTGCATTTAACTCCGATTGAATCGCATCTTTCCATTGCGGCCAATCTTTTCTATGCCGAGCATTCATCAAGCGATATTGGTTCGGGATCATCATTATCTGTGTAACATCAAGAGATATATTGTATGCAAATATATTATCAATAACAATTTCTATCCGATTCTAACTTCTACTGGAAGTGGTATAATTGATAGAAATTTCGGTGTTACTTTCATCAACTTACGGTTCTTTGTCATCGGTTCTCTCTTGGTCTTTATCATTCTTTTCTTCAATATGATCTTCGGATCATTTAATCCTCTTTTCTTTCGAGGATTTTTATCTTTAGAACCAAGAGGTCGGCCATGCTTACGGCATGCTTTTGGCTCAGCGACTATATGTAAAATCTTTTGTTCTGTTGGAACTTCAATTAGAATAGGAGCATTTATAAGCGGCATATGCGATTTTGTTACTCTTCTAGAGTCAACAAAAGTGTACGGCATTTGATTTGCAATGCTTTACAAATGAATTATCTTTTGAACTTCAAGTTCACACGCGCTTGTATGTGGATCAAGATAATTTAATGATGTTGTCCAATCACGATCTTTCTTGTCTTGTTTCTATTCTCCCCTAATTTAGGGAATAATGATTTCACAAGAGAATAAGAAAAGAAATATAAGAAAATGATGACAAGTAGGAAATGCCAAGAAAAATATCTCCTTTTTTTTTTTTTCACTCTTCCCGGTACTGAGCTTTTCCTCTTCCTCTCTTGTCTTTTCTTCTCCTCCGACCCTCTACCTACCATCTACCTCTTCTTCTTCCTCATACGAGATATATATATATATATATATATATGTATCGATATATATATCGGTTATCGAGTCATTAGTAAACATCAAAAACAAAAATCACAAAGCGAGATATGGAGACTCGTAATTCATTTGAGACATGGTCAAATTTTGACTTAGTTTCGCGACGAGATGTTGATGTATTTTCATTTCCAAACCAACCGCTTCGCCTAATTCGAACACGAGAAGATTTTGATATGTTTTCCTTTCCAAACCAACCGCTTACGCCTAATTCGAACGCGAGAAGATTTTGATATGTTTTCCTTTTCAAACCAACCGCTCTGTCTAATTCGAACGCGAGAAGATTTTGATATGTTTTCCTTTCCAAACCAACCACTTCCTCCTAATTTCGGGTGAGATACCTTTGATGGCTTCCATTTGTTTTTAGTGTGCTTGATAATGAAATTAAACTCTCTTTTGGTTTGTTTTTTATGTAAATCGGTGGAAGTTTTGAACATACTTGCTTTGGACCAAGTTGATGCTGCTCCTACAAGAGGCTGCTTTTGATATTGTTCCTCTTGATACTATTCCTTTGAATGAGGATATGCTTGTGCATGATCCTTTCTACTCTCTAATGGATTTTGAACAAAGCGAGAATATGTTTCGAGGTTATTATACATTTAAACATGGATTTTGAATGGTATTACCTTTACTTGATATTATTTTCTTTTTCTAGGAGAAATAATGAGTGGTCTTGGCGAGCGAAGTCGGAGTAAGTACTCATGAAATGCATAATATCGAAGTTCAAGATATTATTGCGAGACAAAATTCCTGGGGAGAAGAAGATGATTAAGAGGCGAGAGAGAGAAGAAGGGCAATAACTCTCAAACACTATCAAGAGAAACAATTTCGCAGTACTTTTACCTACCAATCATGAGCGCGACCAAAGAGCTGAATATTGGCATAACCAGTCTCAAGAAAAGATGTAGGGAGTTAGGAATTCGTCGATGGCCTCACGGGAAATTGGTGAGCTTGGAGACCATAATCAAGAATGTTCGGGTTCTCTCTCATACATACTTATAATTTGTAAGTATGAAACTATGAAAGATTTATAAGTAAATAACCGATGATATCACTTCGATTTACGGGATATGCAAAATAAAGAAGAAGGAGGACATATGGGTGAGAAGAAATTACAAGAAGCCATTGCGATACTTGGAATGTGAAAAACGAGTTGGTGGAAGAAAGTCTTAATACGCGGTTAGAGGACCAAACACAGAAATTGAGACAAGCATGCTTCAAGGCCAAATATAATAAGAAATATAATAAACTTAAGGAGATCATAAAATCTCAAGACTCATTTCGCGATAATTTTACGGCTAATTCTGTTGCTAGTCTCGATGTTGGCTCAAAAGGGAAAGAAAAGGAGGAGGATGTCGAAAAAGAGGAGTTGAAGTCCATAATTACTAATTGTTTGTCGTCCTCTAATGTAAATATTGAAAAAGAACAATTACAAACCTTCATCTTACATTTGTCGACTCAATTACAAAAGAGCAACTATAAGCATGTATCATCAAGTTCATATGAACACTAGTGATATGAATAAAAGATGTGATGCTTATTATTAATGGAAATATCTTTTTCCCTTATTATCTTTTCTGTTCCACTTCGGGTGGCGAGTATTTCTCGTGATAAGGGAAATATCGAGTGTGTCCATGACCATAACCACGGCCACTTTGCCACAACTACGATTATAACGATGGCTTCTCTGGAGCCAACAACATTCACTTCAGGAGTCTTTGTTGAGCCGATTCATTCGGCTTCATGATTTCTCAATAATAACTCATGTTAAAGTTTGTCAATTTTGGATACCATTTTTCTCGATATTATTCTTGTAGAACATGAAAAGTGGAGAATGTCTTCTCCAATATAACTTCATCGGTAACTTTTTCTCAGTAAAATTTTTAACTAAGATGTAGTTTTATACATCACGGAGTTCACGGTTTTACAATCTTGCAACTTCGGGTGCAACCATTCATACCGTGCGGTGGGTAGTACGACCATCTTCAGGTGGTCAAATCTTTCTTTTTATCCACATGACATATGGATCTCCCTTTTTTTTTAGCATTTAGATGCATTTTTGTATGACATATAAAATTTTTTTTTCAGAAATATCAAGGGCTACAAATTCGAATTTAGCGAGATCAATAAATGCGTACTTGTCTTCTGGCTTTAATAACGGCAGAGACTCGTGCTGATAACGTGTTATAAAATTAGGGTAGTGTTAGAATAAAATCTTCACACTACACACTAATAAAACTCTAACTATTTTGCACAAGAATTTCTCTATTTCTTTTCTCTCACAATTTTCTCTAATATTTATTTCACAAAATAATGGTGTGTTACAAGCTTAGAGAATAGCTCTATTTATAGAGCTCTAATTAGTGAATTACATCATGGCATACATCATCTTCCACTAATCTTAATTAGTGGTGTCTCCACTAAATGGTGGACATCCATAAAAATCTTCCAATAATTCACATAAATTCATAATTAGTGGAGCCTCCACTAATTAATAAAGATTCCAATAATTCATAATATAGGTAAATTAATAATTTCATAGTACTGTATAAATGGTTTGACTAATGCACGGCAAAAGCTTTCTTAGCCCACAGCCAAACTTGATAATTACGCAATACTTTATTTTAACCAAAAAAAAAAAAAAAGTTGTCATTGACAGTCAATTGAAAATTAGAGAAAAACTTTGACTAAGATTATAGTACAATTCTTTTAACAAGATGCATGTAAAAATTAGATCGATCAATTAAAAAAAAAATCATATTTTATTCCTTTTTTGACTAAGACATAAAAATAGGTGTTTGGGCAGCGTTAGGACTCATGAGGATGCTCCTTCTTTCATTAGAAAGCAAACAACAGGTAACCAAATCAATTCCTCCAAGGCCTTTATTTGTCTAGTCTGCGAAATCTACAGAAGAATCCAAATATAAATGGCACCCTACGCCGCTGAACCTACTCGTCGGTGATAGTTATTGTTTGGATTGTTCAATTTTAGTAGTCTGGCTACAAGGGTTTGACAAGCCTACTAACTGGCTGATAGCTCACAGCACAGTACCCAGAGGAAAATTTTTGAAGCCTGTAAATGCTTTATAACCCATTGTAAGCACTCAGCACTCCACCAAAAAATACACCTTGGAGTAAGTGCGGCGTTGCTAAAAAGTCATACACTATATGATGTACCCTTACACTACTCCATGTTCAACTATTTGACCATCGTCTTTGTTATGTCAAAATGAATATCTTAAGTTGACAATGAGTATTTAGATCTATTTTTATATACTATTCATACTTCGCATCAGAATTTTATATGAGATTGAAATGCCACATTTATATTCTCTTAGAGGTAACTCTTAACATGTACAGTGTAACGCTCAATTCTCACACCGGGAATTAGTTATCTACTTTGATACTATTAAATATCACACCCCGTAACCAAAGATGACAGGGCAATATTCCAAATGAAAAAGATGTCGAACCCTGAACAATCCAACTGATTCTATATACACAAAACATTTTAAACTATCATTAATTAAACTCAAAGTATATTGTCTCCAAAATATTAAATAAGATGTAAAAATATAAGTGCTCGTTCAAATACAGAACATAATTCATTAACTCCAAGGAGCAATCTAGTTAAAACTAGAATTCCATTCATAAGCTAAACTTAACAATTCAACGCAAGCCAAGCTCTAAATTTTTATCACTCTAATAGTCCTTCTTAAACTATTCTTCTAACTCTTCTTCATTTAATTGGAAGTCTGCAGAATGATAGATAAGAGGTGAATTCACTAACTCAGTAAGAAAATATAACTTACTTGAGATTATGTTATATATTGCTAACTTTTCAAAGGTTAAGATAATGCAAAAATTCTTTCAGAAAAACTTTTCTTTAATGATTCATCGGCCCTTTTTAAGATTAAAAGGATTTGGTTCGGACCACCATAATAAGTTCTAAATAACAGAGGAGGATTACATCAACGAACAAAGAGTAAAACATTTTTGTTTTTTAAACAGGGGAAAGATGATAGAAGGACGCTAGTGCTGCCCAGGCTGAAGAAGTTGGCACCAATTTAGTGAACATAGACCGTAGCACTGGAATGTCTTGGGAACAACAGAAACAAGCCAAAACAGAACATCTCAGGCCATAGTTTGTCATACCAATAACAAAACTCAGTTCATGCCCTTTTTAAAACTTTAAGGAACGAAATAAAATAACCTATTTTCAGAATAAATAACATTTTCATATGGATAACTCATTTCATTCATTAAATTCAAAGCATTCGAATTAAATTTCTTTTCAACGCTAAATTATACTTGGAGAAAGGTTCTATTTAACTGATATCAATTCTTTAACTATTATATCCCGTTAAGAGAATAGTTAAAATAGAACTGAATATTATATCCCTCAGTAAGAGCCAAACATAAGACTTAGTATTATATCTCCTTTGCCATGGGCAAGTACACAGAATTGTTTGGGGAGTCCCTACCATCACTATCCACAAACATAGACAACTTATGTATCAGAATTCAATACAAAATGAAAGTTTCATGAAAGCCATACACGTAGTGCAGAACATTCATATTAACTTTATCAATAGAATCATTCAAAATATCATACTCAATCCAATTTGTATACCAACATAAGTTTTTCATGAATTTCAAAAAAAAAAAAAAAAAATTCTGATTAGAAAATCAAAGAATAGGAATGAAGAGAAACACAGATAAGCCAAGGATATTCATGAAACTCAGAAGAATCACAAAGTCAAAGAATACTTTTAACGCCTCCAAACTTTTCTAAACAGCTACAAACCCAAATTTCAGAAACTTAATCAGAATGTAGCAAAATCTTCTTTTCCCCAGTTTCAAACCCTATGTAAAACGTTGACCTAATAAAAAAATAATATAAAGCACTTCTAAAGGAACCATTAGAGAAATTACTCCTAACTTAGCTAATTGTTGACTAACCCCTAACTTACTACAGTTAACAATTTAATTCAAAACCTCATGGGCTTCGATCCCACTTATTAAAGCTTTAAAAAAGAAGAGAAAGAGCCCAAAATAGAAAAGAGCTGGCGGCTCACAGTCACTTAACCCAGAAATTCTGGAAAATGGTGCTATTTTTGCACCAAATTCTGACAGAGGGGCAGCTGAAATCGGGATTCCGTTTATAGTGAGGTCGCATTTAGGGAATGCAACCTCAACCCATTTTCTTTTTTTTTTTTAGAATGGCTGAGTTTGAGGTCGCATTCCCTGAATGCGACCTCAGAAGTTCTGGTCGCATGCATGGAATGCGACCTGCAGGTCGCATTATATCCACCATTCTTCCCCGCGTCGTCGTTCCTGTGCAAAAACTCAGCAAATATTCAGTCCACTCGCCCCTCTCCCCGCCCGTCCCCTCTTCGCCGGAAAGCATTCGCCGCCGACTGTCCTTCCCCGCAGACATCAAAGCTTGCGGACATTCAACCAATTTTTGCACTCCCTTCTTAAAAGCTGTCATCCGTAAGCACATATCCTTTTCTAATCTATAGTGCTTGCACATTCTTTTTCATTTATTTATTGAGAAGCATTTGCTTTTGATGTCACTTAACTCTCTATGTTTATGCAATATTTAGGTTTTGAATCTTTAGATTGATTTATAAGTTTATGTCATTATCCTTACTGATTAGGATACTTAATGATTAGGATATGTGCTTACTGTTAACAACTCAATTTCATCATTCAACCATCAACTCCCTTCTTAAAGCTATTTCAATGATGTATACAGACATCAAAGCCTTGGAACCAAAACTACTTCGAAGTTAAGGGAACTAAAAGCTGAAATGTTTGACTGAAAATTACTGTGTGTTGATTGGTTAAACTAATTTGCTGCAAGCTGAAAATTACTAAAACAATCTAGACCCTAAATGCTAGATAAACAAACACGCGGCTATTACAGGACTGAATATTTGTTACAAACCACTAAAAATAGTTTCAACTTTATTACATATGTGATTTTTCAAATTCTCTTGGTCTTTTTTTTTTTTTTTTTGCATTTTACATCACTTAGAATTTAGAAAAACTAAGCCCTAAAGTCTCTTGCTTGCCTCATCCCAATTGTTGTTACCAGCTTGAATTCAGTAATGGTAGTTATTTGATTTGCAAATGAAAGATCAGAAAAATGAGCCCCATTTTCTCCATTCTTGTTCTGGAACTATAATTGAATGTCTTTAGTTACAAAAGGAAAAACTCATCTTCAATAAGGTTAGAAATGTAGACTTTTGTTTTATGCTTTGTGACAAATATGACTTAAGTAATGCAGAGATCTTGTGAAGAATTAGGAGAGTTATCTTTAGATTGACTCTTTTTTGAATGAGATAAATCAGAGGTAGTGGAATTATTAGCTGGGAACTAAATAAGGCAAAAATAGAGAATCATAGATTTGATACCGCTTGAGTAGCTGTGAGACAGCTTTCTTGGAGGGCGGCAGATGATTTTTCTATTTTCCTTTTTTTTGGGGGGGGGAGGTGGCGATTTTGATAATTCTTAAGGGTGTATTTGGATTGGAAGTATAAAGCAGCCATTTTTAAAAAATAATAATTAAAAATAAATATAAATATAAATATAACCTAAAATAATAAAAATGTAAGTGAATAATAAAACTGTTAAAGTTTCACAAATAAAATTCATTTGCTTTAGGTCTATTTTTTTTAGTCAAAACAAGCACTAACTAAAACAGTAAAATTAAAAAAATAAATAAATAAATTCAACCCAAGTGCAAACAAAAAACCCAAAAAGAGTATTTTGAATTTTGCATGCTAAAAGCAAACAAAAAGGATATGATAAATGTGGGGGGATTTAAACAGTCTAAGTGTAAACATGGTGAATTTAAGTTTTAGCTACATAGTTCTCTGTTCAAGCCATTGCTTTGGCTATTATATACTCATTACACTTCATATTTTTTGAGTGTCTATAATGCGCATAGATACAATCGTAGTTTAATTATGTGATCCTAATTTAAATAGGTACAATGGATCACATGCACATAGATATTCATTCGGGTCCTCTCGTCGATGGTTTACTATCTCTTCAGTCGAGCCATCGTTCATCTTTGGTATGGTCCGGTGATCAGCATACTTGTGACATTCCATTGGTGTATAGACGATACGATTCCTCATTTTGGGAGCATACGCCCTTTTCCGATAGAGTTGCGGAGTTAGTGAATAGGGCTGGTTTTGGTGGAGTCAGACGAGCTGGACACATCCAGGTTGATCATGCTCTCGTTACCGCATTAGTAGAGCGATGGCGTCAGGAGACCCATACATTTCATTTCCCTATAGGAGAGGCTACAGTGACACTGGAGGATGTTGCGATATTATGGGGCCTTAGAGTAGATGGGGATGTGGTGATAGGGCCTCCTTATCACTATAGTAAAGGTGATTGGATTAACCTTTGCGATAGACTTCTTGGCATTAGGCCACGGGCCGAGGACATACGGAAAAATAGGATTAAGAAGGGTTCTATTGAGGAGGCCTTAGATTTTGTTTTGGCCGATGATGCTATTGATGACATCGTCCTGCAGCGTGCTCGTTGCCTTATCTTCCTATTGATTGGGGGCCTATTGTTCTCTGATAAGTCGGGGAACCTGATCTACTTGAGATACCTACTTCTCCTCGAGGATTTGGAAGCATGCGGGATGCTCAGCTAGGGTAGTGCTTGTTCTAGTATTCTTGTATAGATGCCTGTGTCAAGCCTCTCTCGGGTCTGCGCAGGAGATTTGTGGACCGATGGTCTTACTCCAAGTACGAATTCAAATATTTTTTATATTTTATGTTTATCTAATAAACATGTGTGCTACGAGTCTAACACATTTGTGACTATGTTGTAGCTATGGGTATGAGAGCATGTTCGGGTTGTACGGTCAGAGCGGAGTATGCCTCTCGATGATCTCCCACCCCTTGCACCCTATGGTGCTCGATGGGACGTTCCAGTACAGTTTTATCGGACGTCCACACATGTTCTCGTGACATATCGCTCCCAATTAGATGCCCTATCAGACGATAATGTGAGTATATATAAATACTTTATTTAAATTTTTTTATTTATTTGACATTAACAATTCCGAACAATGATGTGACAGTTTATCTGGCGGCCTTATCAGACTGATTTGGTTAGTTTTCTCCCCCTATATGTTTGGAGGGACCCGATATCTGGAGGTCACGTATAGCGTTGATTAGTTGGGAGGTCGTCGAGTTATATTTTCCAGATCGAGTGATACGGTAATTTGGGATGCTTCAATCTATTTCGATAGACTGTAATACGAGGATTGACCTGCACTTGGTTGATAGGCGAAGCAATCCCTCTAGAGATTACAGAATATATCATGCGCCGTATTTTCAAATGTGGGCTACTCAAGCAGACTTTGTCGAGACCACTACGATGGGCGTTTCGGTCGCAGTGGATTACATGCAATAGTATAGGGACCGTACCCGTCTACGCATCGGGAACCCCATCACTCTTGCGTCTTTCTCTCGAGGTATCATTCTATTGGGTTTAGTACAGTTGTCATGGTATGTATTTTATTTGGTAACGGTAGGAGTTAATAATTTGATAATTCCTTTAATTATTCACAAAATTTTTCGAATGATGATTTCAATCTGATATTATGCGACGATGTATGACAGTGGCTGAACGCCACATTCATAGCGCCGACTCGGTGTCTCGAAGAGCATTTATTGATATTCGAGATATGTGCGCCTGAAGACTTGCAGCTAGTCATCAGGATCATGAGCGCTATGCTGGACCAATACCGATCGATTCAGGCACGCCGACCATCCCAATAACACAGCCTATGTTGAGGCCCCGGGATCTTGTTGATGGACGTATACACCCAGGATTGAGGCGTGGGGGCAGGAGGCCCCGAGTTCGAGCGCATTCTCCACTTCACGATCCCGCTCCAGAGGGGGTGCCTCAGTAGCCGGAGGTTCAGGAGCAGACGGGAGATGGCACACAATTCAAGATTGGGACTGATATTGCACCAGATGATCTGCTTGGTCATGACTTCGTTGTCATTCCCGTTCACTCTCCTCGTACCACAGCGGGCGTGTTCAATCACAGGGATGCGGGCCAATCTTTCCAAGACCAATGGACATACACTTCTTGCATTGAGGAGCTTTCAGTACGTCCCTTTCGCGGTATAGTCTGTCACCGACGACGTAGACTTGGCGCACCAGCAGCATGCCAGATTCCCGATCTCGAGCCAACTCCTGTGCCAGCAGTAGACCAGCTACCAGATTCCGTGCCAGTTTCACCCCATCTCGATGATCTCGTGCCAGCTCCACAACAGCCTCCAGACGACGACGAGCCAGCAGGTGGTGGGAGACCAAGATGAAAGATTAAACCTAGCCGTCCGTGTGTGCTCTCACCACATTAGGTGTACTTGGTGATTTTATTTTTTGATACTTTACTTTCGTTGTCATTGCTTATAGTGTACAGGTTATGGATTTCATTTTGTTTGGTACTCTGCTTTTAGACTTTACTTATGGATTTTATTTCATTTGGTACTCTGCTTTTGGACTTTGCTTACAGTGTTCAGGTTATGCATTTCATTTCATTTGGTACTCTGGGTTTGAACTTTGCTTATAGTGCACAGGTTATAGATTTTATTTCGGGCAGGAAATGGAAAAAAAAAAAATTCAAGGTCGCATTCTATGAATGCGACCTCTACGAGCATATTTCAATCCCAGCTTCAGCATCTACAACCAGATCTGGAGATTTTCATTTTCGGGCGAGACTTAGCAACATTGTAATGCTGCTGCAAAATGGGTGTTTGATGGGTAGCTCAGATTGGGCCTATTGATTTTGGACTTCAATCTACTTAAAAAGGTAACATCAATGCATTCTGGTTGATTTTATTTATAATTTTACAAGTCATTCTTTCATATTACTTGCTCATTTTCATTATTTCCTCACATTTATCAGATTGTGCCCACATTGTAATGATGAATGCATTGGATCCCCCTATTGTGCTCTGTTTTTTTTGGGATTGTCAAATTCAGCGGGATTATCGAGGCAGCATATGGTTTGATGGGGCCATTAAAAAAATCTGGATACTCCGATGTCGGATATCGTATGCTGAACTACTTGAAAAGGTCCGGAACTACCTTGGACTGGGAGGGAGAAATGTGATATTGAAGATTACACTTCGACATCCATTCTTGTATGGATCTGATCAACAATATGCTGCGAATGATTTTAGCAATGATGATGATATGAAGGTTTTATGGATGCTGCCAAATGAGTTTAAGTCACAGAGCATCCAATTTCATGTTAGCTATTCAGACTTGACATCTCAACACACAGGTCACTTGGCCGGGTTGTCTCCACCAACGGGTTCATTCCTGGCAATGCTTAACCAAGTTACGGGTTTGGGGCACACGATGAATTCATTATCCTAAGTTCCCACGGGCATAAGGATGGAAGACTTGAACAACATACGCCCCCAATCATTTTACCAACCAGTGGAAAATACAGGTGCAACATTTAACATTGCTGTAACTGGATATATTAATTCAACTGGTAGTAATATTGAGACAGTCGATGTTGGTCACACATCTGAAGGTTTGGCAAGAAGGAATAACTTGATCATCCCCGAGCAACTACTGGTTCAAACACAAAGTCGACGGGAGGTGGATACGTATCCAGCAGACGACAACCGATTGCATGCTAGCACTATCCTAACAGATATAGCATCTCAATCGCATTTGGCCATAGGTGTAGTAAATGTTGATTTAATGTTGCATGGTGACTTTCACTGGCTTGGAAGGACCAGTGAATTGGTATGACACGGATGAGAGTGAAGAAAGTGACATTGCAGCAAACATTTCTGCATATGAAATGCAAGATGAGATGAATGACATGGTGGGGCCGTCTAACAGCATTTCTCAAACAGCAACACTTCCAATATTTGATGATGTAGCGGGGCCTTCTAATACCTTTTCTCAATCAGTAAGATTTCCAATATTTGATGATGTAGGGTCTGGTGCATGTGCTAACGAGTCACTCAGCAGGCACTCAGTCAATGTTATAAGAAGTTGGTCTGACACTGACACTGATTTGCATCTAAACATGAGATTTCAGAACAAGAAGGAGGCTATATATGCAGTCAGAAAGTGGTCTATTCAAGTAGGTCGGGAATTCAGAGTCTTGGAGAGTAAGAAAGACTCCTGGTATGCTAAGTGTAAGCATTCAAGTGCTGGCAATCCTTGTTCTTGGCATATTCGCGTTATACATAAGAAGACTCATGGACAATGACATATAACAGTCTTGAACAAAGAACACACATGCGCCATTACAGTTGTGAACAATGTGCATAGGAACATGGATCATCGGTTCATAACCCGTAATGTGACACATTTAGTATTAAATGACCCTGAATGCCATGTGAGTGATGTTATTACTGAAGTTCAGAAACTGTGGAGGACGAGTTGTTCTTATAAGAAAGCTTCGGAAGCCCAAAATGTTGCTATGGAACTTGTATATGGTGATTGGTCCTCAACGTGGATTGCCCTACCAAAATACATGCTTGCCTTGCAGGATTCTAATCCTGGGACTATTGTAAGGTGGAGACACCATTGGACCAGTGTGGGTGATTTGAAAGCTTTTGGCTTCCTTTTCTGGTCATTCAAACCTTCAATTGATGGTTTCAAATTTTGTCGTCCAGTGGTATCAATTGATGGAACCCATTTAAGGGGACTTTATCGGGGCAAACTGTTGGTAGCATCCACTTGGGATGCGAATAGTCACCTATTCCCTCTTGCTTTTGCCATCGTGGATGAGGAATCATTGGAGAGTTGGAGCTGGTTCTTAAAACTCCTACGTCAACATGTCATTTTGGACAGACATATATGTCTTATTTCTGATAGACATAAAGGTATTGTAAATGCTGTACGCCATATGAATGAGTGGCAAGAACCTTTGGCTTTTCATCGATATTGCCTCGGGCACATAAAGGGAAATTTTCATGCTAAGTTTAATGACACTAATTTGACAAGTTTGATGTACGTTGCTGGTTTAGAGCACAAAAGTACCAAGTGTCAATCATATTTGGATGAAATTAGGATTCGAAAAGAGGATGCATTTAAGTATTTAATGGATATTAGTTTGGAGAAATGGACTTTGTCATATGATGAAGGGCACAGATATGGTTCAATGAGTCAATGACTACTAGTTTGTCTGAATGTATGAATAGTGTGTTGAAGAAAGCAAGATCTCTTCCGTTAAAGGTTTTGGTTGAAACTTCATTTCAGAAGTTAGTTAAATATTTTAATGAACATAGAGATGATGCATCGAATTTGAGACATCCTTTACCTTTTGAAATGTGGAAGTTATATTCTTATTTTGAGGACAAGTCCAGAGGGCATGTTATAACTGAATATAATGCACATGCCGGTATATATGGGATTAAATCATCTGTTCAACAAGGGAGTAGAAGTCCAAATGTTTACAGTGTCAATTTAATAGAGAGATCATGCACGTGCCAAAAATGGAGTATATATGGTATTCCTTATTCACATGGGTTTGCAGCATGTCGTCACAGAGGTTGGAACCCAATTGACTTTGTTTTGGAGTTCTATACTAGAAGGAATTATGAGTTGACATAGAGGGTCAGTTCTTCCCTGTGGCGGATGAATAGTGTTGGAGGCCTTCTAATTTTACGCTTGGACCAGTGGAAGAAATGATACGAAATGAAGTCCCTGGCCGTTCGCGAATATCGAGAATACCTTGTGATATGGATTATTGGACATCGAACTCTCCTCTAAGATGTAGCAACTTTCATAGGAGTGGACATACTAGAAGAAATTGTAATACTAATAATTTTACTGTTTCGAGAGACTAGCCATTGACATTGGACTATTAGTTCGTTTTATGTTCAATTGTATTTTCAATACAGTTTCTCTATGTACTTACGATATTGTTCTTACTATTTTGAATGCTTCAATCCATATATATTATTATATTGAATTTTATTCATGTGATAAGTGCGTGGTCTACTATCAATCTTTACTCAAACGACATTAAGTAATTGTAGCAGGTTAGTTGCAGGTGGAGATTGTAGTAGGTTGAGGTTGCATTGCAGCTTGTTTGATCCGATTAGATAATTACTTATCACAAAAATGATAGTAGGTTGGGATTTAGAAAAATTACAGGTTGGGAGTTGGGAAAACTGCAGGTTGAGGTCGCATTCAAGTTGAATGCGACCTTATACAAGAATGCGACCTCAAACTTGCCCATTCAAAAAAAAAAAAAAAAGATATTGCGTTAAGGTCGCATTCAAGAATGCGACCTCTACTTAATTGGTCGCATTCCACTGCGACCTCACTATAAACGGAATTTCGATTCAAGCTGTCCCTTTGTCGGAATTCGGCGCAAAAAACGCCACCATTTCACGGAATTTCCGCACTTAACCAATTCCATCTGATCACCAATAGGAATGAGATCCACCTCAGCATCTCCCTTCTCGTCATCGCCGGAGAAGCAAGTGGAGCGGATATTAACTGGCACAGAAGATGACCATGGAGGAATTATTGTTGAAATGACCAAAGACCCTTTGGACCCTTCTGTCTTTGTTTTTTTGCTTAAAGCCTCCATTTCCCAGTGGAGGCAACAGGTCTTACCTTTTTGCTTCCTCTTTATTAACCAGTCATCAAAATGCTGACTCTGTTTCATTTCCTTTCCTCTGTGTGCAACTTTTTCTTCCCGAAATTCTGATTGTCTTTCTGTATAAGCAATTTATGTGATTATCCTAATTGTTCCAGATTAGTTAAAGTTGCAATCTTGTAGTGACAAGTTCAAGTGCTATCGTGTTCTTCCAGAATTACTCTCGATTACCAGAAAGAAAAAGAAAAGAGAGACCTGAAATGCTTATTCAAATAATTAAAGCATATTTAATGATTCCATTGTCATCCAATTATCCCAACTAGAACAACACTGGCTACTCTATGCAGCAATGCATCTTCAGATTGCAAAAGCATTTTATTTTGCAGACTATGCGTTGCATAAGTATCTCCATTGAATAAGACATAGGTTGCCATCATTTATTACAGCTTGCAAGTTGTTCCCTCATCAGAGGCCATCAAACCTATCCAAAATGATTTTCCATTTTGTTGAGCATTTCTAAAGATTAAAAGAATTGATCAGTGACTAGCTTAGTTCACTCTTTTTTGTCCATAAGAACTGGAGGCACTTTATCCCCCGTATTACAATAAAAAGCTGCAGTTTTTTAATACCTTTTTAGTGAATAGTGAAGGTAGCTATTTTCTCTTTTAGAGGTCGAGGACAAAAGGGCGCTATGTTCTCCTTGCAAAAATGGACTTTGGATGAGAATTTATGGTAAACAAGGTGCATGATAGCATTTAGAAGGAGCTAGAGGAGCTTGCAGAATCTTAACAACAACGTTAGAGTTACTCCAACCAGCCCAGCAAGATCAGAAGACATAGGGACCTAGTTACATCTGAGATTAAACTCATTCATAATAAATTAAGTTTCTTCTGGATAATTCTTGCCGAACTTTTTCCACCTTATTATTATTGACTCTCAACAGTCTTGAATAATAACGGTAACATTTGCCAGTGCATTCTAGCTACCCATTCAGGACCTTGAATGAGTCTGCAGAAGAATGATATGATGGCGCTTGTAAATTGTGATCCGACTTTCCATCTTGCTCATAATATCTGTAACTCATTGCTCAAAGGGTCTTCTGCAGAGAAGACATACTATCGATTTACTGTATGCTTCTTTGTAGTAAACCACCGGCATTTTCAATTTAAACAAATCCCTTTTCCTAATGAATATGTGGATTCAATCTTCTTCTTTACTGCAATTTTGTAGTACTACTGTGGTCTTTGGTTAATTCTGGGTTTTGTCTTCTCATATGGTGGATACAACAGGTGAGGTTTTTTGCAGGGTAAGAAGGGCATATGGTTCAAATTGCCTGTTGAGCTTGTAAATCTTGTTGAACCTGTTGTTAAGGTTAGTTATTGCTTTTCTTGTGCACTTCATAATTGTCCTGGGAAGAAATAAGTCAATTTTTGAGCTAGAGTAATCTATTTCTTTTTCAGTAGTCACATCTTTGTCGTGTTGCTTTGCAGGAGGGGTTTTACTTCCACCATGTTGAACCTAAATATCTGATGCTTGTGCATTGGCTTCCTAGTACTACTAATACTCTTCCACCAAGTGCCTCACATCGGTGATCAAGTGGGTATTGGTGCTTTTGTCATAAATGAAAAGAATGAGGTATAACTTTGCATCTTATGATACCACTTTGCATGGCAAGTCCCACTGCTTTTGTGGTGTTTGATGGCCTTACTGTTTTCACTTTTAGTGGTGACACCACAGGGGGGCACTTATTGAATCACGTTGTGTCATGGAAGTAGTACCAGAAGAAGCAATTATTATAGGCCCCTTAATTAACATTTTTAAATCCACTTGCATGATTTTGTTTAGAGGCATTGCTTGATTTTGTGCTTCATGCTTGATTTTGTAGCCTGCCCATCCTTCTACAAGAGGCCTATTCTTTCTTGCACTCTGTGTGCCTCTTCGGGAACAACGATAACGATAATAATTTTAAAATCAAAGATGCCACAGTCAAATGTTCTGCATTTCAAGTATTTTTAAGTCAGGTATGCATTAGTTGATATATTAATTTTCGTCTAGATATTGGTTGTTTAAGAAAAGAGTGGAAGATTTCGTGGAACAGGAGTGTGGAAGCGCCCTACGGAGTCGATGAGGAATGTTGATCTGGTAAGTTGATACAATTGTTGTAAAACAATTATAGCAATAACAGCGGTAATAATAGCAGTTTTGCAGAATGCAATTTGGCTCTAATGGAGAGTTTTGTTGCTCACTGGGCTTTTTTGTGTTTCAGATTGACACAAAGTTTTTGGAAGTACTAGCCTTCAGGTAACTATCTCAAAAGTCATCCAGTTCTTTGTACATTTAAATGTTGATTCCATTTGCATATTGTACCTCATGTTTTAATCTCCCTAAGTAGATGATTTAAAACTGATCATGCCGTTTGATCCAATTTGGATTTTGATCCAGCAAGGGCTTATTATCCTTGTAGTGTTTTTGACTATCAAAATACTAATTGCCTTTTAAATTGAAAAGAATTTGCCATGCACCATATTCATTTTATTTATATTCTAAATTCACCTACTAACTGATTGTTCTACGTATTCTATATTAAATATGTAGATTTTGTTCCTCCACTTTTGCTTTCAATTTGTAGTCATCTTTTTGTCTTGTCTTATGCATCTAATTTATATTCTTAATTCTCTGTCAGATTTGTAATTTCTTCTTTTAGTCTTTTGTTTCTTATAAAATTCATGACCTTCATCTCCAGACAAAGTCACAAGTAATTCTTTGAGAAGCTAGATCTATTCTTTGCGTGCATACTGGAGCCGCTTTCCTTTGACATTCCGGCACAGAAAACAGAGATAGAAGCAACACTGGTACACTTGATCGCTCTGGTGATCAACAGAGAATATTTTTACTGTCACTTGAGCATATTTAAGAAGAATCTTTCTTGAACTAGAATTTGAGAAAGTTTAGAAAAGCATTGGTGATGCCTCTATAAAAATCCTGCTAGATGCCCAATAGTTGTTCTCGTTAAGGTGCATGATTTTATGGCAATTCTTTAAATCAGAGGGTTCCAAGTACTGATAATAAAGCCTCATACAAGTGCTTTCTTGCAAACAGTGGATGCCTTTTGAAGAGTATGCAGCCCCGCCATTTGTCCAGAATCACGAGCTTATGAAGTACATTGCTGATATAGGCTTGGCAAAAAAAGATGGACAATATGCTCGATTTACCCCTGTGCCTGTGGCATCTATTTTTTCGGCGAAGTATCTATTACGCCCCGAGTCCGGGATGACACGGCACCCCCCAAATTGGAATATCGAATTCTTAGCACCTTAAATTGATCCATCACGTTTTCACTGCGCTACTCTGATACTCAAATAACCCGCATATATAAACTCATACTCCTAGAAACTCAAATTCGTAAGCAAGTCTAAATAACCCAACTGATATTAATTGAGCATTAATATACATAGTCTACCAAGTACATAACAGACATAAATCCATCAAAACCATCAAAATCTAACAAAACATTATAACCGTTCAAATAAATAAACATACTCAAATTTAAAAATAACAGTCAGATATCATTGCCAATCTTTCTCAAACCATTTATCTAGCTTTCTTCTTTTAACTGATATCTTGCAAAAAGGTAGATAAGGAGTGAGTTTACTAACTCAGTAAGGAAATCTGACTTACCTGGGATTGAATATGCTACATATACATTTATAAAACGTTTGTTCAAAATAGTTTAGAAATTATGATAGAACACAACTTATGGGATTTTAGAATATCTTCTTGGTGGGTTGATCACACCATATGAAGATTTCGGAAAACTCTTATAAGGAAACAAGAGAGAGGATAGGAGGAACAACGAATTCTTAGCGTTACTCAATACTGAATCAAATGAGGCATAACTAACACCTGAATACCGAACCGATGTTGTTTATTTAATGAAAATAATGACAAATATATCAAAGGAGAAGACTATTGCTTTAATAGAAGAAAATCGGCGTCGGAATCAAAGCAGAGGGGACCTGGCACCATGTGGGAGAAGCACGGCCGGCTCACCCTGAAGCGGGTGCCTAGTGCGCTATGGGGAATGCACGCGACTTTCAAAGCATCAAAAGCCAACCTGCAATATTTCAACCCCAAGAACAATCCAACCATCTACTTTATCAAGGAAAAACACCATTTTTGTGCACAAAAAATCATTTAAACACACACACACACACACGCACACACATACTTAAACAAAACTTAATTCACGAAGATGATTTATGCTTAGGGATTTGGTTCGGCTTAACTGATCAGTCTCCTAATTATTTTATCCCATTAAGAGAAGGGTCTTAATTTATCCTAGGTATTGTATCCCCCTAGTAGGGCCTTATAGCTTATAAAGATAGGAATTCCTTACCAAAGTAGAACCCACAAGCAATTCAGCATTCTCATGAATCAAAATCACAACATAAATATAGAACTCAACTTAAACTCATAAACTCCATTCATAATATCAAAACAGAATTTAACAATTAAACATATTGATGCGTAAGTTTTGAATGTATAAAATCATTAATTTTAAATTCATCCCTTAATCAAGTTTTAATTAAAACATTAATCTCAAAATACATATGTGAACAAGTATACTTATCGCAAGTATAGTATATGGAATTAACGAGTATCGATCCTTAAAGGAACAAGTATACACTAATTACTTTTCATTCATTATTTAACCGACCCAAATAAAGTGAGAAGAAAATAAAAACAAACAACACTACAAAATTATAGAGACGGCCACGGAGCCATCGTATTAGCCAAATACGACGGCTAAACAACGGTTTTACAGCCGTCGTATTTGATCTCGTCGCTTTTGCTCAACAACGGCTACAAAACCGTCGTATTAGCCTAATACGACGGTTTTATAGCCGTCGTATTTGCTCTCGTCGCTTTTGCGTTTAGCGGTCATTTTTTTGCGACGGTTTTGATACACCGTCGCTTTCCTACCAACCGTCGTATTTGGTCCCCAAGTGGCCGTCGTATGTTTTCACAATTACGACGGCTTTTCAAGCCGTCGTATTATGCCTAATTTGGTTTGTAGATCATTTTTTATTTGGACAAAACCCTGTACACGTACAATTTAAAGCCAAATATAATAAAATCAACGCATTCAACACCAAATATAACAAAACACAATCTCCTCATTGCCAAACAACTCAAAAGCAATATCCTCAGTAGACAAATCATAACGGATACAAATACAAATACAAACAAGTACATCATCATGACAACAAATTTATCCTCAGTATACAGAAGTAGTAGTACAAATACAAATAAGTAGGAAATGAAAATATCAGTCATCATGACGGATAGGCTCGCCAGGATCACCCGATCTAACAGGTAGAGAAGTGGAACCAACACCAGGAGATGCCATAGAAGCACTAGATGGCGGTATAAGTAGTACATCAAATGCGCCTGCATCCAATCTACGCCCTAATGCATCCATGGTAGTCTGAAGCGCAGCTATATGTGGCTCGTAAGCCTCTCGCTCACGCTGCATCTCAGCTCGTATCTCAGCCTTCATAGTTTCTCGCATACTCTGCATACGTGCCTCAACCTCAATCCTGACGACCTCCTCAACATTTGCTCCAGAACTTGATGATTGACCGACTGACGTTGGTGTTGGACCATTTCCCTTATACCTAACACGACCTCTTGTTTCTGGACCGAACAATCGCCGAAATATATTGTAAATACCCAACCTAATTGATTTTGGGTCTGGTATTTTAACCGACTCATAAAGTGATTTTTTTATTATGGCCCATGAGATAGCCCACAAGATTTTAGGGGTCATGAGAGATTTAATTAAGTTGAGGAATGTGTTTGCTATTTAGTATTTTTAGAAGTTAAACTTACGTCTTAATCTAAATAACGTTCTTTGGTTTTATCATCAGTTGGCCAAAGCGATCCTACAAGGGCTCCAGACTCTGGGGAAGAAAGCTCTGATTTACTTCAATCGTAAAGGTGAGTTCTATTGGCTTCGACTATTAATTTCGTTAGAGGTTGAGGAGTAAATATTAGGAGGTTCTCTTTCTCTTTATTTTGGGATTCTAAATAATAGAGTTAATTGATTCATGGGATTTTAGTTCCGTAAATTGATATTGGTATTGTGTGGTTTGATATTAGGGAGCGATTGTGTGGAGTGATTAGTTTGGATTGGAGATATTAGTCTGACTTCTGAGGTAAGTGGTTCAGGCATCTTCTGTTTTTCGAAATATTCTACGATTTGTATTTTCTGTATAAAATTGGGAATTGAGTTTGGTTATTTTTCTCTGATTTTGAACCATGGTATCATATGTGCTATGTGTGATATATGTTTAATGGCTCATGAGTTAGAAGAAGGGAAGGAAGAACATGTTCTAAAATTCGTTTGTGTGACTGAAATCCCTCTCAGTCAATAAGAAATATAAGTCTGGCCTTCCTGACGGGATAAACAGTCAGGATTGATATCAGTGATCCTTTTCCTAATTTGAGATTCATAGCCTTTGTTTGTTGTGTCTTCAGTTTTGATCATGATATTGGAAAGAAAAAAAAAACGAAACTTGGTGAATTGCAGTTTGGTCGCTGTGCGTTGAAAAAAAAAAAAAGTTGCAGGGTGTTGTTCCTGGCGATTGGTTGTTTGGCTATGGTGTGGGGTCTATGTCCTCTTGTTAGAACAAGACAAAACACCAACAAAAAAAAAAAATGCAAATATGTTTTTCACTAGGGCGTGGCTGCCGAAGCCATTTCCATGCAGTGGGTTTGGACGTGGGGACTATTTGGTGTCCCCACAAATGATTTCAATTGATGATGTTATTTATAAAAAAAAATTAAATTACAAATGGTTTTTTTTTTTTATATATATCATTTTTGTATAATTGTGGCCCAACTTGTTGTTTTAAAAATTAGGCTAAACTAGTTAGTTTATTTTACAATTAAATCATACTTTTATTTTATTGTATTATTATTTTACTGAAATGGTGGTTTTATCTTGTTTAATATTAGATTAAGTTCCATTTAACATTAAAAAAAAAAAACTTGGTTCCATCTAATTATTGAGTATTATTCAATGTGTTTTATTGAAGGATATTATATGTAACATTCTCTTTCCCAAGAAGATGTTTGGATTACTTATTGAGCTAGTGTAGCTCACTCCATTTAACATTTCGCAGATTTTGAGCACGAATATGAAGAGAATTGTGAAGACGGGTGGAATTAGACTACGTTTAGATTGATTGGTTTTTTTGAGAGTTTTTACTTATTATGACTTTTATTTTGATTTAGACAGTGTTGTTCATATAAATCGTTAGTTAAGATTGAGTAAAACATTGGTTGTATTAAAAGTTTTATATTTGGTTCATGGAATTATATTTCAGGATGTATATTTTTTTCCTTTCCTTTAAAGGTGATTAGTTTAAATTAAAGTGATTTTTTTTTTTTTTGGTTTTGTTAGAGGCTTAGTGTCTTCTTGGAGATGCTGCCGTGTAGCGTTTCGGGTACGGACTCGGGTTCCATCTCGGGCTCCGGATTCGGGGCACTACATATATGATCCTTAGCTTCCTCTGTGCGCTCAGACTCAGGCAATGCCTGCCACTCTGTCTCTAATCGGTCCTACAAAATTAAGAAACATCATATCAAATTTATATTAGATTAATGTAATGTCGTTATCATATTTTAAAAACTCAGAAAAATTAGCATTCAAATATAACTTACAATCATCTCTGCAGTCAAACCATCAGCCTGCCGACCGTGCCACCTTCGTGTTGCAAGGAACATATCATATTGTGATGTCGGTTGGCCTTGTGAGGCCATTTGTAAAGACGTGTCAAAAATTTCAAGCAAAGTAGATAAATTTCATCTGAATAGTGTATAACATAAACTGAATACCTGATCCTGTATAACAGAATGTGGCATTCTTCCTTTGACCGGTGGATATGCCAAATGCGATCGATTTTGTCTATTCCGGTCGGCCTCCATCTGTGATTAATTGTAATAGTTAACATATAAAAAAATTAAACAAGTTCTAAGACATAAAAGTAGTCAACTTCTATGGTACGACCTGTGTATTCTCCAAACGCCAGTAATCAACTAACATCCTCCATTGATTTTCATCAACCCGTTTATCTTGACAAACAATAGGCTCTGTACTTTGCTGGAAAGAAACGTAGTATTTTTGTTTTAACTTCGACTTAAAATCCTTCCACGCTGCGCATATCATCTTCATTGTGACACTACGTCCTTCTGGTGGCATCGTGGTGTTGTCCTTGTACGAATTTTAACAAATAATTAAATAAACAAAATGTTAATTTTTGAAGAAAACACTCTTGGCTATGTTAGAATAAAATTAGTTACCTGTATTTCTTGCCAAACTTCGTCTTTGAGTCTCTGAGGTATGAAATGCCAATCCCTATAATTCAGAGGGAACCTACTGCTCATGCGTGCAAAACAGCCCACCATTGAACTATAACGAGATGCATCTAACCCAACAAGCCCTCCGTGTTGGTTAACACCAACAGCGTACTTTCGAAACCCTTGCTCACCCCATCCGGAAGGTAACTTTCCACCCCCACGAGAACTCCTCACTGTGGAACCTACAAAATATCAACAGACTTATTAATTGAAATATCAACAGACATATCGTAATATTTACTTCATATTAACTTAGCACACCTAAGCCATTAAGGTCTGAGGAAGAAGGTCCTGTGCCACTGGGACCTATATCAGAAGTGGGTATAGTGGTCGCAGGATTATATTCCTGATCCGTGGAACCTGTGTGGACACTTGTATGTGATCTCAATCCAACCTCGAGTGCTAGAGCTGGTGTCTTTGTACACCGTGAGGAACTAGCGCCTGATCTTGCGGCAACTATGGCATCCTGCATCGATCCACGTCGGGCACGCTTGTTTACCATCTGCAAAACAAAAAGATTTAATATTGAGTAAAATATTTTAACAGCTGCAGCACATTTAGTAAATGATTAAGTGATTTAAGTATATTTAAATTGCAGGGTGTATTCTTCTTCCATCTAAATCTACTTCCTCCCCAGAAATTCCATCTCTAACCCATACGGCGTCTACTTCGCGCGAAACATTACGAGAATCTAACTACTGCGTAGGAAAAGTTTCTAGATCATGGTCCTTTGAATACACATCATAATTATCTCTTCTCATCATTGGCATTACCACATGCCAATCTCTTTCTTTAGGACAGCGAGAAAACCAAACTTGTTTCGCTTGGTTTGCTAGTATGAACGGCTCATCCATCTCTTTATTTTCCCGGTACAACAAACGGTCCAGATTCACCAAAGTAAACTTTAGTTCATCAACTTTAACACCTCGATGAACATCAACCCAATCACATTTGAATAACAGAAATTTCAGTTCACTACTATATCGGATCCTTATAATATCAGTAAGCACTCTATAGTAATTGACACCAGCTGCTACGAGATTCATATCTCTTGGACTGGAATAACTCGTAGTATCAGCTTTACATATGACGCCAGAATTTTGGGTTGACTTGTTAACCTCGTATGTTAGTGTACGAAATCGGAAGCCATTCACGTTGCATGCATTGTAGAGCGCAACGCTTGATTGAAAGTACCATTTGCAAGTTTTTTAACTTCAGTAGAAATATCAGGGCATTCTTTATTCTCATCAACCTATAATAAATATAAGTGTTATAAAGGCTAATTGTTGTAGAGGAAAACTTGCTATATTGTCTTTGTTTTTACTTACATGCATAATGACTGAGCCAACTGTGAAACGTTTGAGAATGAATACGTTGCCTGTTATGTAACCGAGATATTAGATGCTCTCTATTTATAACAGACATGTGAAGATTGCAAATAGACCACACGTGAAATTTTATAAGTTATAGTGAAAGAAGCATAAAAAATGAAAGATAATGATTGAAGAAAAACTGACTCTCTATAAGGTTTAAGGATGTCAGAGTTGGCTAAAACCCACTGATATGCTTGCATCAATGTTAAACGATTAAATATTACATCAATCCCTTTTCCAATTGGTTTACCCATCGGGTTGTCATCATCAACATATCGTGGATGCCTATTCTCTTTGCTCTCAACATCATCTAAATATCTCAACACGAATGTCATACATTCTTCCATTAAATATCTACTGGCTATCGAACCTTCAGGCCTAGCACGATTGCGCATATAACACTTGAGAGTTTTCAAGTATCTTTCAATTGGAAACATCCATCGACATTGAACTGGACTAGCTAATAATGCATCATCGGCCAAATGTATCGATAAATGTTCCATTATATCAAAAAAACTAGGGATGAATGTCTTTTCAAGAAGACAAAGTGTAACTGCGAAACGGTCTTGAAGATACTCGAGATGCCTTTCTTTGTTGACTTTAGAACACAACTGCCTAAAACATGAAGCAATCTCAATCAAAAGTTGCACTACATTCTTTGGCAAAGTTGTGCGGGCTGCTAACAGGATTAACTGCTGGAGTAAAATGTGGAAATCGTGACTCTTCAAACCTCCTAAAGTCTTTCTCCTCACTCGTCGAGAAATATTAGAACAATAGCCATCGGGAACTCTCAATTCCTTCATTACTATAAAAAAAACTTCAACTTCCGACCGACTCATTGTATAAGGAGCTGGTAGCAAACTGTATCCAGTTCCAGACGGTTTTAAAATTGGATGTAAAGACTTTCTAATATTCATTGCCTGCAGGTCTTGACGAGCTTTGAAGTTATCTTTTGAAGAAGTACTATCACCCAATATTGTAAACAACAGATTATCTGCAAAATTTTTCTCAATATGCATTGGGTCTAAGTTGTGCCTCATCAAATTACTCTCCCAATATGGCAACTCCCAAAAAAAATACTCTTCTTCTTCCAATTATAAGAATTTATGCCAAACTTCTGTTCGTAATCAATCTGCATTCTAATTCTCATATCATCTACTGCATACTCTGTTAAACAACCCTGAAGATGTGTCAAAATTTCTGTCCCCGTACACATTTTTGGTGCTTGTCGTAATTTTATTCCACCATAGAAAGAAACTTTGTCCCTACGGAGCTTTTGTGATGGTTGAAGAAATCTACGATGATATAAGAAGTAATATTTACCACCATTAGGCAAACGGTAAGACAAACAGTTGATACCGCATATCGGACAAGCTCGTTGGTTATGAACACTATAGCCAGAGAGATTATCATACTGCTGGAAAATCACTTATGGTCCACATAATAGCTACACGCAGACGGAACATCTCTTTTGCCTCAGCATCATAAGTAAGCACACCGTCAAGCCACAATTGTTTCAACTCCTCGATCAATGGTTGTAAAAATACATCGATTTTATTTCCCGGACTCTTCGAGCCATCGATGAGAGTTGACAGAATAAAATAAGGTTGCTTCATGCATAGCCAGGGTGGCAAATTGTATTGTATTAAAACAACAGGCCAAGTACTATGTGGTATGTACATATTTAAAAATGGGCTAAATCCATCCGAAGCCAATCCAAGTCTAACATTTCGGCAGTCACTTGCAAATTCTAAATGCAACTCATCAAACTTTCTCCAAGCCTTAGAATCAACTGGGTGTTTGTAGACTCCATATTTCACACGACATTCCTGATGCCACCTCATAAGGGATGCAATTTTGTGAGACATGAACAATCGCTTCAATCTCGGAGTCAACGGAAAATACCTAACACGCTTGCATGCAACTGTATTGCCCTCTTTCTTGTACCTCGGAGCATTGCATACCTCACAAAGTTGTGCGGCCTCATTTTTCCCTCTGTATATTATGCAATTATTTGGACAAGCATCTCAGACTTTGCATTCCATTCCTAACACATTTGTTATCTTACTAGCCTCGTAGTAATTCTTGGCAATTTTCACTCCCATCTCACTAAAAGCATCCGTTAGAAGCTCAAGTAGCTTATCAACTGACTTGTTCGACCACCCATTCAGGACTTTTAAATGTAACAATCTCATAATGAATGAAAGTGAAGAAAATTTAGTACAACCGGGATATAATTCTATATTAGCCTCTCCCAACAATTCATGTATCTCTCTCAAATCATCAAGCTCTTCAGTTGCATTATCGAAGTCACTAATGCCACCAATATCTTGAAGCATCCCAGCCATATCATCCCCATGTTCGTTTTTAGTCGAAGGGACGTTGCTAGGTGTATCGCAAGAAGATAAGTATGTTTCCCCATGAACACTCCACTTTTTGTACCAACGCATGAAACCCCACATTTGGCAATGCTGTTTGACATCTAGTGTACTATAAAGATACCTATTCTGGCACTTCATACAAGGACAATGGATTTTGGATCCATTGGGTTTGTCCCTTAACACAAATTCTACAAAGGCATCCAAACCTTTATTATATTCATCACCTAAATGGTCTTGTAAGTCAATCCACGATCGGTCCATCTTCCTATTCATTTATCCATATTTTCAATCGATTTACAAGTTTCGTTATGATAAACATATTCAAGAATGAAGGGAAATGATAAAATAGAAATATGTCAAGAATTCAATCCTCATCAAATTAGTGTTCATTCTCCTTTTTAGTAGTGGAAATGATAAACATAGTTTTAGTAGTAGTTAAAATAAATAAATACACTCCTTGAGAGTTTTTAAAAGAGAGAAAATAAAAGATTTAATTAATCAAGATATCTTGGAACTCTAAAATCCTTAAACAAATAAGCTACTTAAAAAATACTTTAAAAAATCTACTTAAAAAATCAAGATAAACATACTAGACATTTAGTAAATTATCGACTTAAAAAAATAAAATTATTTGTAAAAAATTTTCTCACAAAACTATTTTAGTCAGATTCTTTGCAAAAAAAATTTTAAAAAATTTTTTTGACAGAGTTTCCCCTATAAAATGAATATTTTTCAGGCACTAGGCCACATGAAAATGCGCAATTATGCAATTCAACCAATAAAAAACTCATAAAACCATCCAACCATTCAATCATGTTTATAAAAAATTTCATCATAAACAAAAGGTTTATGGTTGAAATATCATCCATATAAAAACATGTCAAACCTCTTAAGCATAACTAACTGATGAACCAGAAAGCAAATAAAATGAAAAAAGTAAACATCTTCGGGTTGTACTAGAACTAGAAGAAAACAAGTAACAGGAAGAAAAATGGGAAGTGACAAGGCCAAAATACAAAAACATTTTTAGAAGAATGAACGAACCTCTATATACAATGAAACAAAACTTATGAAGCATCAGGAAACAAGAGAAAAATAAGTCGTCACTACTTCTTTTGTGTTCAGGGATTGGATAAATAACATTGTTAAGTAAATAATTCTACATAAAATGTGATTAAAGAACTCATAAGGTAAACAAAAAATTGAACATATCTCCACTTAATATTTCAGACAATACAGCGAACACTTAATATTTAAGTGAATATCAGTAGTATACATACAAATTTTAGTTTATTTTTTGAGCTAAAAACCAATTTCCGTAAGGAATTGTTAAGCACGCCCTATTCAAGATCTCTACCAATTTCCGCAAGAGTTTGTTAAGCAGCTTTAACATCACAAACTACCTCAAATTCTCATAGTGAACCCATCTGAAGTAGACGAGTCTCAATTGGCTTTTGAGTAAAAATTACATTTGGTAAACTCCCTTGGGCAACGTCTAGATTTTGCATTCAAGCAGAATACCATATCAGATTCGGGATTTAGCATTCAAGCAGAATACCATACACATATATAAAATTCACTTTCTATTTCATTACCTTAAATTGACCACGTTGAATAGTATCTAATAGTGATAATTTTCTTCTAGAGCATTCTTTGCTATGACACCACCAATAACCTGCATAGCAAGAGTAATATTAAAACAAGTTGGGGAGTATATATGATAATCCTTTGAGGAAAAATATGGAAAAGCAAAAACAACTTATGCCATCATAAGCTTATAATGTACAAAATTTATGTTTAATTAGTTGGGAGTATTGCAAATAAGATAACAAGTACTTAAATGTTTA
Organism: Voacanga thouarsii; assembly: GCA_026120185.1. Taxonomy (NCBI): domain Eukaryota; kingdom Viridiplantae; phylum Streptophyta; class Magnoliopsida; order Gentianales; family Apocynaceae; genus Voacanga; species Voacanga thouarsii. Next base: position 461,977 of record JANUWF010002093.1, read on the forward strand.
ATACCAATTGTTTTTCAATAGAGAGTTATTTAGACAATGAAAACTGAAAGTGGTGCAACTGAAAGGGGCATTAAAAAAAAAAGCAAAGAGAAGAAAGGAAAAGCAATGATAACTGAAAATGGCATTAAATAAATTGGTACGTTTTACCCTGTTAAGTTCCTATACTAGAATGGAGTTAAAAACACAAGTTCACAACTAAGAACGAATGAGCTAAAGATGAACTACGACTTTTGAATAAGTTCTAAAATAACTACATTTTGTCTTAGATGAGGTTTTATTTAAGAATGCTTTGACAACATTAATTTCCATATGAAAATCACAACTAATTTCATATACATGGAAGTTTTTCTATTAATTTAACTCAGCTAGGCCTAAACCCTAATGGCAACATCAAATTATGTCTTTCTAAAGTTCTAGAATTGCTATTGAGGATTCAAAACAAAAAGGAGAAAGTCTGCCAGGTGAATATATACCTTCTTGGTTGCTTGCTTTTCTGGACCCTGAGACTTATGCAAACTTAAACTTAGGAGATGAAAAAGTAATACAAGCTAAAGAGGGATGAACCTGATGAGGTTGGAAAGCACAGAGAAATAGATAGTGCTTTGAGAAATTTGCAGCATCAAATGACTTGTAATGGATTCAAACCAACTGCTATTAAACTTGGGAATTTCTCTAAGAGGAAAAGGACAGGGGAGAGTAATCCATTTCTGGTTGCACCACTACAATTTGGGGAGAAAGAGGTATCTCCTATACTTCTTCCAGCTAAACTTTCATGAATACTAAATAAAAGCCTAATTGTTGCAAAATGTAATTGTTCCATTGCTATCTGTTACCACGAGAATTAATAATTATAGACTGATGTATGTAAATAATGCAGCTAGTATGTGTCTACTTTTGCAATAAAATAACTAGGGCATTATATACCATATATAATGTGAATCTCAGTAATCCCAACCAGAATAGCTGTACAAATAAACAAGCAGCAGTCAGATTTGAAGGACATACCCGGATGCAAAGGCGGAGGCGGAGCTAGGTGGCTGAAATGCGACGAAGAAGAAGATAGCCCAGAGAAGAAGACAGCCCCGACCGAGCAATTTGATGCGCGAAGAAGAAGATGCGCAGAGAAGAAGACAGCTCCGAGAAGAAGATGCGCAGAGAAGACAGCTCCGAGAAGAAGATGCGCGACAGCTCAAGCTCAACAAAGAACAGAGAAAGAAAGACGACTGCAGCGGGATTGATATAACGGTCACATACGACGGTTGTAATAACCGTTGTATGAAATGCACTTAATACGATGGTTGGTGAATAACCGTCGTATTAGGGTAACTTAATGCGACGGTTATTACAACCGTCGTATTATGTTGCCCTAATACGACGGTTATCCATCAAACCGTCGTATTTGATCCGGTATAAAAATTAAAAATTAATTACTTTTAAATTTATATATACATACACACACACACACACACTAACATGACACAAAACTACATTAACTTTAATTCTAAAATATTAATTATATTACATATACTACATAGATATATGCACACGCATGCATATTTGTAATTAAAAATTTTCACACATACACACACACACACACACACACATATACAGACACACAAAAAACATATCATAGAATAATTAACTAACAAAATGAAATTCAAACTCAATCTTTAATACAAAAATAAGAAAATTGAATTCATAAGATGCAAACTGTAGATTTATTTACAAGATTAATGATCTAAGTATTAATTAACTAGCTAGATATATAATTACAAAGTTAAAACAAGCAAGTTAATTTAATTATACCAAATTTGAAAGTCATTTGTTTTTGTTGTTGTTGTTGTTGAAATTAGTCATTTGTTTTATTTTATCACATTTTTTAGTAACACTTATAAAATAGTAATAAAAAATAGTGTATTTACAAATATAATTATATATCAAATTATGAACGAACCGAAGCATTACTAAAACTACTGATGACTAAATTTGAAAAGAAATAGATAAAATTCAAACTACTTTCGATTCATTTTATTTTACTTCAAAAACATAAATTACAGTAATTTTGACTCATACAACGGTTGTTAAAGAGTGATATTTATAAAAATAGCTAAATTTTAATTAAAATTAACTCTTAAACCCTAAACTCTAATATTTACGACGGTTATGCCTAGCCGTCGTATTTTATTCACCTAATACGACGGTTTGAGTATAATCGTCATATTAGGACGACAAAATACGACGGTTAATGTAGCCGTCGTATTTTTTTGACCTAATACGACGGTTATACCCAAACCGTCGTATATAGTTGTCTAATATGATAGCTTACTGACCGTCGTTAAAGATGCGCCGTCGTAATTGATCTCGTCGTATTTGCTGATTTTTTTTGTAGTGCAAAGAAATATATACAATTCAAGGATGTAGATTTATGTAGTTTAGACAAGTATTCTAGAAAACATGATAATAAACCAATTAGCAATTCTATCAATTAATTATCATCTTGGCATCATGAAAGAATGTAAAGTAAAATTCAATCGTTTGTCAAGTCATGAATCTATTTAATTAAATTTCATTTCGTTTGTCAATCCATGGAATCCTATATTTTGATTTATATTAACAAATTTGTCAATCAAACTAATATAACCAAAACATGCATGCATTAAGCTCATCATTGTATATTTTGATTCAATTAGTAGATTTGTCAATCAAGTCATCCTAACCAAAATATACATGAATCTCAATTCCTTAAAATCATAAAATTAGCTAATAACCCTATGTCAAGGCGAAATTAATTTAACCTTTGATCACTTAGTTCTAAAATCATAACTTCATCGTTCAAATCCATTAAGATTCAATAAATACGAAATCAATGTAACGAAACTCCTAACATCGTTCTGTCGAAGTCAATTAGAAGAATTCACATCAATAACCAATGAAATCAAATAATCAAATATAAAAAATGACAAAGAATTGATCAAATAACTAAATTAATACAACATCACGAATCTCAAAATAATGTTAAATTACAATAAAAACATTGAATACATCATTGAATACAAGAAAAGAAAGCACTCAGGACAAGCCTCTTTCTTCTTCCTTGAAGACTCCCTTGAACAATCCTCCTTAATTTGGGTGAATTTCTCATTCAATAAGAGATTTAGAATTTCTGTTGTTTAATTCACCTCTCTATATTGTATATCCAACCATTGTGTTCTCTTGTACTTTTATAGGCCTCTTGGATGCTAATTTCGTAGTTGAGAAAGTCTTAGCCGAATAGGAGTAGGAAAATACCAAAATCATTGGATAAGCCCTAATTCCCCGGACAAAATATTCGCCTTCAGAGCGTACCTGGCACCGGGTACCTTCGACCCACCTGGCGCCAGGTGCACTTTGTTCTTCCCTTATTTTTGTTCTGTTTTTTTCTGCTTCTCCTTGGCAGACAGACTGGACTCGACACCAGATGCACTTGTCAGACCTGGCGCTAGGTCTGTTTTGGAATTCTCCTGTCGTTGGCTTAACTTCTTTTGCTGGAGTAGAATGGAGCCGGCGCCTGGTCCATTGGCTAGGCCTGGCACCAGGTCTACTCTGATGTTGTGTGCTTTCTGCTCAATTTTAATTTAAATATGCACATATTTGTCAAAAACACATTTTATAAGTAATATGTCAAATAGGAAAAAATATGCCTAATTATTATAATAAATGTATCTTAAAACAATCTCACATAACTATGAAAAGAATGATGATTGTAACCCCTATCACATATAGAGCTGTATTCGAACACGAACGAATCGAGCATTACATTTTCGAGCTCGAGTTCGAATATAATCGAACGCTGTTCGAATTCGTTCGTTTATTATTCGAGCTCGAGTTCGTGTTCGAGTTCGTTCGATTATTGTTTGATAATGTTCGAGTTCGTTTAAGTTCGAGTTCGAAAAACTCGATTAACGTTCGAGTTCGAATTGTTCGAGTTCGTTTATTTTATATTTTTTATTTTAAATTTTATAAAAATAATAATTTTAATTTTAATTAAAAATAATTGAATATTATAATATTAAATAAATATATAATAATATTATTAATATTAATATTAATATTATAATTATAATATAAGATTTATTCTTAATAAATCTTAATATTATAAAATATAAATAAAATAATTAATTTAAAAATATATATAATATGTTCGCAAACGTTCGAATATGTTTGTGAACATGTTCGAGTTCGTTCGTTTATTATTCGAGCTTGAGTTCGTGTTCGAGTTCGTTCGTTTATTAAACAAACGAGTCTTATTCAAACACGAACGAGCTCAAACGAACTTTTGTTCGCGAACATTCGGTTCGTTTACAACTCTAATCACATATCATGCTTAATATCATTTTTCTATATGTTCAAAATAATATTTTTCATAAAGCATTCAAGAGCACCTTTGATTTGGAAGAAACAGTAATTAGAAACCAAAATGCAAGAAACCCAAATCTCCAATTATCTACTGAATTCAAACTCTTGGAATATCCTAAAGCTTCTACTCAAGCCTCCAAACTCCTAAGTACCTTCAATTAGCACCCAAACAACACAAATCGTTCATAAATCAATTTTCCTCAATTCAAAACCCTAATACTCTTTACCTTCAATTCATGATCAAAACACCACTACTATGCCATTGATACCATAAAAGACAAGTGGGAAACCATCTTACCAGAATTTGATGCTGAAGGTTCTTACCCCTTCTCAGAACCACCACTCTCCCTATTCTTCTCCCTCTCTAGAATACAGCTTCTGGAAATAACGTAACTGTTTAGAACGAGACTGAACCTATAATTAAGTAATTAATAAAATTTCCTAAATAAAATAATTGCAACTTAAACCCATAACTTATAATACTAATTATTAAGCCTTATAAATTTTAGTCCACTAATTAAATAAGACAATAGCTCAATAAGCTTGCCAAATTAAATAAAATACCTCAAAAGAGAATGGCTCAAAGGATCGGGACTCACAATATGAAATTCTCTTTTGACCTTTCTAGACAAGATGATTTTATTGGTTCTGTTAGGTTCTCTTCCTATGAAGAGTCCGAAAGTTGGTTACTAAACCCAGGCCACTTCCTCTCCAATTCCCCAAATCCCCATTCTTTTTGTTCCATAGAAAATATTAGAAACAAGCCCCTAATAGTACTTTTGTATCCCAGAGTCTAGTCGGAAATTGAATAAAAGTTGTAATTTTCTCCACAGTTTTGGGGTCAACTTCACTCTTGGTATTTGGCACCAAGGCTCTTCTTTGAACGACATGCATACAGTCAATGGACTTTGATTTCCGAATTGTAAATAAAGACGTGTTCTTTTGTGTATTCATGCTTCTCTTTCGACTGGAATTGCACACCATAAAGGAGGAGAAATGTAGAATCTTGTACTATCATCCATAATGCTTCGATAGAAGCCTGAATTGGTGAGAGGATCAATCAAGTCTTTTTATGTTGAACCTGTGAAGCTTTCACCCACCATTTCATTATTTCACTCAATGTAGTACCAGATCGTCACTTTCCTACGGTGGATTAATTGCCCAGTTCCCTGATGAATTATTAGTGCAAACTCTCAGGCAAGAAAATAGTATGCTCCAAATCTCCTAATGAGCTTCAAACTTTCTTATTGCCGTTTTATGATTCCAAAAGCAAACACTGTGAATGTGTACTTATTCAGGACTGAATCTCAGCACGACAATACAAGAAACTCTATAATGCATCGTCAAAGTAAGAAGAAAAAGAAATTATTACTGACAGGAAAACGAGCTACTTTTCCATGGAAACTTGAGGAGCACCAGGACAGGTTTGGTACATCAAATTGATCTTTGAGTTCCTTGAAACGTTTGGAACAGATTACAGATAGATCAAACTTTCAGGTAGACTTCAGTCCCAGATGATTGGCTGGAAAAAAGGCCAAAAGTAGGAGGACTAGATCATGTTGGGTTGAAGGAGTCGCATGTTGGTGTAAGGACGTTTCAAGAGGAGATAATGTGCTCGATAAGCTCGACGTTTCTATTGCAAAAGAAAATGCTTTTGAGGACCACTAAAATTCTGGAAGATAACAAAAGAGATATGAGATATTTTTGAATATAAAAATAATATTAAAAAATAAGGTATGAATAAATTTCTAATTAAAAAGTATGTCAATTTTATTTTACTTTTAAAGATGATTCTTCCCTCCTTGATCAAATACATGATTTTCAAATTTTATTTATCAATCTTAAGGATCTTGGTGTGAAAATTTTAAAGTCGTCATGAGTGAAAGTAATTAGAGCAAAATTATCCCACTAATTAGAATGGCCCTCCAAAGGAGTTGCACACCACTGAACGTCCTTACACCAACAACGCATGCCAAGACCGGATTGGAATTTCCCCTCCGACCATGCAAAAGAATGAAAAAGACGAAGAAATTCCTCTTAATTAATTAGTGGACTTAGTATCTGAAAATCAATTCAGATCACATTGGTTTGACCACTTTTAACTAGCAGGAGGAGGCCAACCTTTGGTTGGTTCAACTCCACCCAGAAATGTGTGTTGTGGTATTTACTACTTTGTTCAACGTCGTTGATCCGACAAAGTAGTACTTCTGACTTCCGAGGAAGCGTGCCGTGACACCACTTGTGCGGCCATGCTTCATAGTTACAGAGAAGGCAGGCTTGACAAAATGGACGTGGATTGGCTTTGAGCTTTCCTTTCCCAATGTTTCGTTTTTTTGGTAATAAAAGAATACGTTTGGCGATAGGATTAGGCTACCAACCTCTTCCCGCAACAGTTAACCTTCCATTTCCAACTTCTTACTTCCACTACTGCTATCTTTATTTTCAGACCAATAATACCCTCTTGATTATTTTTTTTTGGGTAGAATTCTATGTTGCCCTTCTACGCAAGATTTTCACCTACCTACATCTTCCAGGTTGTCCAAGATATGACCGTCCTGCCCTTCCCTTCTCTCTCTCTCTTTCTTTTTTTTCAAACACTTTGATTGATTGAAGGACTAATGCCCTTCAGAATTTTATTGTAAACAGAAGATTCACTTGGCTGTTAAGGAATGATCATCAAGAGGTTTCCATGGTTTAATTAAGTAATTGGCAAGAAAAATTCCTTTCCTAATGAGGCTGAGATCCTAACTTTCAAGTCTATTTCTTCTTTTTTCTTTTCCCTTAAGATCATCAGTAAATGGAAATTCTTAGTAGAAGTCATTTCACCAAATGGGCATCTCTTACTTTACACGAATTTTGATTTGGTTAACCAAATGCATTACCTTTCATTTTCAGGTGTTGTGAAAGAATGTCTTCAAAGTCTCTATTACTTGAAAGATGCTATTTTGCTTCTTTATTATTTTTATTTTTTTTGGGGGGGGGGTTCTTTCCCCAATATTTACATTATTTTTGACAAATAGGTCAAAGTTCTTGATCATGTATATACTTATTATCAAATATTACAAATAATTCATCAAATCTTTGCCAAAACGACATAATTCTCTCTTTCTCACACAATAATAAACAGAGTTTACCATGAGTTCTCCACTAAAGCTCAAGGGACAGAATGGTAATTTGAGCCACTGAAAGGGGCATGTGAACCATGCAAGGCGTTATATATAATCCCAGAGACGGTAGCTAGCTTTTCATTGTCTCTTCATTCCATCTTGCGTTGATACAAAGTTTTAGAGCAAACGCAAAGATGATGAGCCCTTTTCCCGGCAGGGACAGCCTCCTCCTGATCAAGGCGAGGATGATGATGGTATGCTGGGTGTTTATCGGCCTATTCTTCTTTCTCGAAACACCCTCGGTGACAGCAGCGGCCACAGAAGACATTAATCCACTGGTAGAGATGTCTAGCAGAGAGGACCTGGTGAATATAGCTGGATACGGAGAAGTGAAGCTCTCCACGGTCACAGTCAGTGGCAAAGTTCTTTGCCATGCTTGTATGGGTGGAAAGATTCCAGTTCCTACCCATCCCGTGCCGGGTACGTTAATTCACTACTCTCTCTTTGTTGATTAACAACAATAACAGAAATGAATCTGATATCGATCAAAGAATACGAATAATCGGTTGCATTCAATCTACACCAGATGAAGAAGCTTGCATTCATATGTGCCCCGTTTTGTAGTTGGGTTGAGCATGAAGCATCGAGCGGAATAAGACAATAGCATTTTACATCTTCAAGCAACTCAAGCGTCTTAGCCTTTTGTCGCTAAATCCAAACTCCTCCCATAATCAACTTGTAGTCGGATGCAAGTAATTAATCTGGAAATTTCTTTTCATTGCCCGTCTTTACTTTTATATATCTTTTCAACTTACTGATTATCCTTTGCATTTTCGATAGAGAACAAGAAATTAGAAATTTCCTCTCCTCCTTTTGCTTTAAGTTCAACTCAAAGGGTATAATTCAAACGGTATTGAGATCCAAGTCATGTGTCATTATATTTCTTTTGAAAATATTTTGTTTTGTATATGATATATGGAATAATTACAGTATAATGTGTTTCAAAACTGTAGTTTCATGGTCAAAAATGGAAAATAAATTATTCAAAGTCTTTCTTTTCAACTCAATTAGCAATGATGGATGGAGTCCAAATAGTAAACGCATTGTTACCCAAGACAAGGAAAATTGTTGTTGGAAGAATTACTTATTTAATTTGTTAATTACATTTGCTTTTGCCATGTCTCCAAAATGGGTTCAGTGCTACAATTTTTAATTTGCCCAACGAAGGAATACAACTGATTGTCCGTCCTTTCATTAGTAGTCCGAGGATATAGGGAAAGAAAAAAATAATTCACGCGAAAAGGCAATAATTCCTTCAATTCCCTCTGGTTTGCAGGCGCATCGGTTGCAGTTTTCTGCGGTAATAGTGGCAAGTCGAAGAAATCTTGGGCACAAGGCACCACGGGCGAATATGGAGATTTCTACATTGATCTTCCTTCACATCTTCATGCAATCCCAAATTTAGAAAAGGTATGCCTGGTTAAAGTTCTTCATCTACCTAAGAGTTCTCTCTGCCGCCCAGCTTTTACAGGAAAACACAAAGGCCTAAGACTGGTGTCCATTGGGGATGGTGCTCGCGCTTACACGGCTCATGACATACTTCTAATGCCAAAACCTTTCGAAGCACGCAAAAGAAGAGGAACCAACTGAGCCAAGAGTCGAGAAAAAGTGGTCGCAGCTCATCCTGATGGCGCTTCAGTCACAGCATAAAGCTGGTGTGAAGTAGACATTGTAAATAACTTCCATCCGTCTATTGTCGTACAGGCTTACGCCCTGGTGTTTGTCTGTGTGTGTATGAGAGGTAGAAAGAGATGAAATCCTGTTTGTATAGTTTGTCCTCTCTTAAGAGCATCCATGTAGTGGCAAATACATAATTTTGTACACGAAAAACAACTTAAATATTGCATAGTTGCAACTGAATAGAGTAGATGCAGCACTCCCACACGTAAAATAACAATCATTTCGGCCTTTACACCTGCAATAACATTAAGAAACTTTGCCGGGTATCTAAACAACCAGACCTTCCAACCAAGAAGGGAAAAATAAGTTGACCTAACAGAATTTGACACTCATGATTAATCTTGTTCAAATTCACAAGGAACCGGGTTTAAAATATTCTCCTGAAGGTATCTTCACGTCAAATGTAAAATGGAGGAACAACCAGATTTGAAAACTAAATGTCAGGAGTTTTCTGTAGCCATCTTATCAGCTCCAGACTTGATATATTTAGCAACGTCTGCACAACACTTCAACTTGTCAGCTTCCCCATCTGGTATCTCAATGGAGAATTCTTCCTCAAAAGCCATGACAAGTTCCACTCTATCAAGACTGTCAAGGCTCAAGTCCTTCTGAAAATCAGCGGTCTCTGTAACCTGTAAAATAGAACAGGACATAAAGTTATACCCCTCACGGTTAAAGAAGGAAAAAGAATAGGGGCAAAAAAAATACAGTATAGAGGAATAACGTAAACACCAAACTGGGCTAGGACAGTTTCATGGGTACGAATGTAAACCACATTGAAGCAAGGTTGAATTTGCTTGATTGAGCAGATGATACATAATTATAATTACATTGGACATACACTATTAATTACCTAAATATGGAAACATCATCACAGGCGTATAAATGATTGTTACCTTGCTAGAATCAATCTTGTCAAATTTCTTCACCAGACTAATCACTTGATCCATTATTTGATCATTGCCGGTACCAGAAGATATACTGCGTGGATGTAACTGCATGTTGAGTCTATTTAGTCCATTCACTTCTCTGGCGGTAAACCTGTCTATCACAGAAACCCTAATCCTCATATAACTCAAAATGGAGGATCTTAGGCTCTGCATGCTTGGAAAACCTATTCAAAGTGGTAAAAAAAAAAAGTTAAGCTCCAGAAGTCTATTGACCAAGATCATACAATTAATAAAATAGGATATTGAAGCCTTATGGTCCATTGTAAAGACAAATTTAGCAATCATATGACGAAAGATTAATGGAGGGTATGGCAACAGGAAAGTATTGCCAAATCATAATTCGTTGCAAAGATTAATTGAACTCAGCCATCTAAAAAGGTTCAGCTAACAAAATGTATGAAAAGATCAAAACTTTCTATACATCCCCAATACGAATCAAGTTCCAAAGCAGCTAAAAGAGAAATAAAAGCATATACTCCTACTGGAAAAAGTCATCCAAAAGTATCAAAAATCTAATTTAAGGTAATTTGAACCTGTTATTGCAGTTCTTTTCTTTTTCCTGTGTTTTTCTTTTCTCTCGAACCCAGTGGTGATGGAAATTTGAAAATTATTCATCCAAATATAGCGACGGTTGCCGCAAAAGGTAAAATCTTTGAGATCATAGTGAATACTTCCTCCACGTCCGGGCTTCTCATGCAGCAGAGTAGTATGATATCTCATGCTCAAATTAAAGCATTGAACCGAAGCATCTAAATATAGCACAGCATAAAAAAGAAAATGGTGTACATATAAGAATATTATGACTTTATCGTCATCCCCAGACGCTGAACAAGAGGACTCCTCCGTACACAGAGACAGCAGGCAATCTTGAGAGGCTTAGTGGAAGATTTCGATTTAAAAAAAGAAAAAAAAAAGTAGACAACAAAAACTAGGGAAGTGTATTATGTATAGGTGAAGCTAAGAAAAACCATTAACAAAAAAATGCTGCAAAGGACTTTACCTGAGAAATTCGTTCGGCCTATATCTTTAGCGGCACCAAGTGTTTGCTTTATTGTCACTTAGAAATTTGCGGTGAACGGACTGCTACCTTCGACCCCTCGTGCTGGTCAGCCAACCCGTTTGTTTTAGTAACTCGCCAACATCGAACCTCGGGGAGGTGAAAAAGTGCTCCAGGCCGGTGGGCTACCACTTACTTATTTTTGGACCCAACCCATCTGATGGAAAGTCAACTCAGTGCTGGACTGCTAGTGAATGGTCTAGATATATTTCCACAATAACAGACCCGAGAGACGGCCCAACATAGAGCCCAATTAAAAATAGTAGTACTTCTGCAAGGTTTTGTATATTTCAGAAAAGGTTTAACGTTTACAAAGATAAAAGCGATCAATTTGTACTTTACATTTCATGTTTAACTTTAATATAGGACCTGTTGTCCATTGGCCTTTTGTAAAAAATGGACATTACAGAGATCAGAGTACTTTTGTGGTAGCAAATGAGAGTAAGTTATATTTAGGAAAGACCACAAAAAGATAATGCTCATATCCTATTGTGAACTTCAATCGTTATGTAAATAAGCTGTAAAAGTTAAAATCATTTCCTGAGCACATGCACATTGATTGATTCTTCTTGATTTTAAAGACTAAAGTAAAAAAATTTCCCATCATGACGTGATCAATCTATCAACCATGGAGAGGGTTGGACCTCGAACAGAAGTTCTCTTTTACTTTAGCACTTTTGGCCCTCACTTAGCCCAAAGAAAAAGACTGCTTCGTATGCTATTCCTTCACAGCCATTTCATTGCTTCAGCCTTCAACTTCTTTGTATCTTTGAAAACAACGTGTAACCACAACTTCAACGTCAGGCTTCTGTTGCAAGAAATCATGACCTCTTCTCCAAAGTGTAATCGATCCCCTTCCACTTTCTCCAGTTCTTTCTTTTGTAAAAGTTTTTGCAAACGGGTATTATTCTCAGTTGCTAATAATCGAAGCTACCATCCGTCCCTGAACCTCTCGAGTTCACCTATCATACCCTCCATCACCATTGGATCTGAGAAGTTGGGGGATAAAATTATTGATTTTTTAATACTATTTTTATAATCATTAAAGTGAAAAGAATAACAAGTATTTTAATTTATTTTTAGAAAAAAATTATTAATTTAGCATTTTGCATCTTAAGTAAATAATAAATTATTCTAGAGAAAACATATTTGATCAAGACAAATAATGACCAAATTCAAGCCCTTTAATGGATGTGATTGTAGTTTTAATAGATCATAACATGTGTACTTGAAATGGTATCGCTGTATTGTATCCTATGAACCAAGGAGTAGAATTTAGGAAGAATTAACAGAAAACCAGCCGTCCCTTCAGTGAACCCACCTATGGTTATCTTTGGGCCATCCCCACTTTGGCATATTTGTGCATAGGGCGCACATAGTCACAACTCATAAGTTCCAAACTCGCAGGATTATTAATCACGATTCCCGTGTAGCCATGGCATCACAAAAACCCACCTTCTTACTTCTTTTACCATAGCTTCCGTTGGGTATATATCTTTTTTTTTTTTTTTTGTTAACTTTCATCACTCGATCTGTTATAGCAGCAAATCAATCAAAACCTACATCATATTGTCTCCGTACTTCCCATTTTGGCTTTCCTTGTTCTTGAACATCTACAGAAATGTCACTGTAGGAATACATGTTCTGTTATCGTTGACAATGATTTTCAGTGGTGGTTAAGATTGTGATAAAGAGCACTGCTTTGTAGAGGAATCTTGATCGTAGATTCTAAGTGGGTTCTTATTCTTTTCGGGGTTTGGTAAACAAGTAATATTATTAATAGTAATTGTATAATGGGGAATGTTAATGGAAGAGAAGATGGTGGTGGTAGCAACAGCCCATCTGGAGGCGAGGGCAGCACTGCGCAGGAAAATATGGCTGCTCAAGGTGGTGCCCACCCTAGGTATCATGGGCGTGGCGATGCTGATGCTGAGTTCATGGGTCAGTCACCTCCTCCAAGTCCTAGGGCTTCCCACTCTCCGCTGATGTTTAGACCTCAGGTCAGTTTTTCTTCTTCAAGTTTCTTTTTGGTTAATCAACAACTTCTGCCTTGATTTTCATGTATTCCTGGTTTATTGAGTGCAAAAATATGGGCTGTCGTCTTAATTGGTGGAAATTTTGGAGATTTAAGTAGTTTGAACTTTTTTTCGTTTTTAAGTCTCGATTTAATTTATGTATTTCTGGTTGTAGTCTGCTAATCCATTGGTAGATCTAAACGAAAGCTGTAGTTTTGAGGACAGTTTATTTTGTAAAAGGGTTTTCTTTGAAGGTATTCATTAATCAATGAGCTGTTATTGGTTTCTGCTTTTTCTACCGTAGATCACATAATCACTGTTCCATATGAATTGCCCCAACTCAATTTAATCGGTAACAGACGATAAGTAAAGAGAAAAGAGTGGACTGAAAAGAAAACTAAGATAAATTCAAGGAAGTTTGAGGTGCAATGTGGCAAAGGATGAATACCCCCTGTTTCTATGATTGGGCAAAATTCATCTTGCATTCTGCTACCATTGCCTTTCTCCCTAACTAGCAAATCTAGAGATGGTTCCAAAATGGAGTCTACAAAGAAATGTTCGGGTGCGACGAGAAGCAGATACAAACATCACTTATGTCAAACACTGTCGTTCCAATTAAATTGATATCTTTAGGATCCACGAGGTATGGCATTAAATTTTTGCCCCGATACTCGTTAAGAGTTGTTTATGAAGCTGGGCATACTGACTGAGATTCGGGTGTGATAACTAGAGGCAATTTATAAGGGCCTGTAAATAGCTAAAGTCTCTAATTTTATCATGAATTTGGTGTTGTTTCAGTTTATTCTTTTCACCATGTTTTGTGCAGAACGAGGGGCCCAAGGTTGTTCTAATAATTTGAACAGTTAAAGAATAATTATTATGATGTTGCTGCCTTCTGATCCGCGTACAATGGTTTGAAGTCTTGGTTCCTCTGCAAATGAGAAAGCTCATTAACTATGCTTCCTTCCTAGTTTTGAAGTTGTGAAATATTGTGAGATAAGGATTTTCAATTGTCACGAGGGGACCTAGGTTGACTCTAATAATTTGAACAGTTAAAGAATAATTTTTATGATGTTGGTGCCATCTGATCCGCTTACAGTGGTTTGAAGTCTTGGTTCCTCTGCACATGGGAAAGCTCATTAAGTATGCTTCCTTCCTAGTTTTGAAGTTGTGAAATTTTGTGAGATAAGAATTTTCAATTGTCACTTTTATTCCTATAGAGATTTTGCAATGCTCTGGTGATTTTAATTTTTCCCTCAACCCATTGATGTCCATAATGAATGTCATACTTAACATCAGATTGGTTTATAGTGTTTGTGTTAGTGCTAGCCAGACATAAAATCCCTTTGTTTCTATGTTTTATGTTATGAAATCTGTTGTGATTTTTCTGTCTGATGTTTCATGATGATGTTTTCAGATGCCAGTGGTGCCGTTGCAAAGACCTGAGGAGATAAATATTCCAAACCCCTCATGGATGCAAACATCATCAGCATATGAAGATATGTACTATGAACAGGGCATCCCTACAATGATAACATGGAGCTATGATGGCAAGGAAGTTGCTGTGGAGGGTTCATGGGATAACTGGAAAACAAGGTACTCAAAGAATAATGCTTCCTTTCTCTCTTTTATCTACAGATTCGAGCTCAGTGACAAAAAGAAACCTGATCTTCTAGCATCATGTTAAAATAATAGGACCCTATTGGAGAGATCGGGGAAAGACTTCACCATCATGAAAGTGCTCCCATCTGGTGTCTACCAGTACAGGTTTATTGTTGATGGACAATGGAGGTATGCTCGTGATATGCCTTGGATTCAGGATGAAGCAGGCAACACTTACAACATCTTGGACTTGCAGGTAGTCTTTCTCTTTTTGTGAAATTGTTTTCTCATCAAAGTCTAGGATTGGAAGTAAACTAGGGTTAACCAATGAATGATATTATAGGTTGTAATTTATAAGATGGATGTTTTAGTGTGACTTTCTGATAATTCTCAGGTTGCAATTTGATAATAATGAGATTATTTTGTTAACTGAATAAGTTTTATGCTGCAAGTTTGATACTGGAAGCATATTGTGTTTCCCTGCTTTGACTTTTGATGCTGTTAATCTGTGAAAAATCACTTGGTAAAATAACACAAAAATTGTTTGATGCTTCCCCTTCTTTTTTCTTTTTTTCATTTTCCATTTTTGATGTTTTAATATGGTGATCAAATAAAAGAATGAAAAAAGGAAAACTGACTTGTGCATGTTGATCTCTAAAGATGAGGTGCTTTTCTCAGACTTGGTATTTTAAAGGATCTAGGTTATGTTTGGTTTGCGGAGGGGGAGGGTAAGGGGGAAGGGAGAGGCACCTTTACTTCCACTAAGGGAAGTAATAACATTTACTTTTATTTTGTTTGGTATGAAGGGAAGATCAGGTGGAAGGAGAGGGAAGAGGAAGAAGTGAGAGCATAATTAATTTAGTTTACTATTTTATCTCTCATTAGTTATTTTGTTAAAAATAGGGTCAATGTTCTTATTAATCATTCCTATTTTATTTTCTCTCTCCCAATCCCTCCAAATTAGGAGATGAAGAAATGCTAATGTGGAGAGGGAGTGATATCCCCTCCTGATTTACTTCCCCTGTACATCTACATCTAATCAAACGATGTAAATGCACCATTTACCTCCACATTTACTTCCCCCCTTTATTTACTTCCACAAAATAGTCCAACCAAACATAGCCCTATTTTAGCTTGCAATAATTAGTCTTTGATACCTTTGAGTGGAAACCTATCTAGAAGAATGAGATGTTATACAAATTAGCATTATTTGTACTTCCGCCAAACTTTGTTGTCAAGTGTTCTGAATATTCATATATGCTTCTTATTTTGAGTCAGTCTGGTGCATCCACAATCTGCATTCAGGTGCTAATGAAATGCATATCCATTGTAGATGTTATTGATGGGTAAATTGGTTTTGACTTTGGAAATTGCCGAATGAGGTTATTGGACTTAATGTAAGATTTATTAAAAAATATATGAAAACAAAGAAGGCATTTGATACATCAAAATGAAGTAGACATTCTCATTCGCATGAATATATGGATGACCTGTAAATTTTAATGTCCAAAAGGATATAAGCCTACTTTCATTTGCTTGAAATAACTTGATGTCAACTCTTATCAAGTTGAAAGCTGTTATGACTTCTGAATATTTTCGCTTTTTCCCAACTTAGTTTTTAGCTTATAACAGAGTTATTCTGGAGAAATACCTGTGCAAGACTGCTATTTGGCCATCAAAGCTTTAAATACTAATGCATCTTTTTAAATTTTTTGAACAGAACTTTTGCGTCACTTCTTTAAGTAACTTTAAAATAGTTAAAGCCAAGATGAACTTGCCCATTTCAGAAGATGAAATTGTGAAAAGGCCAATGCAATTCTTTCCATGACATGTCCAATTGGTAATTTGATGTTATGCCTTATAATTGGAAAACGAAACTTTTATTCTAGTATCAACCAAACATAACTATGAAAGAGAAGAAATTGATAACCTCAAAACAGCCTGGTATTTAGATTTGAACCGGCATTGATCTGCAACAAATTTTCCTGCGTCTTGGTATGACTAGGTTATCGAATATGTGATTGCATAATACCTTTCATACTCCTGCAATATTCTATTGTGTGAGTTAAAAGGATGTCTGGCTGCTCCCTACACATACAATACACTTTCTGTAACTAGAAAGGATAAGATTGTAGGAAACATAATCAACAGCCTTTTCAGGTTCCCCACGCCAACAACAACACCCCCCCCCCCGGAGGTCCGTGAGGAGATGATTTACTGAAGTATATGATTTTTAATTGGATGACATAGGGGGAGGAGAAACAACATAATCTTTGTTCTATGAATCTTTATTTTTGTTGCTCCTCAATCCTCATTTTAAGAGGCAGCTGATTTGGGCTTGGTGGTCAGGGGACCTAAATTGCAACTTGAGTAAATTTTCTTACATCTTGTATCAGCAAAAAGTCCTGATTAAGTTTAAAGAATATTTCATAATGATAACTACGTCTATATAGGAGGCTTTACCATTCTGAAGGAATAACAGTCCAGCATGTTGCTTAATTGGATCATAATCTCAAAGGCTTACGAGTTTAGATATCCCTAAAACTACCTTTGGTTAAAAGTATTTGTCAAATTAATAGTTTATTTGACCTGGATGATACCTGGAATTTGAAGACCATATTGATAAGCTTTTAATGTCTACCCTGCATTTTAACCTATTTAATCTCATTTTCAGTTTACTTTCACTATGTGGCTGTATGTGGCTTTTGTGATGATTGTGGGCTGTATTAGAGAGGAACAGATTTGAAATTGTGCAAATTGGAGTAAATGAAAAGGAGAAGGGACAAAAAGAACCACCTCTTTTTAATGATTCCTTAGCTCTTAATGATGCTGTTGTTGTAATTTTGGAAATCAATGACTAGTATCTGCTGTAAATTCTTCTAGTCTTGCAGAAGCACATCTAAGGTTGGGGATGGGTCGCAGAAGTAGCTGGGTTTTTTTTTTTCAAATTTAGGACATTCAGTTACTGAAGTGTTTCAACTAATGCTTGTTGCAGGATTATGTTCCAGAAGATGTGGAAAGTATTTCTGGATTTGAGCCTCCTCAATCCCCTGATTCTAGCTACAATAACCTGCAACTTGGAGCTGAGGACTATGCAAAGGAGCCGCCATTAGTTCCTCCACATCTGCAAATGACACTGCTTAATGTGCCATCATCCCATATGGAGATACCTCCTCCTTTTTCAAAGCCGCAGCATGTAGTCCTGAACCATCTTTACATGCAAAAAGGCCGGAGCAGCCCTTCAGTGGTGGCACTTGGTTCTACTAATCGGTTCCTGTCCAAATATGTGACTGTAGTGCTCTACAAGTCCATACAGAGATAAAGATATGCCAAACATCCCCCCCAGACTCTGGGTTTTTAATGTAATTGATATGGTTATTTTAAGGTTGAAGTTGACGCCAGCTGCATAATTAACTGGAAAAGTGCATAGAAGGAATTTCGAGTATTTTTCGACCCCATTATAATGGTTGGTGACCGTTTTTCTATCGTTTCATTTTTGGTGCTTTTTTTTTTTTCACCCCCTATATCGATTCATTTTTGGTGGACATCTATTAGAAGCGCAGTCTTTGGTTTTACAAGTACCCAAAGTAGAAGGAAAAGAAAAGCGAAACAACGCCAAATGGGAATATTATAAAATGCAAAATATTGAACGAATGATCAATTGCCAATGCCGGCTTTCTTCTTCCAAAAACATCTCAATTTGCGTTCTGTTAAGTGGAAACGGGGCACCCTGCGACAACAATCCCTGGCTCTGTTGGGCAGGATGCCAAAGGACAGTGGTCCGGTTGTGTTCCCCACCACTTGAAGTGTTTGCCGGAATTCTGAAGGGCGAAGAACAGTAGCACACCCATGAAAGCTGTACCCGCGTCCAGTGCTGAAGACAGCACATAATTGTACTTCTGCCACCATCCCTTGCGGTATTTGAACACGAAATAGTTGAAGATCATTCCGACCATGATCCAGTTAGCAACATTTGTTGGGGTCGCAGGGGGTAAACCTACAAAGCCGTTAGATATCACCGGAATGTTGATCAGGGAAATCCATTTTTTCTCGGGAAACATTCTGCTCAAAACCCAGACGGGAACAGGTAAGAGAGCTCCAATTGGGAATAACCACACCATGTTTCTGTACAATCCTTTACGTCCAAACAGCCGTTCTGGTCCAATTAGACCCCAAATGACAGTAGTATCGAACGTCAATTGGAATCTGGGGCACGTCCATGGACTCTCTGGATGAAGTGCCTCGACGTCGCATATGTTGTCGATGCTCGCCAGCATCCACCATCCCACTGAAAGGTTGACTAGACCAGCAACTAGCGACCCCAACAGCTGGAACACGGAAAATGGGTTAGCCAGAAGAGATAGCAAAAGGCGGCTGCTCATGCAGAGCAAGTCATGGTAGTAGTGGAAACCTGCGCTGTGAACATGCTTCGTGGAGGAATTTTCATGTAGTGCCCAAGTTTAAGATCCGATAAGAAAGAAAGAGCGTGAATGACACTCGTTCGACCATAAATCTTGAAAAGCAAGTTAGCAATGGGTTTTCCTGGAAGGAGAAACCCGATCATCAACTGTGCAATAATGTCATATCCAGGTTGCTACACAAAGAAGACGTTCAGAATCATCGAGCAAATATAAATTCACAAAAAATACAAGTAAATCGGGAATTAATTGGGCAATCACCTGGTTGGTAGTTGCTTGAATGACTCCAATAGGGAGAGTCAATATCCAAGCCAAACCAGAGGCAAAGATGACCCCCCACCAGGGCAACTGCACCTCTTTCTTCAGGACAATACACATTAGGAGCGAGAGCCCAATGCTAACTCCTAATACAATGAGGAACCACCACTCAGGGACTTGCTTGTATCTTTTCATCAATTTTGAGTGAATGTCTAATTTGGTCTTCTTTGTAGCAGATCTAAATTGCTTCCAAATATCACTAGCCAGAGTAGTTGGGGAATTTGTGAGTCAATACCCAAAATCATGCAAAGATTGGCATTCAATTATTATTATTATTATTATTATTATTATTATTATTATTATTATTATTATTATTATTATTATTATTATTATTATTATTATTATTATTATTATTATTATTATTATTATTTCCCTTTCGAAACTTTTAAGAACTAAAATGAAGCCAACCTGCCGTGATAGAGAGCAACATGCATTACTACTGCTGAAACTCTTGCAAATCCTGATCCTAGGGACATGGCATACAGAGGGCTAAGGTAGAGCTTGCCAATTTTATCATAGGCAGCAGCATCAAGTTCGAACTGGGTAGTCAAAATCTTCTTGACATCGTACTTCTGCCCACTCGAAGTGAAGAGCTGATTTGAGAATATGGGAAATTTACGAGCATCAAAGATGTTATATTTCCAGTAACCCAGAGGTATGATAACGTATATAAACAGGACAAAACCGAAAGCAAGATTGAGAATTGAAGACCAGGGCGTCACTAGGGGGCTGCCATGATATGCTGCAATCCCTGCCCAGTCAAAAGTGAAAGCACCCAAGCCGAGTCCATGGTATCCTGAACCAATTTGCTGTGCCGTTACGCTATGAGGCCACACCCAACAGACCCATGAGAAGAAAGATAAGACTGGAAACAGGTAGCCTGGGAATGTGTAGTAGGCAAAGCCTGCTACCAGGAAAACAAGGAAGAATTGCATACGCGTCATGCCCTTTCGTTTTGCCTCTTTTTCATGAAGTGCCCTGGAAGATAAGTTATGTAGCATCCTTCATAAGGAATCAGGATTTTTTTTTGACTGCATGCTTAATGTTTTGTTTACAATATTTAGTTCTCAATCATTTCCTGCAGTAAAAATGCCTAGAGAAAAAGGCTGACCTGAATAGGGAAACCTGAGCAAGGTTTGCCGGCCACCACATTTCAATTGGTTCAACAAGATACCTTCGCAGCATTCCAGCCCAACCATAACCAATTAGCTGCGATATATCAGGAAAAATCCAAAATTACAAAATCCTTTTTTAATAAACTATGATTAACAGTACCATTATATTTCATCACATGAAATAGAGCAATCAAAACATAAAATAATAGAGTACTCCAGTCAGGCATCTTGGGTTCATATTTCTGTCGTTATATCACTCTTCTTCATTTCACCATGATATATTGTTGAAGTGAAGTGAAAATAATAGGCTATCTCACTTTCTAGCTTGGGTAAATGAAGGAAGAGAACATCACGCAATTCAACTTTGCCCTCAATTATGAAACAAACTTATAGTAATCCATCCAAACATCATGCTCCATCTAAAGGAGGAGGAAAAGTCAAGACTTCATTCGAGGTTTCTTGGGAAATATCGAGCTATAAAGGGTACCAAAGTGATTTTCCAATCTAACAAGCCACGGGCCAAGAAGGATGTCAAAAAATGGGTGATCAAAATGAGGATCAAAAGGAGCTAATTGTGACTACAAATTTACGGGAAAGGCCAAGGATTGAAGGCTTTGGAGATCAAAGGAGTCAAATTTGGAAGAAAGGAAGCAGGGATGCATGGCTTCTGGCACGGGATGCGCCAAGCCATGTCAATGGAAGCCAAAATGCACAATCTCAGAAGTTTTGTAGGGCTTGATACATGGGTGTGCATTAAGATATACTGGAGTCAGAGTGTGCTAGACAGAATTAGCGCTGTGTGTGCATCAAGTTATGCTAGAGTCGCAGAGTGCTAGACATAATAAATGTTATGTTTTCTTTATTTGTTTATTTTTAATTTATTTCTTTTTAATTGTTCAGGGATGGTTATTAGTATTCGAACTACAAAGTCTTATTGATGGACCTTATACGGTTAGGGCTGCAACCCTAATTAGGTAGGGCATTTGATGTCTATACGTATATTTTTATAATACTTAACAAATATAACTTGGGTATTATTTTGATATCTAAGACTTTTTATAAAGGTGATCATCGTGATTTTAAGAAAAAATTAAGACCTTTTCTTAAGATTCTAATCCTTCTGATCTTTTCTTAGGTTTAGTATTCCTTGCTACTCCAAAGTTGTAATTAGGCTCTTAATTAGTTGTCTAAATCTTCTTATCCCTTTAGTTCTAAGTTCCTTATTGAATTTAAGATTCTAGAGTGTTGATTTAGTAGACTTAATTAAATAGATTTAAGATTTTAGTTTACTTAGATATCCTAAGATTCTAAACTTTGGATCAAGTATTTCATTACTCTTCAAGTTACTCCTATAAAATCTCTATTTTGAGTTCCAATTGAATTCTTGTTTTCTATTTCACGTTAAGCTACGGATTGAATATGAAAAGAAATTCATATCACAGATATACATAAAGCGCCAGGAAAAGTATATGGTCAAAAGAGCCTGATCAAGAAAAGAATTAAGGCACTGCCTAACTGCCTCGCCTTAGGCTCTGGGAAAATTTTCAAGAAAAATGATAAAGAAAAGACAACAATTACCTGCGTGGTTAAGACCATCAGAAATGCAGCAAAGAAATTTACATTTTGCTTGTAATAAGTCTTCATGACGGTGATAGCCCCCATAGTGTAAGCATCGCTTCCACCAGAAGCCGCCCCGCAGTTAGCTATGACAGTGATGATTACGTGCTCTTTCACATTGAAAGGCCCTGGATTAAGGCTGAAACTCCAACGTCCGAACACTGTGTACTTCTTCTTCGGCAATATGGCTGCCATCAGCTTGCCCATCGGCAATACGGTTATTTGCATGAGAATAGCCGAGATGAACAAGGGTTGAGTTCTGTACATGAAGAAGGTGTTGAGGAATATCAAGAACACGCATGAAGTGATCCCGAGAAACCATGTTCGAAATGTCATTACAGGAAGTGTAGGGTCGTCCGTTTCAGGAACCACCAGTGCCACCTCCTCCACTGGACACTTTTCTTCTTCTGTTATTGGTGGCCCTCCATTGATCTGCTTCTCCGTGGAGAAGGGGCTGGTTCTGTGGTAGCTCATGTTTACTATTTTTGCTAAAATTGGTAGTGATTTGTAAGTAGTGCTGATTCCTGCAACTATCTATACACAGACTTGGGAGGAAAAAATATATTCATCAAATTAGTCCCCTTCGCTGACTACTGAAGAGCAGACAAAAATCTGATGACAGGTTGGCCCTCTTTTTTTTTTTTTTTTTTTCCCTGTCCTTTGGAATCTCCAAGGTCGTGAACACTGTGGGGGATTAACAAACTAATATTAGTATGATCTAACGTTTAAAATAGGAAAAATTTGCATCTCTAAAAAACAGCGACTAACAGATTTTAAAGTAGAAACAAACTTGAATCTGTTAGTCATCAACTAGTAGGAGTGGGAACTGGTGCAGGTTTTAGTTTCCACCTTATCTATTACCCGGAAATTAATTGAAGGCATCAATTTTTTTAATTCCAAGTTGCATTTATTAAAAAAGATGGCATAAATCCAAGAATCTGTTATATATTATATATGCGATCCATTTGCAAGTTGTATTTGAATCTAAATTAGTTAATACGATTATGTGAGAACGTATGCCAGTATTAAACCAAAGAAGCCAGGGTCCCATGTTTCATAAATTAAAGATCACCTGACAAAAAGCTCTGTAAATGACATTTGGGTACAGATTCTTGTTTAGGTTGTACCATAAGAAGTTTTAATGCTGTTTTGAAGATTTGCCTCTTTTAAGTACTTTCTGTTCTGTTTCTCCCTGTTTTTGTTCGCGGGCTCTTGTTGAAGCACGGTGGCTCTTTGCCGTTAAATAAACATCGACATAGATTATACTTAGTAAAGCTAGAAAAGACTGCTCATTAAAATCTAATGCAAAAACTGTGTAAGCAGCTTTAAGAACTTCTTAATCTATATAAGTACATTGATTCATTAAGAGAAATAATCCTTGTTCTATATTCTACTACTTGAAAACTGGGCATTTTCCAACCACTATTCCTGGTGCTGTTGGGCAGGATGCCAAAGGACAGTGATCTAGTTCTGTTCCCCACCACTTCAAATTCTTACCTTCATTCTGAAGTGCAAAGAACAATAACACTCCCATGAAAGCAGTTCCAGCATCCAATGCAGCGGATAAAACATAGTTATATTTCTGCCACCATCCCTTTCGGTATTTAAACACAAAATAGTTGAAGATTGTTCCTGTGAGGATCCAGCTAGCAATATTGGTTGGAGTTGCAGGGGGCATTCCAGCAAATCCATAAGATATAACTGGTAGATTAATCAATGGGATCCATTTCTTCTCTGGGTAGATTTTGCTCAAAACCCAAACAGGAACGGGCAAGACGGCTCCAATAAGGAAGAGCCACACCAGGTTCCTATACAAGCCGTGAGATCCAAACAGCCGTTCTGGTCCGATTAGACCCCAAATAACAGAGGCATCAAAAGTCACTCGGAACTTAGGGCAGGTCCATGGGCTCTCAGGATGAAGAGATTCAACATCACAAATGTTCTCAATGCTTCCCAGCATCCACCATGCTACTGCAAGGTTGACTGTCCCAGCCACAAGGGTTCCTACTAGCTGAAAAAGGAAAAGTAGGCAAAATCAAGTCTACAATATCACTAACCAGTAAGTCTTAATGATGTTAGGAAAGGTCTTAGCAGTAAACCTGAGCTGTGTACATGCAGCGTGGTGGAATTTTCATGTACTGCCCCAGTTTAAGGTCCGCTAGGAAAGAGAGAGCATGTATGGTGCTGATTCTACCATAGATCTTGAAAAGCAAGTTTGCAATAGGCTTCCCTGGAAGGATAAAGCCAATTATGAACTGTGCAATTATGTCATACCCAGGTTGCTGCACAACAAAATCATCAACTTAGATATCAATCAGCTGCTCAAAGTGGTACTACTGCTCAATGCATCAATTCAAACGTAGAAAACCATTCCAAATTTCAAAACCAATGGTTACCTGGTTGGTTGTTGCTTGAATGACACCAATTGGCAGTGTAACAATCCATGCCAAACCGAATGCAAAAAGCATTCCCCACCATGGAAGCTGAACATCCTTTTTCCAGACAAAAGACATCATGAGGGAGAGGGCAATGCTGCCTAACAATAATATGAGGAACCACCATTGAGGGACTTCTTTGTAACTTTTCATCAGTTTAGCATGGACATCTAATTTGACATTCTTCACAGCAGATCTACTTTGCTTCCAAATATCACTAGAAATAAAAATTAAAATCACACTATTGTCGGTTACAGTGTTTATGCAAATTTCAAACTGAATGAATATTCAATGTTCTGTCATTACTCAGCTAATATGAATAAATGATATGCATGGCCCATGTTTTAGTTTTAGTTGTTGGTGCTATGAACTAGGGTAAGTGAAACCACACCCTCAACTTCAAATAACATGAGCAAACAGAATGAACATGGATTGGTATCGTTAATCCAAGTGCACCATCCACTAAAATAGTTTGCATTTCTTTGATTTCCTTTCCCATTCACAAAATTGTTCGTGGTTAAATCAATATGATAGGCAAGAACTGTGAAACCCCGTAAAGAGCTAACCTGCCATGAAACAGTGCCACATGAGTGAGGGTAGCAGTAAATCTTGCGAATCCTGATCCAATTGAAAAGGCAAACAGAGGGCTAAGGTAGAGCTTGCCATAGTTGTTATACGCATTAACATCAAGATCATAATCTGGGGTCAAGATTTTAGCAGTATCATAAGTGTGTCCGCTAGAAGTGAACAGCTGGCTAGAGAATATGGGAAATTTGCGAGCATCAAAGGTGTTGAATTTCCAGTAACACAGAGGCACAATTATATAGATAAACATGATGAATCCAACCGCAATGTTTAGAATTGAAGACCACGGCGCCACAAGTGGGCTACCATGGTAAGCAGAAATTCCAGCCCAGTCAAGAGTGAAAGCACCAATGCCAAGTCCATGGTACCCGGAACCAATTTGCTGAGCAGTGATACTACGAGGCCATGCCCAGCAGACCCACGAAAAGAATGTCAAAATTGGAAAGAGGTAACCAGGAAGTGCATAATAGGCAAAGCTGACAGCCATGAAAACAAGGAAAAATTGCATTCTTGTCATGCCTTTTGTTTTTTGGTCCTTCTCGTGAAGTGCCCTGAACAACGAACAAAACATATTAGCCAAATTTCTACATCTGCATATAGAATAAAGCTAACCAGACATGATACTTAAATGACTATGAGAGCAGTGATACTGCTTTCAAGGTGTTTCTCATGGGGGCATCAGAGCAAAGAATTTTCATTTGGAGCCATTTACAAATACATGGAGTGTTCTCTCTCTCTCTCTCTGTCTCTCTCATACACACACACATCTCCAATCTGCATTGACTTTGTTTTACAACCTCCATAGTTGATGCCTCATGTCCTGGAGAGAATATTGCATTTTAACACGAAACATCCACTTAACCATAACATACCATCTCTTCAAACTACCTTGAGCATAATGGTTGGTTGAAAACGAATAAATTTATTCACTCTCTCCCCTAAAACATAAACAGAGGCACTTCTCCTTCTCACGCAGTCACATGTAGTTATAAGCATTACCACATTAACAACTAAGTGTCAAAAAACCTCGAATAAAACATGATCACTATCTAAATTCCAGATACAAAGTCACAACGTGCATTTTTAATATATTTTTTTGCTCAATCTTGCGAAAAGCAAAGCTCAAAGTACTGTTTAATAATTATGAATGTGGATTAGCATGCTGTTACTCGAGTGACATAGACTGGCAGACCACAAACACATGGCGAATAAAGAACAAAAATTGAGGACATATTGTTGAAAATATAATAAATGAGGGAAAGTGCATACCTAAATAGGGAAACCTGAGCAAGGTTTGACGGCCACCACATTTCACCTGGGTCAACCAGATACTTCCTCAGCATCCCGGCCCATCCATAACCCAATATCTGCAGGTCAAAGGAAAAATATCAAATAACGTATTAATTGTCGTCACAACTTGAATACCTAGGATGTCTCAAAATTAGTAATTAATCTTTACAAAGAATCAAAAAATGAAAATAGGTGAATAAAGACCAGATGTCTAACCACATAGTATTATTTTGAGCTTGCAGCTATTGGAGTACTACTCTCGTATAATTGATTACTCTTTTTTCTCCCTCTTACCGTCATTTTTAGCTATTTTGCTTCAAGGATAAATAAAGAAACGCGAAAAGTTAAAACCGTCTGTTACCTTCTGCAAAAGAATTGAAAGTAGAGATAAAATTTATCACACCCAACCACAATAATTATCTCGATCGGAATACTTTTTGCTTCAGAAAAAAAGGGTATTAAAGCTTTTCACAAACAATACTAGCAAAAGAAACAAAAGATACAGTCAAAATATCTCTGTTTTCTGCATCTGCATAATAAATCTCAGTTATAAAGGGGGGGAAAAAATATAAGCACCAGTAGAGATACAAGCAAGAAACGTCACTTTCCTTCCCTCCCTCTTTGTCATAATTAAAATAGAAGATAAAGGGAAAAAGAATGGCGCAAGTGAAATACCTGCGTGGTCAAGACGATTAATAGAGCACAAAAGAAGTTCAAGGTCTGCTTATAATAAGCCTTCATAACAGTAATTGCCCCAATGGAGTAAGCATCGCCACCACCCCCCATAGACACCCCACAATTAGCCATAACTGTGATGATAACATGCTCCTTTATATTGAAAGGCCCCGGGTTAAGGCCGAAACTCCAGCGCCCAAATAAAGTATACTGTTTCCTAGGCAATGTTGCAGCCATAAATTTCCCAATAGGGAGGACAGCTATTTGCATGAGAATGGCGGATATGCTCAAGGGTTGAGTTCTGTAGATAAAGAAAGTGTTAAGGAAAATCAAGATCGTGCATGAGGTCAAGCCGAGAAACCATGCACGGAAAGTCATTACAGGGAGCGTTGGGTCATCTGTTTCTGGCACCACCAGCGCCACCTCCTCCACCGGGCATCTTTCTTCTGCTGGTGGTTCTCCGTTCAGCTTCTCCTCGGCGGCGGCGGAGGCAGGAGGAAAGGGAGGTGTTGGCGTGGTGGCGTTCTTGGATGCCATTGCCAAACTGTGGATGTAGAAAAATGCTTAAGATAAGGAGGAATGAGAAAATATGAACATGTATCTCTTTCAGTGACAGTTCGGCACTGACTTACTGCTCGACTCTCGTACTTTGTAATGTCGTTAAGCGTAGACTATATTTATAAGAGAGAGAGGGAAACACCTATTTTACCTTAATGCCCTTTGGACATTTATTCTTTCAATTCCATTCACTGTATTTTCTAATTATTTTTAAAACCATTAACGTACTCTTTGCTAAATCAATTGAATTGTATGAATATAAAAAGTAGGAATAAAATATGACGGACGAAGTATGATAAAATTTTACGAATCAGAATATAAAATATTAACATTATAATTTTTTTTAAAAATAATTAATATACTTAAATAAATTATATATTACAAGATACTTGAAGATATTTGTCAATAAAAATGACAAAGTTATTAATGAATTTTTTTATTATCTTAAATAAAAATTGGAAGTTAGAGACAAATAATTTTTTTTTAAAAAAAAAACATTTGTTAAAGTTAAAAAATGTACATTAAATAATATATTTTGTGCTTTGTTTTTTTTTTTTTATAACTAACATTTTGGATATGAGTGAAAATGTGACCATAACAAACTCAAATTAAAATCTAACACCTAATATCCATAAGTTTTAATCAATTGGATAATTAGTCCTAGATTTGAAATGTATAGTAAGGTTGAGCTCTTATTATTATTTAATTTCACTATAAAACAAAATTTACATTTGCTGTAATTTTGGGAGAAGTCACCATACGTATGGCCTCAATTGTCAATTTGTAAATAAATAAATAAACAAGGAAGATTTGGAGAGAGAAATTTAAGGGCAAAACGGAGCGACGGATCCATCAAAACGGTGAAATGTGGCATCGCAGTGCAGCTTTAGAGGGCGTGTGAGCGTCTCGTGTGCTACGGCTTCCGACACACTTTTGTCTCTTTGTTAACCACTTGCCACACTGCCACCACACGTGCGGGGCCCATCATCTGTACTTATTCTCTATTATCGGACACGTGTCCTTCCATCTTAATCCTCGGACCCAACGACGCAGCTCAACGCCGTTTGCGCCAGCCTACTGCTGCTCGACGCCTCCGCTGCTTTCAGGCGTTACGTAACCGTTAGGTCTTGCCACGTCTGAAAGAGAGCACGTTGTCTGCGGGAACGGACAGGGCTCGGGGACCCACTTAAGCTGACGTGGCCGGAACGCTTTCTATTGGCAGCAAACAGTGCATCTGAAAACAATAAATGGAACCCAAACACAGACCCATCGTCTAATTAATTAATAAAAATCCATTAAAAGTTAAAAATGTCTATACGACGACCATTTCTGTGGGTTTTTTTTTTTTTTAATTGTAAGTTATTGCCTTCCAAAAACCTTTATTATTTATATAAAGTTTCAAATCTTTGGAAGATGCTATTACCTTTTTTGTTTAAACTAACTTTCTTTCATTTAAAAGATAGTATTCTATGAGTTTATCTATCTTATTATTAATTTTTTTAAATTAATAGAAATAAAATAATATTTCTTTTATTACATTAAAATTAACTTGTTTATTATTTTAAAATAATTGATATTTTTTTCTTAAAATGAAAAGTGTTAATATATGTACCTTAAAAATATGAACATTTACTGCACAAATTCCTTTTTTATATTTAAATTTGACATGAAATATTTATTACCTTATATATTCATTACATTTTTGTTATATCATATTATAAATTTAAATTTTGTATAATATTTTAGCTAAATACTATCAATTTTAATAAGATGGAAAGAAGGCATAAATGGTTTATAACTAAATCTTCTCGTAAACTTTTATGGTGAATTATTTCCAAATAGATAGGGTATAGGTTAGGCTAAAGTTGAAGTTAAAATTGGAAAAAAACAAGTACTTATTAGCCGGTAATAAGCTTTTGGTTATAAAAAATTTTGTTATCGAATGGTACAGACTGCGAGTGAACTTCATTTTTTATCCTTAGCTTTCTCTCTCTTTATGTATAGGGTGTGTTTAGATAATAATTGTTTTGAAATGAGTTTATTTAAATATAATAAAAAATTATAAAATATGTATAGTTAAAATAAAATTCAAGTGGAATAAAAAAGAATATTATATATTATGAATATATAAGAATTTTTAAAAAATTTATTTAAATTATAATATTTTAAATTGAGAAGAATATTAATATAATTACAACCAAAATACTATATGTGGTACTACTGGTGAAAACCTACAAAGATGGTCGTGAGATATTTTATATCAGAATATAATAAAATTTATAAAATATTTGAAGTCAAGTAAAAAAAAAAATATTTTAAAAATTAAAATTATTTTAATTTAAAAAAAATCATAATCCAATTATGGTCACAGTAGGTGATGGGAAAAGTACGCCTTTGGCGAAGGGGAGGAGAGGAATGAGGATACGGTCCATGGGATATTTTAAAGCTCCGGATGCTGATGAGATTGTGGTGGTGTGGTGGTCAAGTCTTCGTGGGGCCAAAGTGGGCCTGTGTGTCCCTTTCAGAAGTGGGATCCCACCCATTGACTTCTCGTTTCTCTAGGCAAAAGAAAAGTGTTGGTCCACTTTTCAACAACGGGCACGGGCCAAAGAGAACTGAGAACCGATCATTTTCTACTAAGTGGTGGGGCCCAATTGGAATGTATAACCCATGGTCCAGCCACCTACACACTTGACTACGGTTGACCACAAAACTTCGCATCTTTCTCTCTCTCTCGCGATGACAACCTTCTAGGGATTTTTATGCCGAAATATTAAAAAAATCATAATTTATATATAAAAATAAATTAATATTAATTACATATATCTTTAATTAAAAATATTTTTTTGATTTTTTAATTTTTAAAAATTAAATCAAATTAAAAAAATTCAATTCAATTCAATTTGAAATTTTAGTTTAAATCCACAACCCTAGCCTTCAATTTTGAATCAACTACTTTTACAGATTTTCCATATATGTATTTTTGTGGTGATCATTCCTTTACTCGGTAAAATATTGTTCATTAAACTGGAAATTTTCACATTCAATATTTCACCCCCTGTATGTTTGAAATTCATCTCTTTAACAAAATTGTTCACTTCCAATTTCAATTTTTATTTTTTATTATACTATCAAATATTCAAATAAATTAAATATTTAATTCATAATAACATCTTAAAATATAGTATATTATTATATGTCCATGTGGTTCAAAATTTAAATGTACACTTTCATGAAATTTAGATTGATGTTTCATGCACATTAAATTGAGTAACATATAATGTATATTTTGTAATTTAAAACATCAAATTTGGCCATGACCACCCCCCAGCAGCTGCCTCAATTGGTTCAATAAGGAAAACCGAGGGTCTGCGTGGCTTGCTAAGGTCAAAGCTACTGCCTTATATGCCACAGTATATTATTTTTTGACAGTAAAAAATCGTATTGTTTTTTATAACTATTACAGTAAATCAAAGAAAATCATCCAAAAAATCAAAATAATATGTGTACATAATCGTTTTCACTTTATACCCTCATATTTTGAGTTTTATTGAATCACTTTATTTACCATATATCTATATGCTGTACTATTAACTTGGTGAATCTTTTATACATTATACTTTTTTTTTTATCAATATAATATCTTTATATTTTGATCCTAAAAAAAATATCCAATTTGGGATACGGAAACGGTATAAAAAGTCCCTGTTTATGCTAAAAAACGCCTTAATGGTTAGATTGGCATTTTGCTACTCCAAGGTTAAAGATTGAATCAATCATCATCTTCAACCTATGGGCAGATACCCAAAAGCATGCTGAAAGTCACATTTTTCTGGGAGGATCCTCTCTTGCCAGTCTCCAAACCAGGATTAGAACAAGAATCTCACATCTGATAAAATTCATCCACACCATTGCATTTCACCATCACCAACATGACAGTGCATGTATATTCCATATTTATATATACTCTATGGTTGCACACTGTAGAGTTGAACCTATCACATCCGGAACCGTAAGCCAAACTTAGATCTTACTTTAACCGGGAAAATTAGGTCCCTCCTCCTAACGAAAACAAATTCTTAAACGAAATTGACATTGTTTAAGTCCTCGTTGTGGTGGGCTGAAGAAAACTTTCAAGTACCTTTGAACTTTCTTGTCACCATTTCCGTCGTTTCTTTCTGCCAATTACGTTTGAGTTTATACTTCTTTCACTTTCGTCATAATTGAAGCATCTGTCCAAAATGGAAATGTCTCGGAGTCAGATCGATGTATGTAGCGGAGGCATCTTTCGTTTTCAACGCCTGGTTTGCATATTTTCCGATTATACATTTATAGCACGTAGAAATGGTCCGATGAGATTCTTGTATTTTCTTTTCTTTGATATGATATTCTCCGAGGTCAAGATAGGTGACACACTAGCCTCCTCGTTATCAGCTTGTTGATTGGGAGGACGAAGGAAGGAAGTCGGCATAACAAAGAGCTGTTAGCGAAACAGGACAAACCGTTCTTCCATAAAAAGGGAAAACGAAACTCAAAATAGATAGGCATAGGCACGTTCTCCGGGCAGAAAGTGGTTTGATTTATTGTCTGTCCGCTTAGGGTACCGAGAAGTGAACAAAATTAATGGTGGACTTGCTCCTGCCTCCCCATCAAGTCGCCATAGCCACCATATAAATCAATTGAACGAGATGAAGCAACTGAGGAAGGCAAATGCAGGAGAGGAAGTCCTGTTGTTGTCCAAATCAATGCTCATCATTCTCATTTTTATATTCATCGAAACATGCAAAAACAAAACCCTCCAGCTACTGGATCTTGGCTTCTTGTACGACCACTCTGCGTACCAAATGTACATTATTTTAATACGTTGATTCTGAAACAAAAAAATAATAATAATCATAATAATAAAGATTCACATTCAGTTCGACTTATCCAACTTTAAGCAAACGGGAAGCCCCAATGCGCTGCCAGAAGTACATGTCATAATTTTGCTAATCAAGTGATATAGGGTCTGTCTTTAAAGAGAAATAATTGTCTGTCTATGTCATTGCTGACTTGCTAGCTAATATGGAATCCCAAATGGGGTAGAGGGGAGGCAAAATGGAGGGTAGGAATTTAAGGTTCGAGAGAGAGCATGTTTAACATTTGTTAGGTTGAGAACGATTCGATTTCTACACTGATATGGAAGTGTGTGCGTGTGTTACTCATTGCTTTATTTTTTTGAAATGTTGACAATACGTATCAGATTCAATAGTAGTGGACTCGTGGGGGCAGGTTTCGATTGTGATTTAGACGAAACCGAAGGAAGAAGAGTTTGATTGGTCTGGGTTTGGTTTTCTTCTACGGAACGAATGATGCTTACTTATGCAAGCTTGACATCATCAGCACTGAACTTTAGCTCTCGAAGGTGAAATAGAATTTTCATGTCCGTTCATGCTTAGAAGATTTTTGAGAATTACCAGTTGATTGAAGTTCACGGAGAGGAAAGAATGGATCAAGTAATTGGACAATGGGCATCTTCATGACCGGCTGATAACGTCTGGCCTTCCGCCTCACATTTTCTTAGTCAGTGCAGCATTCTTAAGGAAAGTTTTCCTCAAACATATTGCCAAAGATTTCTGAAATTTGCATTGCATCACAATGGTATAGCTCGATCCTTCACGGAGGTGCGAGAATTTAGAACGTTTCAACGCTTCTTTCAATTCACAAAAGAGAAAGAAAAATCTTCTGGACCACTTTGGTGCTCCATTATTTGACCAAGATTTTTACTATCAATTCACAAAAGAGAAAGAAAAATATCTAATTAGATGCTCATATCCTCCCTCAGTTTATGTTAAGATTCAAGATGATTCCACATCAGATATGGTATCCAAGTCAGCTGACACGTCAGCTGCCAGCACAACAACAACTTCTATTTTTTCTGTTTTTTATTCCGGTTAAATTTTCCCTTTTGGTGCCAATAGTTAATTTGGTTGCTAGCTATTAATTATTAGATTTCAATTTAGTTCATAGAAGTTTTAATTCCAGATTCTGTATATATATACAAATTGAGATGTATTGATGTTGGTTGAATAGAATGAAAAAGAGGATTTCTTCGTCTACAATTTTGCACTCTGTTCTTCTTTCATTTTCAGATACTGCTTTTCAAAGGATTAATTGTTGATTTCTACGTGGTATCAACGCGCATTTTTGGTGATTAAGCAATAGATATATTTGAGGTAATCATCAAGCCTCTTCGAATCTATCGTCTGCTTTCTGATTGTGAAGTTGTGTGAATTTATATGATTTGATTCTTGAGCTATGGCTAATCCAGAGATAATAGTTTGTAATCCATTCTATTTGCATTTGAATGAAAATCCTTCTCTGATTCTAGTTCAAACTGCTTTAAATGAGAGAAACTATCATCAGTGCCTATAAACAAATTAGGTTTTGTTAATGGTACAATCAAACCACCAAATCATGCGCACGATTCTTATGGGATTTGGGAACAGTGTAACAACACGGTTTTATCATGGATTTTAAACTCAGTGTCATCTTCCATAACTCAAAGTGTTATTTGGATGGATACAGCATTTGAGGTTTGGAATGATTTGTGTGAACGTTTTTCTCGAGAGGATTCTTTCAGAATTTCTAATCTTCAAGAGGATATATATAGCCTAAAACAAGGAACCTTAACTGTGAATGAATACTATACAAATCTGAAGACATTATGGGAGGAATTGTTAAATTTGAGACCACTTCCTGTTTATCATTCTGATTCGAGATGTAATTGTCCAGCATTGCTTAAGGTTAAGACAAATAGTAATGCAAATTTTGTTATTAGGTTCATAAAAGGATTGAAAGAGGATTTTAATTTAAGGGAATCAAGTCCCAAGTTTTGTTAACTCAACGCTTTCCCACAGTGAACCAAGCTTTTTCTATAGTGCCACACATTCTGATTCCATTAATTCTCAAGTGTGTGCCACAACGAATGTTATGGTTGGATCACCTTTGCAAGCTGCAAATACATCTAAAAATGAACAACTATTGAATGTAGTTGGTAATGCAAGTGGGAGGAATGCTCAATATGCAAGAAATCAAGGTTACAGAAAGGGAAGTAGTTTAAACAGAAAATTGCAGTGTACTTTTTGTGGATTGCAAGGGCACAAGGTTGATAGGTGTTATGGAAAACATGGTTTTCCAGCTAGCTACAAAAACAAAAATAGGAATTTAGGAAGTCAGGGTTTTATGCCTCAAATAAATGCTGTTGCTGATCATAATGCTTTTCAGAGTTCTTCTAATGTTATGAATCCAACTGCAGGTTGTTCAACAGTTCCATAGGATTCCCAGACCTGAAAATATGTGACTCAAGAGCAATATCAATAATTGCTGCATCTGATTCAATCCAGTCAATTTTCTTCCAATTCCAAATCCAATGCTGATTTTGAACCTGTTCATCCTGTTAATCAAGCTAGTCTTATATTAGATTTCTCTAATTCTTCACTTGGTGCTCAAAATATAGGTATAAGTTCTTCCATTTGGCTCTTGGATTTAGGGGCAACAAGCCATATTTGCTCTTGTTTGGATCATTTTTCTGAGTATCATACTGCTCAAAATATTTCTAGTTAAGTTGTCAACCGAGACACAGTACATGTGTCACATGTAGGAACTATTCAGTTAGCCCCTTCTATAGTATTGCATCAAGTCCTTTATATTCCAAAGTTTTCCTTCAATCTGATATCTGTTAGTAAACTTCTCAATCAGTTGAATTGTGTCATAACCTTTAAAAATGGTTACTGTTTTATCTAGGATCCTTATCTTGGCAAGATGATTGGATTAGCTAGGCTTTCTGGAGGCCTTTATCACTTTGATCTTCATTAGCCTACTTCTTCTATTGGCACAGCTTGTGTAATACCGAGTGATGATTTCTGTAATAAATCTTTGTTGTGGCATTTTAGACTTGGCCATTTATCTTCTAAACAGTTGGCAGAAGTTCAAAATTTTAATTCCTCTGTTGTTTTGCCTGATGAGAAAGCTTTTTGTCCTATTTGTCCTTTAGCTAAGCAACATAAAATGTCTTTTCCTTTACATCATGGCACTGCGAAATCTATTTTTGATTTAGTCCATATGGATATCTGGGACCCTTTAATGTTCACACAATTCATGGTCATAGATATTTCCTTACTGTAGTTGATGATTTTAGCAAAGTTTCTTGGATTTTCTTGTTGAAACAAAATTAGAAGTTAGACTGTTGATACAGTAGTTCATTGCCTATGTTGAAACACAATTTGACAAAAGAATTAAAGTGTTAAGATATGATAATAGCCTTGAATTTAGACTTACAGAATTTTATCATACTAAAGGCTTTATTCATCAAACTTCTTATCCCTATACACTTGAGCAAAATGGCATTATTGAAAGAAAGTATCAACATATTCTCAATGTAGCAAGAGGACTTAGATTTCAGTTCCAAATGCCACTTGCTTATTGGGGATATTGTGTTAAATATGCTATGTATTTGATAAATCTCACTCCTACTCCTATTCTACACGAACAAACACCTTTTGAGAGACTATATCAAAACTCTCCAGATTATAGTGCTCTCAAAGTTTTTGGCAATCTAGCCTATACCTGTATTTAGTTACCTTATAAAACCCAATTTGATCCTAGAAGTAGGCCTTGTATTTTTCTTGGATATTCTCAATCAACTAAAGGTTTTCTTTTGTTAGATTACTTTTCCAAAGAGCTTTTCATGTCCAAAAATGTATCTTTTGTAGAATCATGCTTTCCTTTTGCATAGAAGCAAAATTCATCTAATTCCAACATAGGCAGACTTATGTTACCTTTACCTTATTCTTCCTATTTCAATCCACTTGCTAGTTTATCTAGCCAAGATTCTACTTCTGGTTTAGCTTTGCCTCTTTTGTCAACTTCTCATGTGTATCTTAGAAAATCCACTAGAACTGCTACTACACCAGCTTATTTGTCTGACTATGTTTGTTCTAATGTTCATAAAGTTACTACTCCACATCAGCTACCTTCTTTTATTGCTTGTTCTTCCTGGCTTTGTAATGCTATTATGCATTTTGAACCCAAGCATTTTTTTAAGGCTGTGCAATCCAAGGAATGGTGTGCAGCAATGCAAGCTAAAATTTCAGCTCTAGAAGCAAACAAAACATGGCATTTAGTTGAGTTACCCCCAGGAAAAAAGACAGTTGGTTGTAGGTGGGTTTATCGAATTCAATATAAAGCAGATGTGTCCATTGATAGGTATAAAGCAAGACTTGTGACTAAAGGATACACACAGCAAAAAGGGATGGATTTTCTGGATACTTTTGCACCAGTTGTAAAAATGACCACCATTAGACTTATGTTGGCTCTTGTAGCTAAATCTCATTGGCATATACATCAGCTAGATGTCAACAATGCTTTCTTGCATGGTGATTTATTAGGGGATATTTATATGGCTTTGCTACTGATACTAATATGGTGTGTAAACTTGATAAGTCTTTCTATGGGCTTAAACAAGCAAGTAAACAATGAAATGCCAAGCTCACTGGATACTTAAAGTCTCTTGGTTTTCATCAGTCAAAGAGTTATTACAGTTTGTTTTTTCAGAATCATAATGATGTGTTTATTACTCTCTTGATCTGTGTTGATGATATACTTGTTCTAAGTAATCACCTTACTGTTGATATTAAGAATCAGTTGCATTCTCAAGTTCAAATCAAGGATCTTGGGGAATTACATTATTTTTTAGGCTTTGAAACTCATAGAATTTCAGTAGGTATTACTTTGTCTCAAAAGAAATATGTTATGGACATGCTATAAACCCATGGTTATATTGGTAGTAAATCTATTTCCATTCCTTTAGATAATAAACAAAAATTTGCTGCTGGAGATTCAGATTTCTTTTATGACATTTCCCTTTACAGAAGTTTAGTTGGTAAGCTTTTGTACTTGACACATGGCAAACCTGGTATTACATATGTAGTAGCAACAGTTAAGTCACTTTTTAACTACTCCTACTGTTTTGCAAATGCAAGCTATGTATAGAATCTTTAGATATCTAAAAGGATCTCTTGATTATGGTTTTCATTTTCTAGCTAAAAACTTTTTTATGCTTCAAGTTTATGCTAATTCTGATTGGGCTGGTTGTATAGATTCAAAGAGGTCTATTATTGGTTTCCACGGATTTGTCACGGAATACACAACAAAAATTTAACCATTTCTTTTTATCACTACTTTGCATAACATATTTTTTTGTATACTCTCAATGATTATATAGTTCTTCACAACAATTTTCAATGGCTTTTACAGTAGAAATAAAATAAAATTATATTGTTTCTTTAAAATTTTTAATTTTAATTCAAATGTATATTTTGATATTCAAAAAAATAATACATCTTATTTTCAATTCCATTTCAAGAATGAACGCATTAGAAAATAAATAAATTAAGATACTTACAAAATATTTCGTCGTTGTTATTTAAAAGGTATTGAACAAAAATTAATACAAACCAATATAACTAATAAATTAGATAAAAAAGGAAAAAAAATTCCGTGGCAATCTGCCACGAAATTGCCATGGAATAAGTGGTAATTTTGTGATTCCGTAGCAAATTCGTGGCTAATGTTTGGCAAAATTTTGCCACGGAAATTTTTTCATTGCAAATCAGTGAATAATGTTTGGCTTTGCTACTGATTTGCAATGGAATATGTTTTCATCGCAATTCCGTGGCAAATTACCATGGATTTGCCATGGTATCTTTTCCCTCGCAAGTGGCTTGTATTTTGCTATTCCATGGCAAAATCCATCGCTGATTGCCACAAAAAATTTTCCGTGGCAAAAGTTCGTGTCAGATTCACATTTTTCATGTAGTGTCTTCTGCAATTTCGCACTCTGTTCTTTTTTCATTTTCAGATACTGCTTTTCAAAGGATAAATTGCTGAGAAAAACAATAAAGGTTTAGTTTAGAGAAGCTTTTAGAATATCTTATTAACACTAATACTGATGGTTGTTGTGACAGGATGGGAAGTTGATTTTCAACATCTTTCCACAAAGTTTGCTTTATGAGAATTTTGTTTCTAAAAACTCAGCTAAAATCAATAGCTTTTCATCATATCTTGGCCAAAATGGGCCAAGAAACAGGGCAGAATCAATCAAGAGCTATGCACTTTTTTAATGAAAGGAAAATATAATTCGGATAATCTTTTTAAAAGAGAGCCATCCATAGTGACTTATCTGACATAACTCTTGGAAATAGGTGCTATCGGATAATGGAAGAGCAGAAGTAAACACTAAAATCAAGAACCTTATCACCAATGCTTTATCTGTACAAAATGCTTGTGAAGAATTGATGCTAAGGCCGAGCAGAGAATATGTAGAAAGTGATGAAGCTGAAACAAAAGAATATGGTCAATTTAGGATCTGTTACCAATTTGTGATGTTGTCAAATGCCACTAATCTCGACCCATATGCAATTAGCTCCCATCTATTTTGAAAATATCTGTGGCAGCTCATTTTCGTGTCATATGGGAAAAAAAAATGTGTCACTAGAGGTATTCCTAGATAGACTTATGAACCTGAAATATCCAATAAAGTTAAATATTCTCTGAGCCATTTTATGTCTAACCAAAACTTGTTTGAATCGAATACATCTTTTGTGCATCAATTATCTGCTATATCTATCCCTAATTGTATGCAGGAAGCCTTAACTAACTCAAGATGGAAAGCTGCCATGAATGAGGAAATGAAGTCCTTACAGAAGAATGAAATATGGGATCTTGTTGAATGTCCACTTGGAAAGAGCCGGTAGGATGCAGATGGGTTTGTTCTGTGAAATATAAATCTGATGGCACCATTGAACGCTTTAACGCGAGATTGGTGGCAAAATGATACACTTAGACTTATAAGGTTGATTATACCGAGACATTTGCTCCTATAGCTAAGATTAATACTGTCAGAGTGTTACTATCTCTAGCTACAAACTTGGATTGGCCCTTGAAGCAACTTAATGTGAAGAATGCCTTCTTGCATGGAGAGTTGACAAAAAAATCTATATGGATCTTCCACTAGGATGTATGGTGCTAGAAAAGGAGAAGTGTAAGGCGTGTAGATTGAGGAAGTCATTGTATGGACTAAAACAATCTCCAAGAGCTTGATTCAGAAGATTCACAAAGTCCATGAGAGCATTTGGATTTTGTCAAAGCAACTCAGGTAAAATCACTGCTCTTATTGTTTATGTTGATGACATGGTGCTCACAGGAAATGACATAGAAGAAATGAAGTTACTACAAGAGTACTTGTCCAAGGAGTTTGAAATGAAAGATCTCGGTTCCTTAAAATATTTCCTTGGGATTGAAGTATATCGATCAAAAAATGAAATATTTCTGTCCCAAACAAAATATACACTTGACTTGTTGAAAGGGACAGGTATGTCTGCATGTCAACCGATTGATACACAAATGAAGGAAGGATTGAAGTCGTGTGTCAAATCAGATCAAGTACCGGTTGATAAAGGGATATATCAGAGGCTCGTGGGAAGGTTGATATACTTAACACACACAAAACTGGATCTTACTTATGCATTGAGTGTTGTAAGTCAGTTTATGCATAATCCAGTAGAACAATATATGAATGCAGTCATGCGCATTATAAGATACTTGAAATCTACTCCAGGAAAAGGAATAATGTTCACTAAGAAGGAGGATTGGCAAAGTGTAAGTGTTTATGCATATGCTAATTGGGTTGGAGCAATAGATGATAGAAGATCCACTTCTGGTTACTTCACCTTTGTAGGAGGCAATATTGTCATATGGAGAAGTAAGAAGCAGAATGTTGTTGCTCAATTAAGTGCAAAAGCTAAATTTAGAGGGATGGCACTTGGGCTTTGTGAAGCCTTATGGCTAAGACTTCTGTTACAGAATTTAGGTTAACCACCTAAACATCCGATTCAGCTGTTTTGTGACAATAAAGCAGCATGTG
The DNA here is from genome assembly GCA_026120185.1 of Voacanga thouarsii. Taxonomy (NCBI): domain Eukaryota; kingdom Viridiplantae; phylum Streptophyta; class Magnoliopsida; order Gentianales; family Apocynaceae; genus Voacanga; species Voacanga thouarsii. Next base: position 502,818 of record JANUWF010002093.1, read on the forward strand.
ATATTGCCCACAATTCTGTCCAACACAATCCAACGAAGCATGTTGAAGTAGATAGATTTTTCATCAAAGAAAGGTTGGACGACAAAGTTATTGAGCTGCCAAAGATTTGTTCAGAAGATCAGTTAGCTGATATTCTTACCAAGGCTGTCTCAAGACAAATCTTCTTCAAGTGTCTTGGCAAGTTGAGCATGTACAACATCTACGCACAACTTGAGGGGGAGTGTTGAGATTTGTTCCCTTATTTATTTCCATAATCTTAGGGATTACTTCCTTAATTTATTAGATTGTATATAATTGGTAGTTTCCTAAATTGTAATATTTGATTCCTTAATTACTATAAATATTCATAACCGTAGGCTAGTATATCTATATATTTGTACAAAATTGTTCATTATAATGATCAGTAATAAAATCAAAGAAAGTTTTACACTAATTTCTTTCGAGTCAAGATTGTTACTATCAATTCACAAAAGAGAAAGAAAAATATCTAATTAGATGCTCATATCCTCCCTCAGTTTATGAGAAAAACAATAAAGTTCTAGTTTAGAGAAGCTTTTAGAAGATCTTATTAACGCTAATACTAATGGTTGTTGTGACAGGATGGGAAGTTGATTTTCAACATCTTTCCACAAAGTTTGCTTTATGAGAATTTTGTTTCTGAAAACTCGGCTGAAATCAATAGCTTTTCATCTTATCTTGGCCAAAATGGGCCAAGAAACAGGGCAGAATCAATCAAGAGCCGTGCACCTTTTTAACGAAAGGAAAATCTAATTCGGATAATCTTTTTAAAAGAGAGCCATCCATAGTGACTTATCCGACATAACTCTTGGAAATAGGTGCTATCATATAATGGCAGAGCAGAAGTAAACACTAAAATCAAGAACCTTATCGCCAGTGCTTTATCTGTACAAAATGCTTGTGAAGAATTGACGCTAAACTGAGCGGAGAATCTGTAGAAAGTGACGAAGCCCGAAACACGAGAATATGGTCAATTTAGGATCTGTTGCCAATTTATGATATTGTCAAATGCCACTAATCTCGACCCATATGCAATTAGTTCCCGTCTGTTTTGACAATATCTGTGGCAGCTCATTTTCGTGTCATATAAAAAGTAAAATAAACTTCAGCCCATAGCATGCACCAAGTAGTCTTAATTTATCAGCGATTCAGCTGAGTCCTGGTTTCATTCTCTCAAAATTACCAGGTTTCATACTCTTAGATGTTGTAGTCTTATGAAAGATTTCAACAGCAAAGTGAAGGAAGTTTAGAGAAAGGTTCCTTGGGAAGGATATTACGATAAGTTTAGATTCTGAGATGTTGCATATATACATCTTGTCCCTCGTTTAACAGAATGCAGAAATTATTCAAAGTTTCCACACACGGGATTAATCCTCAGGTACATAAATACTCAAAATTTAGAACGGTCTTATCGGCAAACTTTAGCGCATGGAAGGGCTATAGAAACTGCTCTGAGAGTTAACAGGATTCGTTACATGACAGAGCAAGCATTTGGGTTCTCATCACTGAAATACTGCGGGGTATAAGCATACTCCGAGTAGTCCCTCGGGGGCCAATGTTCGCTTTTCTTGATGTCGGTTTTCTTATCATCTCCTTCCTTGCCTTCTTCAACTTCTTCTTTCTTTCCTTCCTCTCTCTCCTCCTTCTTCTCTTCCTCCTTTTTCTCCTCTTCTTTCTTCTCTCCATCTTTCACTATGGAAGCTTGCTTGCGGGTTCGCTTATAAACGTCGGACACAAGCTTCTCTTGATCAATAATACCTTTCACTAGTACTTGATTGTTTGCAAGGTCTGTGGTAACAGATTCTACACCTGCAATATATTGCACTAGTATCAGAATATACATTTCCAACACTTCCATTTGGAGTGTTTCATTTGTTAGAATAGTGAATTAGTATGTTTTGCAAGTGAAGCACCATGCATGCTACCTTTCCTTAACATCTTGATTTTACCTGTCCCAAATTTCCATTTCCGGAAAGGGAAGCATCATTTCCAGAATCTAGCTTATTTTGCAAGCCCATGAAAATTGCAGAGTGGGGTGCATGAGATCGTTTCATAACAAATACCTCTTTAATTTTTATTTTTTTTCCCTCACATTTGCGTGGTTTTTAGAAGCACTTGAAGTGAGTCAAAAAAATTAGAACAATAGAAATAAAAGGAAAAGAGGCAAATAAAAGAGAAGCATAAGATTATACCTTTGACTTTTCTGATTCGTTTCTGCAAAACATGAGCACATGCATCACAATGCATCGGCACACTCAAGACCACTGTTACAACAGCAGGAGGCTGCCAGACAGACAACACATAGAGATGAGAAAATCTGCTCAAACGGTAACAACCATTATTGATTTACCTCATTTTGAAGCCGCAGAAGAAAAAAAGAAATTAAATATTGAACTTAAAGCACATATAATTATAAAACTGCAGAGAAAATACTTTTTTTTGGGTGCAAAATAAAAAGAAAATTGTTTGACTGCTGAACCATAATGGATCCCATGAAAGCCTAGTCTCGTTATTTGTAGACGGAAGCCTAATAGTAGGCCATACCAGAACAGTACGATTTGGGCCTAGTTCTGGTGGGGGATTTCCTGGTTGAAAAAAATGAATATGGAGTTTTAGCCCGCCTTGATAAGTAGAAGCCCATGCCAGAAAGCCATGAACGAAAATAGTTATAGGCTGGCCCGTCAAGAACAGATTGGCCTTTTCTTTTTGTTTCCTGTATCCGGAGTAAAAGTGTTAAAAACTCATCTATCTGATCAGTCTTCAGACAAGATTTTCTATATCGCGGGTGATGGGTCAGTAATGATTTTCCTGTTTAAAAATTGAAAATGAAAATGACAAATGCAATCGATCACGTGAGTAAGGGCTCGACCATAGTAGCCGTATGCATTGGACTGTACCGTACGCGCGGGACTGGAAGTGGAGCGGGGGGGTCAAACACCGTGCATGACTCATGTCTTGTCATGGCTCGTAGAATGTGCCACGGTGGTAGTGGGATGAATCCTTTACTAAATTAAGGCGTTGAGTTGCTTTCATGTCAGCACAGACACCCCAATCACAAGTTGCACTGCCTTCTGAGTTCTTCCTCTATCTCTCTGTCTCTGTCTGTTGCCTGCTGCTCATCCTCAGCCCCAGACTCAGACACAGGAACGAATATTATCAACATATATGTCCACTCACTGCCACAACCCTCTGCAGCATCAAAGCTCTAAGTTTTCATTTTAACTTTGATTTCCTCGTCTAATCACCAGGAGTGGCCATTCTTTTAGATTCTTGCTCATTAAATATAGGGTTTGATGTTACATGGCATGGTAGATTTCTTTTGTTAGCCAAAAGATGAGACCTTTATGGAGAATGAGTATACGCTCTAGGCAAAAGTTTTACTGTTTTTCCTATAGTAATCGTAAAGGAATGAGCACCATTTATATGGATGAGGTAAGAGAGAGTGAGCGAGCGAGCGAACTAATTAATAGTAATACCTCTTCCTTTTTCTCTTCAGGGGGCGGAGGTTCCTTGTTTTCTTGCTTGTTGTCCTCGGGCGGTGGTTTGGGTAAAGGTGAGATGAGCTCCGCTTTTCGGCCGCTTTTCTTTTGAACTCTCTCGCACACCTTTATAGGGTCTGCAGTTTTCCCTTTCACCACCACCTTACTGGCCTTGCAGTCCGCCGTTACATCCTCCACTCCTGCAATTTATGAACATTTACAACTCTTCCATCTTTGTAGAAATCCGTCTACACATCTTTTCTTTTCCCTTTTAATTTTGTGTTAAGAGTTCAAGAAATGAAGTCTCCAGTTTCATAATTTAACTTTTAAAGGTGAAAAAAGAAAAGGACGCCTGTAAATGGGGTTGAGGAAGGAACCCACAAATTACTGCTTGATATATTTGGAATACCACGGTAGTATTAATACGTACTGGTCGTAGTGGTAGCATTAAAGAATGAAAAGAGCTTTGAGAAACGTGCTAGGCTAGACATGGACTATACCGAGGATACGACACTGATATTTTATTTTTGAATGTATGCCAGTCCAAGTACAGCAGGCAAGTGATTCAAATCGAACTTAGGAAAATCCATTGAACCCAGAAAGAATACACACAAAGGAGAGAAGAAAAAGAGGACCTTGGAATCCTTTCAAAGCTCTGGTAACTTTCCTGGCACAGGCCTCGCAATGCATGTCAACCTTGAGGACAATCTCTTGGGGCTCTTCCTCTTTCTTTTCTTCTTCTTTCTTCTCTTCTTTCTTTCCTTCCTCTTTCTTTTCCTCCTCCTTATTTCCTTCCTCCTTTTTCTCCTATCAAAACGCCATAAAAATTCTTAATCATACTCTTGGTTTAAATATTTAGCTCTCTCAACATCATCACACAACATATCCATTAATTAATATCAAGACAAAAAAGCTAGCACTAATTAGAAGCAGTATTTACTTGATGAATGATACATGACAATCTTTTTGAAGTACTAGATTTCAGTCAAAAAAAGTGAAAAAGACCCAAAAAGAAGCACAAACTGATGAGAAGATGGAACTTACTTCACCCATATCTTCGAAACTTGCTGCTGGTTAGTAGAGATTAAGGTAGCTCCGCTTGAAAATCAAACCAAGTGCCCCGCTCTCTCTCTCTCTCTGAGAGTCCGGTGGTGAGGAAAGGTGTGTTTAACAGAGGAGGGAAGGGAGGAAGGGAACAGAAGAACGTTTAAGTAGTAGAGCGGGGGTTACTGTGGCGTGCAGTGGCTTTGGCCCAATCTGACCTGGAAATTTCTATTCATTCAATGCAAATACAGTCCAATTGTTTTCGGGCTGACTCAGCACCTTTTTTTACGACATTATTTTTTGAATTGTGGTCCTCCATTTTCCACTCTTTGGGAAATTCAGATCCCAATCATTTTTGCTCTCTGCACAACAACACAAGCATTCGTATCACATTGGATCTTATAATTGGTTATTCTTTTCAAGATGTAGTAAACATTTGCTTTCTAACATGAATGAAGTGATAAAAGAAGAGAAACATAGTATGCATGTATGTAACCTAAGCTAAATTGTATTTTTGTTTCCCTTCGGCGGATGATTTCTGCCTTTCTGCACCTTATCTATACTCTCTACACGTGCTTTCCAACCATGAAGGGACAAGTGAAAGTCCCCAACCCCCCCCCCAAAAAAAAAAAAGATAAACGGAATGTAAATTTACTTTTCAATTGCAATCTTACACCACAGTATAAGTGAAGAAAATTTAAGGAAGACTTTATATTTATTAATTGTTATATTAAATCTTGTAATATTATGTGTATTGGAATTTATTTGTTCAAGATCAAGAAATGTATATATTACTATTTGTTTGTAGTAATTGTAACACACAATTTTACCTCAATGTTTATCAGTAAAATGCGGTGAGGTGTGGTAGGTGCAACAGCAGTTAGCCAACCCAACCCTGTTCCTACTGGGTAAAAATGAAGCTTATCACGGGGAGCACATATTCATTAGTGTCTAGGTATCCGTTAATGCAGACAAACCAAGAGGAAATGATTACAAAATGTGAAGCTTTTGAACGGAATATTGAAACCACTACTTGGCTGGATTCGTAGACATGGCTAGAGAAAGACATATATATTGTGTATATTCCTGAAGGATGATGGGATAGTTGAATTATTGGATGCACGGAGCCCAACTTGGGATGGATTTCCTGGCCGTCGTGATCATGCCAAGGGAAACCGAGGTATAAATGTAGATAATTTTTTAAAAAAATTATTAAATATATAAATTTAAATGAATTTAAAAAGAAAATAATACATTTTATTGTTAAAATAAAATTGAAAAATTCTTGTCCAAGTAAAAACCTAAAAATGAGTTGTCTGGTCTGCTAAGCCCTATCCGTGGAGGATCTTTAAAAGAAAAGGCAGGAAGCCAAGAGGAGGGACCTCATACTTTCGTAATCACTAAATGACATGCATAGAGATGAAACCATCTCCATCTGGTCGCTATGAAATCATAGCGCTTGCAGCAAAAAAGTTGGCCAGAGAGAGCAAAGGTGATTGATTTGCTTTCCTGTCTTCATTGGAAACAAGTTGAAGCCCAAGTCAATACTTTTATCTTATGTGCAGCCAAATAAAATTAGGCCCAAAAAAAACGCAAATTAGCACCTTCGGGACGGTATATAGTTTTTCAACCTTTGCCTGCGCCATAAACGAAACACAGAAAAGCAAGAGGGACGTTTGTGATGACAACCTAGTTGGATATGTTTTTCTCATATATATTTTGGGCCTCTATTTATTTATTTATTTTTTTTCCTCCTCCCCCCAAACGTTTGTCCAAAATTTAGAGGACAAAAGTTTTTCTTTTAAAATTAAGGGAGAGAAGTATAAAAATAGATTCAAGACTTATCATTTGAACACTTATAATTATAATTTATGTCGTAGTTGGGATGTAATTCTTTTTAATCTAAATCAAAATTTTAATTTAAATAATTTTTATTTAGAATTATCATACACTCGCAAGACATTATATTTTTTCTCACTTATTAATGATTAGATTCTATATTTACTCTCATTTAATAATATTTTATTAAATTTGAATATATTCATCTTAATTCAATTTTTATCAAAGTATAGTCTAGTTACAATTTTAATAACTGAGTTGGATCATTTTTTTTTTTTTTAATTGCACTTTGTGTTATAATTTTATATGCTATTCTTTTTTTATTTTTCCTTTTACACTTTGGGGGAGAGAAAGAACCCAATACACAAAATCGGATAGATGCCGACGTTTTATTTGCGAGTCCGTCACAGGGCCCAATGTGCAAAAACGTTGCCCATTGTCGAGTTCAAAAGAAGATGACCCAAGCTATAGAATACAGGTGAGAAATCAAAGCCGGATTTGGGCTGGACCACCGAGATGAATTAAGCTTAGAGAACAAAATTTAAAGCCAATGATTGTTGGATATGTAACCGTCCTTAAATCAAATTGAAACAGAATAAATAAACATTTGTTATTAAATTTGGGTAATGTTAGAATAAAATCTTCACACTATACACTAATAAAATTCTAACTATTCTTTGCACAAGAGTTTCTCTCTTTCTTTTCTCTCACAATTTTCTCTAATCTTTCTTTCACTAATTTTTCTTTCACAAAATGATGGTGTATTACAAGTTTAGATAATAACTCTATTTATAGAGCTCTAATTAGTGGAATACATCATGGCATACATCATCTTTCACTAATCTTAATTAGTGGTGTTTCCACTAAATGATGGACATCTATAAAAATCTTCTCTAATAATTCACATAAATCCATAATCAATGGAGCCTCCACTAATTAATGGAGTTTTCAATAATTTTAAGATATTCATAACACTCCCCCTTGGATGTCCATCCATTACATAAAGGATATGCCTCGTTAAAACCTTACTAGATAAAAACTCAGTGGGAAAAAAAAAACTAGTGAAGGAAAAATAGTACATTGTTCTATATGTCTGTTTATTACTCCTCTAATGAGATGATTCCTTTCAATCTTTAAACCGATGCATACCGATTTTATATCTCAACTTCTCAAATGTTGCAGACGGTAAAGTCTTTGTGAAAATATTTACGAGGTTGTCACATGACCGAATTTGTAGCACAACAATTTCACTTTTCTTCTGGAATTCATGAGTAAAGAAGAATTTTGGTGAAATATACTTTGTCCGATCTCCTTTAATATATCCTCCTCGTAATTGAGTTATGCAAGCTGCATTGTCTTCATAAAGAGGAGTTGGAATATATTTGATTGATGATAATGCACAACTTTCTCGGATATAATGGATCATGGATCTTAACCATACACATTCTCGACTTGCTTCGTGAATGGCTATAATTTCAGCATGATTTGAAAAAGTAACTGCTATAGATTGTTTTGTAAAACGCCATGATATAGCAGCATTTCCACATGTAAATAGATAGTCCGTTTGAGAACGTGCTTTATGTCGATTAGATAAATAACCAGCATCTGCATAACCTATCAATGTTGGGCTGGTTTTATTTGAATAAAATAATTCGAGATCAATTGTATCTTGGAGATATCGAATGACTTGTTTAATTCCATTCCAATGTCGTCGTGTTGGTGAAGAACTAAATCTTACTAATAAATTGACAGCAAAAGCAATATCAGGTCGTGTATTATTAACATGATACATCAATGCACCAATTGTACTGAGATATGGTACTTCATGACCAAATAGTTCTTCATCATCTTCTTGAGGTCGAAAAGGATCTTTATTCACATTTAATGACCGGACGATCATTGAAATACTCAATGGATGTGCTTTATCCGTGTAAAATCTTTTTAGTACTTTTGTTGTATATGTTAATTGATGAATAAATGTTCCGCTTTCCAGATGTTCAATTTGTAAACCAAGGCAAATTTTGATTTACCAAAATTCTTGATTTCGAATTCTCTTTTTAAATAATTAATTGTTTCTTGGAGCTCTTCAGGAGTTCCAATAAGATTAATATCATCAACATATATAGCTAATATCACAAATTTAGAACTAGATTTCTTAATAAAAACACATGGACATACCTGATCATTTTTTAATATCACTTTTAATAAATATTCACTAAGACGAGTGAATCACATGCGCTCAAATTGCTTCAGGGCATATAATGATTTCTGCAACTTGATGGAATAATTTTCACGAGGATAATGTTTATATGCTTCAGGCATATGAAATCCTTCGGGAATTTTCATGTAAACATCATTTTCTAAATTTCCATACAAGTAAGCAGTGACAACATCTAATATGCGCATATCTATCTTTTCATGTACTGCCAAACTGATAAGATATCGGAGTGTAATAGCATCAACAACAGGAGAATAAGTTTCATCATAATCAATACCTGGTCTTTGTGAAAAATCTTGGGCTACTAATCGTGCTTTATATCATACGATTTCATTATTTTCATTACACTTTCGCACAAATATCAATTTGTAACCAACAAGTTTTACACCTTCTGGTGTTCGGACTGCAGGTTCGAAGACTTCACATTTTGTCAGTGTATTTAACTCCGATTGAATCGCATCTTTCCATTGTAGCTAATCTTTTCTATACCGACATTCATCAACTGATATTGGTTCAGGATCATCACTGTCCTGTGTAACATCAAGAGATATATTGTATGCAAATATATTATCAATAACAGTTTCTATCCAATTCTAACTTCTACCGAAAGTGTTATAATTGATAGAAATTTTAGTGTTACTTTCATCAACTTCTGGTTCTTTGTCATCAGTTTTCTCCTGGTCTTTATCATTATTTTCTTTAATATGATCTTCTAGATCAGTTAATCATCTTTTCTTTCGAAGATTTTTATCTTTGGAACCAAGAGGTCGGCCACGCTTCTAGCGTGCTTTTGACTCAACAGCTATCGGTATAATATTTTGTTCTGCTGGAACTTCAATTAGAATAAGAGCACTTATAGTTAGAATATGCAATTTTGTAACTCTTCTGGAGTCAACAAAAGCATCTGGCATTTGATTTGTAATGCTTTGCAAATGAATTATCTTTTGAACTTCAAGTTCACATGTATTTGTGCGCAGATCAAGATAATTTAATGATGTTGTCCAAGCAAGTTTTTTTTATGCTGTTTTTGTTCTTCCCCTAATTTAGGAAATAATGATTAATCAAAATGACAATCAGCAAATCTTACTGTGAATATATCTCCTGTCAGGGGTTCAACATACCTGATAATAGAGGGAGAATCATATCCAACGTATATCTCATTTCTTCTTTGAGGACCCATCTTTGTACATTGGTTTGGTGCAATTGGAACATATACAACACACCAAAAAATTCTTAAATGAGCAATATTTGGTTATGACCCAAAAGCTAATTGCAAATGAGATAATTTATGATAACTAGTTGGCCTTATGCGTACAAGTGTTGTAGCATGTAAAATAGCATGTCCCAAGGCAGATGTTGGGATATTTGTTTTCATTAATAATGATATAGTAATTAATTGTAATCGTTTAATCAAAGATTCAGCAAGACCATTTTGTGTATGAACATGAGTTACAGGATGATCAATATTAATCCCAATTGATATGCAATATGCATCAAAAGCATGTGATGAAAATTCACCAACATTATCCAAACGGATATTTTTAATATGATGGACAGGACATTGTGCTCGTAATTTAATTATTTGAGTAGGTAATCTCGCAAACACCAAGTTGCGAGTAGATAATAAACATGCATGTGACAATCGGGATGATGCATCAATCAAGATCATAAAATATTTAAACGGTCCACATGGTGGATCAATAGGTCTACAAATATCTCCGTGAATCCGTTTGAGAAATGTAGGACTTTCAACTCCTACCTTTACTGGTGATAGTTTAACAATTAATTTTCCTAGAGAACATATAGCACATGAGAATTTTTTAGACGTCAATATCTTTTTATTTTTTAATGGATGACCATGTATATTCTCAATAATTCTTCTCATCATGGTAGATCCCGGATGACCCAACTGGTCATGCCAAATGTTAAAAGTAATAGGATTAGTAAACTTCTGGTTTACGAGATGATAAATTTCAATTGTCCGTATTTTTGCAAAATATAGGCCAGTAGAAAAAGACGGTAGTTTTTCTAATACAGATTTCTTATCCAAATGAATTTGAGTAATATAAGATATTCAATCCCATTTTTCTCATTTGTTTCAACATGATACACATTTCTGCGGATATCTTTAAAACTCAATAAAATTTTTCTGGATTTTGAGAAAAATAGTATCTTATCAATAATAATTATTGTTCCTTCAGGCAACAATATACTAGCTCTTCCGGAGCCTTCAATCACATTTGTATTACCGTTTATCGTATAAATATTTATTTCTTCTATTTTGATATCAGAAAAATATTTCTCATTTTTTAGTATGGTGTGTGTAGTTCTACTATCAATAATGCATACATCATCATTAACAACAGCCATCTGAACACAAATATATATATATATATATATATATGCAAACGTAAATCTTATATAATAAAAATACAAAAATATCAGGGTGAGGCTTTTAGTTCTTTTGGACACTGCCATCACCAATTAAATGGTCTATCCTACTGTCTGTGTATTCAAAAAAATCTGATACATCCATATGTGTAATATTGATATTAAGATCTTCAGGATCAATATCATCATCTGCACCATCATTTACTGGATGTTGAGAAAAATTTGCTTCAAAGTTTTTATTTTTCAATGAAACTTGATATAATTCAACTAAATGCTTAGTCGTACGACAGATACGTGACCAATGATTTTTCATGCCACATCTATAATATGTATCCTTATAATTTTTTTTTTCATTTCTTTTTCTTTTCCCTTATAATCTTTTATGTTCCACTTCAGGTGGTCAGTATTTCTCACAGTTTGATTATGATTGTGATAAGGGAAATATCAAGCGTGTCCACGACCACGACTATAACGATAGCTTCTACTAGAGCCAACAGCATTCACTTCTGGGAGTGCTATTGAGCCAGTTGGTCTGGTTTCATGATTTATCAATAATAACTCATTATTTTTCTCTATAATGAGGAGGGTAGTAATTAAATCTGTAAATTTAGTATACCATTTTTCTCGATATTGTTACTGCGGACAATATTCGAGGCATGAAAGGTGAAGAATATATTCTCCAACAAATCTTCATCAATCACTTTTTTTCCGCATAATTTTAACTGAGATGTAATTTTATACATTTCGGAGTTATATTCATTCACGGTTTTAAAATCTTACAACCTCAAGTGTAACCATTTATACCGTGCAGTGAGTAGTACGACCATCTTCAGGTGGTTAAATCTTTCTTTTAAATTTACCCACATGACATATAGATCTTTTTCGGTAAGATATTCCATTTTCAAATTTTCATCGAGATGGCGACGAATAAAAATCAAAGCTTTAGCCTTGCGTTGTGCAGATGCACTATTATTTGCTTGAATAGTTTTACTAAAGCCTTAAGCATTTAGATGCATTTCTGCATCAAGAACCCATGACATATAATTTTTTTCAGAAATATCAAGGGTTATAAATTCGAGTTTAGCGAAGTTAGCCATAGAGATTAATAAATGCGTACATGTCTTCTGGCTTTAGTAATGGCAGAGACTCGTGCTTAATCTTCTGGCTTTTGTAACGGTAGAGACTCGTGCTGATAACGTGTTATAAAATTTGGGTAGTGTTAGAATAAAATTTTCATACTACACACTAATAAAATTCTAACTATTCTTTGCACAAGAATTTCTCTCTTTCTTTTTTCTCACAATTTTCTCTAATCTTTCTTTCACAAAATGATGGTGTATTACAAGTTTCGAGAATAGCTCTATTTATAGAACTCTAATTAATGGAATACATCATAGCATACATAATCTTCCACTAATCTTAATTAGTGGTGTCTCTACTAAATGGTGGACATCTATAAAAATCTTTTCTAATAATTCACATAAATCCATAATTAGTAGAGCCTCCACTAATTAATGGAGCTTCCAATAATTTTAAGATATTCATAACAACATTTATATTTTATGGGTATGTTAGAAGGTAATTTTTGTATGAATTGGATTTATGTGAACTATATTTTTTAAAGAGTAATAATATTATATTTCTTTCGTCCTAATAAAATTAATTTATTTATTATTTTAAGTTGTTTCAAAAAATTTAATACTTTCTTTAAAATTTTTTTATTATATAATTTATTATAAAATAATCAATATACTCTCTATATATTATTTTTATAAATTTAAAATTGATATAAGATACTGTAAAATTTGTATATTTTTTATTTTTATTTTTATTTTTATATAAAATATCGTACAAAATTACAATCAATTTTAGTGAAAAAAATAAAGTATAATTTATATTATATATAATATAATTTTTTAAAATATCAATACATATAATAAATCAAGTGTAGTGGAGCAGTGGGGTCAACACTGTCCACGGCTCGTAAAATGTGCCATGGTGTTGGATGAAGCCTTTGCTAAATTAAGGCGTTGAGCTGCCTTCTTGTCAGCACAGACACCGCAACACAAGTTGCACTGCCTTCGGAGTTCTTCTTCTCTGTCTCTCTGTTGGCTGTTTGCAGCTGCTCATCTGCAGCCCCAGACACATGAACAAATATGATCAACAAATGTGTCCACTCACAGCCACACCCCTCTACTGCATCAAAGCTCTAAGTTTTCATTTTAACTTGATTACTTTGTCTTATCACCAGTACTGGCCATTCCTTTCAATCCTTGCTCATTAAATAGAGGATTTAATGTTACATGGCATGGTACGGTAGACTTTATTTTTACCCAAAAGATGAGACCTTTGATGTAGTACTACTCAAGTGTTATGGAAAACGAGTAGACTCTGGCCAAAAGTTTTACCATTTTTCCTGTAGTAATTGTATAGGATGCACAGCATTTATATGGATGAGGTAAGAGCGAGCGAGCTAATTAATAGTAATACCTCTTCCTTTTTCTCTTCAGGAGGCGGAGGTTCCTTGTTTTCTTTGTTTGTTGTCCTCGGGCAGTGGCTTGGGTAAAGGTGAGATGAGCTCCACTTTTCGGCCACTTTTCTTTTGAACTCTCTCACACCTTTATAGGGTCTGCAGTTTCCCTTTCACCACCACCTTGCAGTCCGCCGTTACATCCTCCACTCCCGCAATTTGTGAACATTTAAAACTCTTCGGCCTTTGTAGAAGTCTACCTACATAGCTTTTCTTTCCCCTTTCTGTTTTTTTGTTAGGAGTTCAAGAAATGAAGTCTCCAGTTTCATCATTAACTTTTAAAGTGGAAAAAGGTGAAGGACGCCTGTAAATTGGGGTTGAAGAAGAAGCCCCACAAATTCCTGCTTGAAATATTTGGAGTATCAGTGCGTACTGGTGGTAGTTGTAGCATTAAAGAATGAATAGAGATTTGAAAAACGTGCTAGGCTAGGCATGGGTTACACCGAGAATACGACATTAATATTATATGTTTGAATGTATGCCAGTCCAAGTACAGTTCCTTTTTTTTTTCGCTAAATGGGTAATTACTCATTTACAACTTCACTACAGCCCGGGCCATTACATCCAAATGAATCTAAAGAAGCCTATTGTGGGTGCTTAAGAACATGGCCCAAAGTATATAGAATACGGGGGAGAAAAGAAAGTAGGATATGGGCTGGGCCACCAAGATGAATTAGCTTATCGACTAAAATTAAAGCCCATGATTGTTGGATACGTAACCCGTCCTTAAATAAAATTGTCACAGAATGAATGAACATCCATATTTTATGGGTATATGAGAGACATTTACTCGTGTGTTATAAAATTTGGGTAGTATTAGAATAAAATCTACACATTATATACTAACTAATTATTTTTTGCACAAGAATTTCTTTAAACTTCTCTCTTTCTTTCTCTTACAATCACAATTCTTTCTTTCACAAAATGGTGGTGTATTATCAGCTTAAAGAATAGCTCTATTTATAGAGCTCTAATAAATGGAATACATCATAGCATACATCATCTTCCAAGTGGAATACATAATGGAATACATCATCTTCCACTAACCTTAATTAGTAGTGTCTCTACTAAATGATGGACATTCATAAAAATTCATAATTAGTGGAGCTTCCACTAATTCACAATATATCATAACACCCTCCATTGGATGTCCATCCATGACATAAAGAATATACCTCATTAAAACCTTACTAGATAAAAATCCAGTGGGAAAAAAATCTAGTGAAGAAAAAATAGTACACTGTTCTATATATCTGTTTATTACTCCCCCTGATGAGATGATTCCTTTAAATCTTTGAACCGACGCATACCGATTTTATATCTCAACTTCTCAAATGTTATAGTCGGTAAAATTTTCGTGAAAATATCTGCGAGGTTGTCACATGACCGAATTTGTAGTACATCAATTTCACATTTCTTCTGGAGTTTGGTGACTTATGTTGTGTCCGATCTCCTTTAATATATCCTCCTCGTAATTACACCATGCAAGCTGCATTATCATCATAAAGAGGAGTTGGAATATCTCTAATATATGATAATCCACAACTTTCTCGGATATAATTAATCATTCTCTACTTGCTTCATGAATGGCTGTAATTTCAGCATGATTTGAAGAAGTAGCTGCTTGGAGATATCGAAGGACTTGTTTAATTCCATTCCAATATCGTCGTGTTGGTGAAGAACTAAATCTTGTTAATAAATTGACAGCAAATGCAATATCAGGTTGTGTATTGTTAGTAAGATACATCAATGCACCAATTGCACTGAGATATGGTACTTTAGGACCAAGAAGTTCTTCATCCTCTTCTTGAGGTTGGAAAATATCTTTATTCACATCTAATGACCGAACGATCATTGGAATACTCAATGGATGTGCTTTGTCCATGTCAAATCTTTTTAGAACTTTTGCTATATATGTTGATTGTTGAATAAATGTGCTACTTGCCAAATGTTCAATTTGTAAACCAAGGCAAAATGTAATTTTACGAACATCCTTGATGTCAAATAATCAATTGTTTATTGGAGCTCTTCAGGAGTTCCAATAAGATTAATATCATCAACATATATAGCTAATATCACAAATTTAGAACCAGATTTCTTAATAAAAAACACATGGACATACCTGGTCATTTTAAATCTCGCTTTCAATTAATATTCACTAAGATGATTGAACTATATGCACCCAGATGACTTCAGGCCATATAATGATTTCTCCAATTTGATGGAGTAATTTTCACGAGGATATTGTTTATATGCTTCAGGCATATGAAATCCTTCGGGGATTTTCATGTAAATATCATTTTTTTAAATTTTCATACAAGTAAGCAGTGACAACATCTAATAGGCGCATATCTATCTTTTCATGTACTGCCAAACTGATAAGATATTGGAGTGTAATAGCATCAACAACAGAAGAATAAGTTTCATCATAATCAATACCTGGTCTTTGTGAAGAAACTTGGGCTACTAACCGTGCTTTATAGCGTACGATTTCATTATTTTCATTGCGCTTTCGCACAAATATCCATTTGTAGCCAACAGGTTTTACACCTTCTGGTGTTCGGACTGCAGGTCCAAAGACTTCACGTTTTGTCAGTGCATTTAACTCCGATTGAATCGTATCTTTCCATTGTAGCCAATCTTTTCTATGCCGACATTCATCAACTGATATTGGTTCAGGATCATCATTATCATGTATAACATTAAGAGATATTATATGCAAATATATTATCAATAATTGTTTCTATCCAATTCCAACTTCTACCGGAAGTGGTATAATTGATAAAAATTTCAGTGTTACTTTCATCAACTTCTGATTCTTTGTCATCAGTTTTCTCTTGATCTTTATCATTTTTTTTCTTCAATATGATCTTCTGGATAATTTAATTCTCTTTTCTTTCGATAATTTTTATCTTTGGAACCAAGAGGTCGGTCATGCTTCTGGCATGTTTTGGCTCAGCAGCTATATGTCAAATCTTTTGTTCTGCTAGAACTTCAATTAGAATAGGAGCATTTATAGCTGGCATATGCGATTTTGTTACTCTTCTGGAGTCAACAAAAGCGTCTGGCATTTGATTTGCAAACTTCAAGTTCACACGCGTTTGTCTGTGGATCAAGATAATTTACTGATGTTGTCCAATCAAGATCTTTCTTGTACTGTTTCTGGTCTCCCCCTAATTTAGGGAATAATGATTTCACAAGAGAATAAGAGAAAATAAAAAAAAATATATAAGAAAATGATAACAAGAGAATAATGATTACATAAGAGAATAAGAAAAGAAATGTAAGAAAATAATGACAAGTAGAAAATGCCAAGAAATCTATTATAAATATCCCCCCCCCTTTTTTTTTACTCTTCCCGGTACTATCTTTTCCTTTTTTTTTTTCTACTCTTCCCGGTACCATCTTTTCTCCTTCCTCCTTGTCTTTTCTTCTCCTCTGTCCCTCCACCTATCATTTACCTCTTCTTCTTCCCCGCACAGATATACATACATACATATATATATATATATATATATATACATACATACATATATATATATGTATCAATATATATCTCAGTCATCAGTCATTAGTAAACATAAAAAAATAAAAATCACAAAGCAGATATGGAGACTCGTAATTCATTTGAGACATGGTTAAATTTTGACTTAGTTTCTGCAGTAGATTTTGATGTATTTTCCTTTCCAAACCAACCGCTTCCTCCTAATTCTAACGCAGAAGATTTTAATATGTTTTCCTTTCCAAGCCAACTGCTTCCTCCTAATTTCAGGTAAGATACCTTTGAGGGCTTCCTTTTTTTTTTAGTGTGCTTGATAATGAAATTAAACTCTCTTTTGGTTTGTTTTTAATGTAAATCAGTGAACATACTGCTTGGGACCAATTTGATCTGCCCATGCAAGAGACTACTTTTGATACTATTCCTCTGAATGAGGATATGCTTGTACATGATCCTTTCTACTCTCTAATAGATTTTGAACAAAGTCAGAATATAATTCCAGGTTATTATACATTTAAACATGAATTTTGAATGGTATTATCTTTACTGATATTATTTTTCTTTTTCTAGGAGAAATAATGAGTAGTATTGGCAACGAATTCAGAGTGAGTACTCATGACATGCATAATATCGAAGTTCAAGATATTATTTCAAACGAAATTCCTATGGAGAAGAAGAGGATTAAGAGGCAAAGAGAGAAGAAGGGTAATAGCTCCCATACACTATCAAGAGAAACCATTTCGCAATACTTTTACCTACCAATCAAGAGCGCGGCCAAAGAACCGAATATTGGCTTAACCCATCTCAAGAACAGATGTAGGGAGTTGGGAATTCGTCGATGGCCTCACAGGAAGTTGATGAGTTTGGAGACCCTAATCCAGATTGTTCAGGTTATCTCTCACACACATTTGTAATTTGTAAGTATGAAATTATGAAAGATTTATAAGTAAATAATTGATGATATTACTTCGATTTACAGGAGATGCAAAATAAAGAAGAAAGAGGATATATGATTGAGAAGAAATTGAAAGAAGCCATTGAGATATTGGAATGTGAAAAGAAGTTGGTGGAAGAAAGTCCTGATATGCGGTTGGAGGACCAAACACAGAAATGGAGATAAGTATGCTTCAAGGCCAAATATAATAAGAAACTTAAGGGGATAAGAAAATCTCAAGACTCATTGTGCGGTAACTTCACGGCTAAGTCTGCTGCTAGTCTAGATGCTAGCCCAAGGGAGAAGGAAGAGGAGGAGGATGCCGAAGAAGAGGATTTGAAGTCCATAAGTGCTACCTGTTTGTCTTCTTCTAATGCAAACATGGAAGAAGAACAACGGCAAACATTCATCCTAAATTTGTCAGCTCTATTGAAAAAGAGCAACTACAAGTATGCATCATCAAGTTCACGTGAACACCAGTGTGATGACTGAAGGAAATACACATGAACATTAGACATATAATCACGAGATAGTTTTTTTTTTTTTTTTTAACTATTAGTAGTCATGTAGTATATTGACATCCAAATGTAACATCTCAACAATTTGATGCTTATTATACTGAAAATATCCTTTTATTACTGGAAATATCTTTTTCCCTTTTTATCTTTTCTATTCCACTTCAGGTGGCCAATATTTCTTTGTGATAAGAGAAATATCGAGTGTGTCCATGACCATAATCACGGCCACTGCCATAACTACGACTATAATGATTATAACGATGGCTTCTATTGGAGCTAACAGCATTCACTTCTGGGAGTGCTGTTGAGTCAGTTCATCTGGCTTCATGATTTCTCAATAATAACTCATGTTAAATCTGTCAACTTTGGATACCATTTTTTTTCGATATTGTTACTGCAGGACAATATTCGAGGTATGAAAAGTGAAGAATGTCTTCTCCAATATATCTTCATCAGTAACTTTTTCTCCGCATAATTTTGAGATGTAATTTTATACATCGCGGAATTTACGGTTTTAAAATCTTGCAACTTCAGGTGCAATAATTCATACCGTGCAGTTGGTAGTACGACCATCTTCAGGTGGTCAAATTTTTCTATTCAGCATTTAGATGCATTAATGTATCGAGAACCCATGACATATAATTTTTTTTTTCAGAAATATCAAGGACTACAATTTTGAGTTTAACAAGGTTAGCCATAGAGATTAATAAATGCGTACCTGTCTTCTGACTTTAATAACGGCAGAGATTCGTGCTGATAACGTGTTATAAAATTTGGGTAGTGTTAGAATAAAATATATACACTACACACTAAGAAAACTCTAACTATTTTTTGCACAAGAATTTCTTCAAACTTCTCTCTTTCTTTCTCTTACAATCACAATTCTTTCTTTCACAAAATGATGATGTATTACAAGATTAAAGAATAGCTCTATTTATAGAGCTCTAATAAGTAGAATACATCATGGCATACATCATCTTCAAAGTGGAATACATAATGTAATATATCATCTTACAAGTGGAATACATTATCTTCCATAATACATCATTGAATACATCATTTTCTACTAATCTTAATTAGTAGCGTCCCCACTAAATGATGGACATCCATAAAAATTTATAATTAGTGAAGTTTTCACTAATTCACAATATATCATAACATGTGTTTTTTAAAAGTTTTATTTAACACTTCAGGGAAGGGGACGCACAATGAAATTTCACTTGCAAGTCCTTTCGACAGAAGTGTTGCCAATTGCTGAGTGCTTAAGAAGATGGACATAGACAACAATGCGAAGTGCCAAGTAGATATCAGTTGGGCCACCGGAATACGATGCTGTTTCATGGGATACATTAGTGCTTAGTTGGTCAAGGGTAACCATGTAGTCGTCCACAACCCTACTTCGTCGGTTCCTAACTGGTAACATCGTTATTAGCTGTGAACATTTGTAGTGTTATCAATTTTTTTGGTTCCACTATGGTGGGTGATAGCGATTAGGTCAAGTAGTAAACATCATTATAATAACAAAAATTTGTTCCGCCCATGAAAAAAACAAGAAACATTAATTAATTTGATTGAAGTTGAAAAAAATAAAATTAAATACATATTGTAATTATAATAGTATAATAATCTTTATTTTTTTATAAAGTATATATTATATGATATTATATAATATTTACACATTTTATTTCAAAATAAATATTTATAAAATTCTTTATATATAAATTAAAAACGTAAAAAATAATATTACAATTCAAATAAAATTTTCTATTTTTACATTGCTCTAATTCTTACTTTAGTTAGATACTAGTCAAAGAAAACAAAAATTGAATATCGCGGGGAGTCTTCATCGGAGACGAAGGCCTACAGCACATGCAGATGATATCATCGTGGGGTGTCTTTACCGGAGACGATGGCCTACAGCACATGCAGATGATATCGTGGGGGTCTTCATCGGAGACGAAGACCTAGAGCACCTGATGTGGCCAATAGCCCTGGGAAGGCCCTCTCTTATTCACGAATTACTCTTTAAATGTGTAATAGATTAAGCCTACCTCGTACCTGCTTTCCCATCATTCGCTTTTATTCTACTCCTATTCCTAAACTGGGCTCTTTTTCATCTACATTAAAGTATTGCTTTCCCCTGCTTCCAGTTCCTCCTTCTCTGTTTGCGATTCAATTCACTTCCAACACACTGCTGATCTCTGATCAATCATGCCTGAGAAGGTATTCCAATTGTTTCCTGTATCCTGTCTTTCTTTGTTCTGGTCTTGTTAGTTGTCTTCCATTCTTAATAACATTAGAACAGGGTAATTTAATTAAAAAAATATTCTTAATATATTTAAAAATAAAAAATTATTATTGTCTTATATATATTAAAATTTAAAAAATTACACTTACTATATTCCATATAGAACTTTTTAGAATGTCCTGATTTAATATGATATGTTTAATATTATAAATATAAGAGTTTGGAAAAAATATATAAAAATATATTTGTATAAATTTCCTAATGTCTGATAATAAAAATTTTTATAATTTTTATTGCGAATGTAAATTTAATTAATAATTCAAACTATATAAATATTTTATATCTTATTTTATTCTTCCTATTTGTATTTTCTATTCTTGTTAACTATCTTGATTTAAAATTTTTTAACAGGTCTTTTGTCATTGGTTTCATTTCTACTCTCTGAGATTGGCTCTGATTTGTATGTTTTATTTGATTTGATGCTGGAAGAATTTATAATTTCATCTGCTACTTTTTCTTCTCGATATTTTCCAATGGTAACAGGTGACAGAGATGAAGCTGACGGTGAAGGTTGATCTTCAGTGCCACTGTTGCTACAAGAAGATCAAAAAAATCCTTTGCAAATTTCCTGGTGAGTCTCTCATTCACACACGCTTAAATCGTCATCCTTATTCACACATGCACTGTAAATCTTGAGTTTCATTTCCTTATATAATATCATTGGTGCCTTTGAGTTTCGGGTAAAAAACTAACTTGTTTGTGACGAACAAATTTTGGGACAAAAGAAATTAGAGACCAGGTGTATGATGAGAAGAACAACATAGTCAAAATCATTGTGGTATGCTGCAACCCGGAGAAGATTCGCGACAAGTTATGTTGCAAAGGTGGAAAGGTTTTCACGAGCATCGAGATTGTGGTACCACCCCCACCCGCGAAGCCCAAGGTTGAAGAGCCTAAAAAGCCCAAAGTCTGCTGTTGTCAATGTTGCTCGTGCTATCAGCAGTGCGGATGGCCCGTGCCACCCCCACCGTGTGGCAAATGCTATTGTTATCCGTACAACAGGCAATGTTACGCGGGCCACTGCGTTTCCTTCATCGAAGAGAACCCACCAGCCTGCTCAATCATGTAATTATCAGGTGGCGAGACGTGCTGTTATGGTGGTGAGGTCCTTTTTATTAGAAAGAAAATGTCTTTTTACTTGCTACCATGTTCATTTATGCAAGATATAGAAATTTTTATTGAGATAAATGCAATAAGGATATAGTTAAAGATAAATTAAATTGAGAAGAGTTTATTTAAATATAATAAAAAATTATTAAATATAAAGTTAAAGTGAAATTTAAATAGAGTTAAAAAATATATAATAATTTAAAAAATAAAAATTATTTAAATTATAATTTTATAAATTAAAGTAATTTTAAATTCGAATGATAAAGTTTTACCTAATATGCCTGAGGTCTTCAATTTCAGAGCTAAAATGTGAAATAAACAAACAATTTCATTTGTTGATCCAAACACCATTGCAAAGGCACATACTTGGGACATATCAAGTCCCAACAAATTGTTTTGATAACTTGAATAGTTTTATTGTGTAATATACTCAGGTCTTGAAACGTAAGATCCTTAGAAGGTTTTTTTCTCAACATTTCTAGAAAACAAATTCAACCTAAAAGATAAATTTTCTTGTGTACCCTTTAGATCACAGTGAAGCTTCACACTACCCAAAGTACGCATTAAACTGAACTTATACCAATTCAAGTAGAGATAAATATATGAGCAATAACACACTTATCAAAGGATTTCCACTGATTGTTTATGAAGATCTAGAAATCAGTGATCAATGGTCACAACTCACAACCACGAGATAAGATATTCTCTTCATTTCAAAATACTTATGAAGAAATCACATAATAAAAAAAAAAAACAGAACACAAGCAAATGTAGAAAGAGAATTTCTTCTTCTATATTTTATCAATCTAAAAAATAAGGTATTTGAAATTGTATATATACATCAATTTGGAATTGAAAAACAACTATATACTAAATTGAAATCTAATAAATAATAGTTGCGAACTAAACTAAACCGTTGGCACCAAAATGAAAATTCAACCGGGATCAAACACAAAAGAGTTAAAAAGAGTTGGACAGAATTGATGTGTTGGCAACTGATTAAGAACTTAACAACTTGTTCATGAAGCCTTTTGCACACAGATTAATAATGTTGAAAACAATATTATAATTTAGATAAAGTTCCTATTCTACCCATATTAAAAATACAATAGTTATTGGTTGGTAAAAATTCCCAAGAAGTAAAAAGAGAGAAGAGTTTTGAAAAGTTGTGTAATTGATTTAGAATAAATACGAGTACAATGGAAAGAAACTAATCACTAATTCTAAAAATATGTACATGAATAAGCATTTTGAAACAAACCAAAAAGTTTCATGAATAAGTATTTTGAAACGGATGGACTAACATATTAGATTGATCTAATTATAACCCAGAATATCACCTAAATAACAAGGGCTTTTGCAGTAGATTGAAATGCACAATTGAGAAGGTAAAAAAGCCAAAACATTAGTTTAAGAGGCAAATAGGTAGGAAAAACTTACCTCAAAACCAAGTACAGACAACCTTTCTTCATTTATTGCAAGAATACAACTTCGGTAAGTAATATAAACTTGATTGTCACCCTCCAAGGAACCTGAATCATCTAGTAAACTTCTTTGTGTTATAGAAGAATAAAGTTCATTCACATGTTTGACTTCAGCATCCTTGCTCTCCAGTGCTGATCTTTCGGTTTCTTCATGTTATTTGCCTGCTTTGAAATAGATTCAGTGTCCGCACATTTTAAAGGGATATGATATCTAGTTTCACTGCAGCGATATTTTTCATCATTTTGCAATAAACATGCAATTTTAAAACTTAATCTCCGAAATGTCAATGGGGAAAAAAATCCAAAAAGAAGGGAAGAATTAAAGATGGAGATAAAAGGAGAACCATTTTATCCTTCTTTTCAAATTTTGTCCATTTTTATGCTCAGAACATTATGCCAATATGCATATTACTATCATAGATCCACGTCAACAGCACTCCGCTTAAGCATTAATAAGATATGATTTCAGCTAATTGGCAGAAATATAGTTCAATAGTTGCCGGATATTGCATTAAAAAAAATCTACAATTCATTCAAATGGACAAAGATATGTTTTTTACAGATTTTCTTCGCTCTACAACTGGACTATTTTCATTACCAGACTTCTTCAAGGCATGCAGCAAATCTTATGTTCTCTCAAATTTAGTTAAACATACAACAAAAACAGAGTCAGATAAATGAAAAAAAAAAAATCCTAAAACACATTATTAGGTGTTTCAAGTCCAGATATTAACATCAACATACCAGGGAAAGTAATTAATTCCTTTTATGTCATTTCCCATCAAAATGCAAGCAACCAATACACATCCAAACATCTTCAAGGAAGCTAAAATAGAATTACCATTCTTTACAGGATTAGAGTACAATCAACCGCTCTAGCAGCATAAAACCAATTGCTAATACTTTACTTGGTACAAGTTTCATGAATTTTCATCCAAATCAACTATTGAAATCACATTCACGTAGGAAGTTCTAGATGTTGGAGCATAATTTCATAAACATACTAACTAAAATTGAGGTGGGCAAGCAGTAAATGAGCTTTACAAGAGACTATATACCTTTTAAGAGTAAGCACAGGAGACACAAGGGCCCGATGGAGAACAATCATACGTAACATTTCCACCACTGGGGGTTTTCTTAAAACCCATCAAAATTCTACGCCAATATTTATATAACCCTAACTTCACATCTCCCCTCTCTCCTTCTCCATCGCTGCATAACCAAATTAACAAGAATCAGAGGGGGAAAAAAATAGCTTTACACTAAGAAAATCGAATTCAAAAGGGAATAGAGATTAAGACACTTTTGAACCTCTGTAGACACTAAGGAGATGAAGAGCAAGAGGACCACCCAATTTGCAGAAGCCATGAGAAGGTCCAAACGCGGTAAAATTTCACTTCTTCCATCAAGTTCACATGTGTCACGTTCTGTTGGGAAAACCAGGTAAATTTTTCCTCTAAAACAATTAATAAAATGAACCGATTCAATAGTTCCTAAGAAAAACTTGAAGAGACACTGTCTCTCTTAAATTCCACTTTCCTATTAGAACTTACGTGCATGATATATTATCACATCCTACACTCGTGTATATATAAATAGTACATACACGCAAATAGTAAAATACACTCAAATAAATTGTACAAAATAGTATAAATGAACTTGATAAATAATATTGAATACTTTATTATAATTGAAAAGAAATTACAATAATAACAATAAATAAATGTGAAAATAAAAAAGAACACACCTGAAATTGATAATAGAGTTCGGCTAAATTTGCTTAATCTCCGAGTACCACTCAAATAGTCTGTTTTTATTTATATGTGAGAGAAGAGATTGTTGGTGTTGATGTAGTTTACAAAGCAAAACAAAGCCTAATTATATAGGCACAAGAGATAGTGAAATGCTTTGCCAAAAGCGATGCAAGATCAAGTCACATCCTAACAAATCTCCACATTGACTCGCATCCCAAATAAAAATCTCTTCTCATTCAAATAAAAATAAAAAACAGTCCTCGCGGTGCTTCCAAATTTGTGCCGCTAGGTGCCAACTCAAATGTGCAGGATATTGACTAAGTCTAAATAATGTTCAAACTTGACTAATGTAACCACCTTGGTAAGCATATTTGCAGGATTCATCGTAATCCGAATCTTTTGGAGAAGTATCTCATCTTCCTTGAAAATTTCCCGCACAAAATGATAGCGAACATCAATGTGCTTCGTTCTTGCATGAAAAACTTGATTCTTTGCTAAGTGTATAGCACTCTAACTGTCAAAATATACCTCAAGATGTTTCTGACCAACTCCCAAGTCTTTAAGCAATCCTTGAAGCCAAATTACCTTCTTTACAGCTTCTGTAATCGCCATATACTCTGTCTTTATTGTAGATAAAGCCACCGTTGATTAAAAAGTAGAATTCCAACTAACTGGCATATTGGCGAAAGTGAACAAATAGCCAGTTGTAGACCGTTGCTTATCCAAGTCACCTGCATAGTCAGAATCAAAATATCCAATTATGCGTTGACCAAGCTATTCATCCCACTCAAACTCTAAACCAACATCTACAGTATCTTGAATATACCGTAGGATCTATTTCACAGCTTGCCAATGACCCTTGCTCGGATCATGCATGTACCTGCTCACAACACTAACAACTTGTGAAATATCGAGTCTTGTACACACCATTGCATACATCACGCTTCCAACTGTATTTACATACAAGACTTTCACCATGTACTCTCGTTCTTCATTCATCTTTGGAGATAACTGGCTATTGAGTTTCAAATGATGAGCAAGCAGGGTACTTACAGGTTTTGAATCTTCATTCATACCAAAATGTTGTAGTACCTTTTTCAAATACCTCTTCTATGTCAACCAAAGCTTGCCTCTCTATCTATCCCTATTTATCTCCATACCGAGAATCTTCTTGGCTTCTCCCAAATTCTTCATCTTGAATTCCTTACTCAATTGAGCCTTCAGTCTGTCACTCTCAGCTTGGCTCTTTGCTACTATCAACATATCATTAACGTACAAGAGTAAGTAGATGAAGGACTCATCTTGAAACCTGCGCAAATACACACAATGATCATATTTGTTTCTTGTGTATTCTGACCCTTCATAAATTTGTCAAATCATTTGTACCACGGCCTCGGTGATTGCTTTAATCCGTACAATGATTTGTTCAGCTTGCAAACCCAATTTTCTTTAACAACAACCTTGAACCTTTCTGGCTGAGTCATATAGATTTCCTCCTTCAAGTCACTATGTAGGAATGCAGTCTTCACATCAAGTTGAGCTAGCGCCAAATTTAATTATGCTACCAAGGCCAACAAAAATTTAATAAAGGAATGTTTAACAACTGGAGAAAATATCTCGTTATATTCAATTCCTTCCTTCTGAGAGCTTTAGCCACCAATCTTGCCTTGTAGCGAACATCATCCTTGTCAGAAAATCCTTCTTTCTTTGCAAATACCCATTTACATCCAATTGCCTTCTTGCCCATTGGTAACTGTGTCAGCTTCCATATCTTGTTTTTGTAGAGATTGTAATTTTTCTTCTATTGCACCTTTCCATCTACCATTTTCTAGGCTTCAGACAGCTTCTAGAAAGGTGGATGGAACATTGTCAACAACTGAAAGTGCATAAGCTACCATGTTAGAAAAATGAGTAGGTTTATGAATGTCTCATCTTGTTATTCTAGCGACAATTGACTTTGATTGTTGTAGGGTTCTTGGGTCGGAACCTTTTCCTCATCTGATTCTTCTTCTGTCACGGGAGTGTCACTGGTGATGCCTTTTGCTAAGGTCACCACTGTCTGTTCATACTCCATCTGTTTTGGCGTACATTCCACCTGCTATGGAGTATTATCAGTCCATTCTGGATTTACATTTTTCAACATAGCAAATTCATCAAATGTAACATTCCTGTTGATAATTGTCTTCTTTACCTCTAGACACCACAAACAGTATCCCTTAACTCCAGCATTGAAGCCCATAAAGATAGCCTTCTTTACTCGCGAATCCAACTTTGATTTATTCACATGATAATATGTAGTAGAATAAAAAATATACAAAGAATCATAATCTGTTGCAGGTTTTTCGGACCATACATCTAAAGAAGTCTTGCTCTCCAATGCAGACGTTGAAGGATTGACATTCACAGAGCATGCATACGGGTATGAAAATGAAAGAACAAAAACATGAATAACAGAGTATGACAGCATCATGCTGGGATGAAAACATACCTCTTGGAGCCTTTAAAACTTGAAGAGCATGGTTGAATGATTTGAAGCTCAAGAACAGCTTCTTCCTTCAACGTCCAGTGCACTACATCCATGAACACCAATGAAGCTTCCGTCCACTGTCTTCCTTTCTTCCTCCGGTGAAAACTTTAATGCTAGGCTTTTTAATTCATGGAATATGACCCAGCTATAATTTCTGTTTGGTGAGCAACGAATATGGGTAGAAGGAAAAGAAAACTTCTCAGAGGAAAATTTTCTTCTCCTTCACTGCTTCGGTTGGTATTTATAGGCAGTGGCTTCATGAACTAAACCCAGAAGCCAGAAAACCAAGAGACATAAATGTCCTCTCGGTTGGCTTCCTTTGGTTTCAAAACCAAAAGCCAAAAGAGGAAAATGCACGAGAGAGATAGAGAGAGAGAATCAAGAGTCACTGGGAAAAAGAAAATATTTTTTCTTTTTCCTTTTATTTTATTTTTTCACACAGAAAGCCAAGAGTTATGAAAATAAAAATAATTATTTTGATAAAAATAATATTCCCGGGATTTAATACCCGAATATTATTTACAAAATAAATTGCGACTTCACCCTAAACTCTTCTAAATTGTATCCGAAAAAAATCCTATGGTCCAGGCTATTGGGCAAAAATAATATTTATTATTTTTCTTGGACCCGAAAAGCTCAAAATAATAAACATTAATTATTTTTCTTGGGATTAAATAAATAACCCAATAAATAATTAATTAACCCAAATGAACCAAAAAATAATTAATTATTAATTATTTATTTCTTGAGATTTAAATAAATAAATAACCCAATAAATAATTAAGTAATAATTATTTTTTTCTCTAGTTTAAGTCCCCATTAATTTTCTAATTATTCAAATTGGACCCAAGTCCTGAATAATTAATTAACCAATTAAACCAGATAATAAATTTCTCTCCATTTATTTTATTCCAATCCAATAATAAATTAGACTTCCCAAATAAAATAAAACTCTCTCAACTGAAATCATTTTCTCAACCCAAAAATTAATTAGGACTTACGGGCTATTTCGAGGACCAAAAGACACATCGTCTTGGCTACTAAAATGACCAAAATACCCCTACTATATAAATAGATGTATTTTGCATTTTAAATATTTCCTAATATCACCATAAGGAAATATTGACCCCAAGGACAATGCTGCACTAGCAGAGTCTTCGACCTACAAGTGAAATGACTAAAATACCCCTCTACACATTGTCGTACATTTAGAGAGGAAGAAGTGTACTAACACCTCTTTAAAGACATCTACCATCCTTAGGCCTCTAGTCCAATGATCCACGACTTTCTGGAGTGTTTCCGCTTTCCAAGGGAGCTACCCTAAAGCAAACATCCAAGTCATGTTTCCCAAGGCCTTGGATATTTAGATTATCCGGACAACCGCAAGGGGCGATATGGTGTAGAAATTATCTTGTACAAGTCTGTCTTAACTAACTAGTCACACATACCCAATATACAAGTATATTGGCTCTCCGATAGAACCTCAACTGTAGTATATCAAAGCATATGCTTCCAGCTTCGCCAGATCACCAACTCATACTCAAGTCATAGAGTACTAGTCCACGCTGTAGCGGTAGTAGACTAGGTTTCTACCATATAGTACTTTTTAGAAACTACTACTACAGGTCATGTTCTACGTATTCGAAAAACGCTTATGTCATGAAGTGAGTGGACTACTCGCTGACTAAAGGTAAGCCATTCCCCATTTAGAATTCATAACATAATAACCTAAATATGACGAGATTCTCATTCTCATCAATCAATTAAGAACAATTGTTTATGTGTTTAAATAACCCATGATCCGTACCTTACTGTGAAAGACCTCCATTCACATAGATCACTTATTTATACACAATGGGTCTGTTCCAAACGAAAATGTACACAAATAAAGAAAATAAATTCACAAACGATTTTCGACAAATAAATTCTTTTATTAACATATTCGATATTTTCATCAGAAAACTAGTCTTAAGAGGGCATATTCCCAACAACACCGGCAAGCGGTTGATGAGATGTTGAGCGTATGTCACAGCCTTAGTCTAAAATTTTCTGCCTAACCCAATATTAGACAGCATACAACGAACTTTCTCTACAAGTATCTTGTTCGTGCGCTCCGATACTCCATTCAGCTGTGGTGTTTTCCTAATTGTAAAGTGTTGAACTATGCCACACTCTTGGCATTCCTCCAGGAAAGGATTACTCTTGTATTCCCCACCATTGCCTGTTCGAAAAACTTTGATCTTCCTTCTTGTCTGGTTTTCAATTTGAGCCTTCCACTTAAAGAAAACCCCAAACACATCATGTTTGTTCTTCATAGTAAACACCCACACTATTCTGAAAAAATCATTAACAAAAGTGACAAAATAATACATACTTCCAAGAAATGGGGTCTTAGCAGATCCCCACACATATGAGTGCACATAATCCAAAATACCCTTGGTATTTTGGATAGCAGTGCCAAACTTTCACTATTCGTTATTTTCCCAACACACAATTCTAACAAAATTCTAATTTGCAAGTCTTCGTACCTTTCAATAATCTTTGCTTGGTAAGAATTTGTAAGGATTTTTCACCAACATGTCCTAAATGCATATGCCACAACTTTGTTGCATTTTCATCCTTCTTACTACTAGAAATTACAGCTACCACTGTCCCAGTCACTGTACTACCTTGGTAGTAATACAAATTATTCTTCCTCACGTCTTTCAGCATAACAAGTGCTCCTGAAGTAGCTTTAAGAATTTCATCTCACAGTATCACAATTAGACCTTGTAATTCCAAGGCCCCCCAAAAAATGAGATTCTTCTTCAACTTCGGCACGTACCGCACCTCTTTCAAAATTCTGGTAGATCCGTTATGATTTCGCAGCTTGATTGAACCTATCTCGGCTGTTTTACATGAATTATCATTACTCATGTAAACAATCCCGTCATTAAGTTCCTCAAAGTCAAAGAACCACTTTTGGATGTGAGACATATGATAAGTGCAGCCTGAATCCAAAATCTATTCGTTTTACTGTGATATTGATGGTGAAATCACCAAAGAGATATCTGATTAATTCCGTATCGCTTTTGCATTTGGCAATAGTTGCATCTTGAGGAGCCTTCTCTTTCTTCTTCAACTTTGGACAGTCCTTCTTCTAGTGCCCTTTCTCATGACAAAAAGCACACTCATCTTTGGTAACTTCGCTTTTTGATTTGGATCTTCCTCTTCTTCTATTCAATTGGCTTTGCTGACGACCTCTTGCCACCAGTGCTTCATCTGCTATAGTTGCTTTGTTTTTCATTTTATCATACTTTCTCAATTCATGACTATACAAAGCAAAACATACAACGTCTAAAGATACATTCTCCTTCCCGTGAAGTAACGTAGTATTCAAATGTTCAAATTCATCGGGAAGAGATGATAACAACATCAAAGACAAATCTTCATCTTCAAATTTCACATCTAAATTTAACAGGTCTGCCACTAATTGATTAAACATAATGATGTGTTCATTCATAGAAATACCTAGTCGATAATCAAATCGGAACAATATTTTCTTCATAAAGAGCTTATTCTGACCAATTTTTTTTAGAAATTCACCCTTTAATGCCATCCACAATTTATATGCAGAAATCTCGTTCTTGAAAGCATACTTCTACTATCTGGATAGGCACGATCGAATTGTTCCGCACGCTAGCCGATTTATGATACTCCAATCCTTATCTTCTATGTCTTCTGGTTTCTTTTCTTCAATGGCCATGTTAAGACCCTGCTGGAAAAAAGAGTCCAAGACCTCTCCTTGCCACATGTCGAAATGGCCAGTACCGTGAAATATTTTCACCTCCAATTTCAAACTTGACATCGGAATCCTCAACCATGATGACGAGGAAGCAGATGTCCCTAGTGTTATATTTGAAGTAGTCTTCATTATTTCATAATCATTTGACGCCATTACATATTCAAAATAATAGTATTCAATAAAACAAGATTATAAACAAACCAAGGATGAACCTTCGTCTCTGATACCACTTATTGGGAAAACGGGTAAATTTTTCCTCTAAAACAATTAGTAAAATGAACTGATTCATTAGTTCTTAAGAAAAACTAGAGGAGATATTGTCTCTCTTAAATTTCAGTCTCCTATTAGAACTGACATGTACGGTATATTATCATAGCCTACACCGTGTATATATAAATAGTACATACACATGAATAGTAAAATTTATCCAAATGAACCGCACAAAAAATTATAAATAAACCCGACAAATAATATTGAATATTATATTATAATTGAAAAGAAACTACAACAAAAACAATAAATAAATGCCAAAATAAAGAAAGAATACACCTGAAATTGATCATGGAGTTCGGTCAAATTTGCTTAATCTCTGAGCACCACTCAAATAGCCCGTTTTTATTTATATGTGAGAGAAGAAATTGTTGGTATTACTGTATTTTACAAAGCTAAATAAAGCATAATTATATAGGCACAAGGGATGATAAAATACTTTGTCAAAACCGATGTGGGATCAAGTCACATCCTAACACGGTCCGCATCACGATAACCTGAGGATGGACTGACATCTAAAGGGATGACAAGTGCCAACGGCTGCCTTAGTCTGGAAGGGGGTTTTGGTGCGACAACATTTCTTTGAACTCATTTAAGGACTCCTTCACTTTACAACGTCCCTCTTCTCCTTTTATTCCTTCGACAAAATCACTGTCAATCCCGCTGTAGAATCCTTGAGATGCCTCCAATGAATGTAGTTCTGAGTCAGTTGTTTGAGGTGCCATGCATTGTGTAAAAGCACTCTACCCGATATTTCATCGGCAGGGAAGCTGTGTGAAGCATTCAAAAAACATCACGTAATTACTCTACTCTGGTTGCATGATATAGGGTGGTGCTGAGTATAGAGTCACAAAGAGCTGGAGGATAGAAGAAGGAAAGAACCAACTTTTATATGCGTAGGAAATGATGAAAAAAGGAATCGTGTAAATTTGTCACTTCTCTGGTTAAATTTCATAGTTTCTGCTCAGATCCTATTTTCTGAATAAATGAAATTTGGATTTCATTAGCAGCTGATTCTGATTCTAATCCGGAATGCAGTTCTGTAGTTTTCATTTTTTACCATGTTCATGAATCTATATATTTTGATTTTGTATCTGACAAAGGAGACAAGGAGGATTCTTCCATCTATTTGTTAGGATTCGTGGACTCCTAAACGCAGAAAACATCTACGAATCCCTCCCGAGGACCCAAGTAAACGATTAAGAAGATCTAAGCTTTAAGAATTACCTCTGGTTGCTGTAATCGAAATCCTTTGATTCTGGTTGCGCTGTTGTATGTTCAACCCGAACAATCACCAGACGCTGCAGTATGCGAACGTCCTCTATCGGATACACACCGCGAACTCACTCGATACTCGGGAGTGCTAGCGCCTAGGGTTTGAGAGGTTTTTTTCTTTACGGTAGAGAATGACACGAATGTTCTCAACCGAAAAATTGGACTATTGAAAAGACGGCTAGGGTTTTCTTAAAAACCCTCGAACCTCTTAGAGTCCAACCCTAATAATATCTTATCATATTCTAATTTAAATTCAAATTAAATTAAAACCGATATGATAAGATTCCGCCATTATCTCGGTAATTTAACTAATTATTTTACCGAGTCGGATTCTTATAATCCGGATATCATCCAGATTCATCGAACCTGGTCACCGGAAAAATAACCTAACAAGTTCGCTTATTGTGTGACCCTATAGGTTCATTTAACACTCAGCGATGAGCCTAAATCATATTTAAATGGCCCACAAGTTATAAGTGGTTTCTAGCAAAACATTATAACTATCCGAGGTTAAATGAAGATCGGTGATCTCTTTAAACCAAACCATAATTTTATATTTAGTCCTTTTGTCACACGATATCCGGATTAAGCATAAGGCATGGAGCATGTCATCCTTATTAAGCTTAATCAATTATTTCTTGATTTCATAGTAGATCTGTTCAAACAAATGATATCAATATCTTAGATTGATATATTTGAGCACGGCCATGCATTTTTAACAGTCTAACTTATCAAGGGGCCCATGGATATCTCTCCCATAATCGAGAGGGACAAATTCCTTCACAATCAATCATATTCCTCTCCTTGATTTATTCTATATCCAACAGTAGTCTAATTTATTATCTGGTTAAAGATAACTTTAGACAATGTCAAAATATAGAATTTATCAAGTAAGAAACTATGATGAATTTAGGTCGAAGGAATTTCAATATTATTATGGCTAGAAAGTACTTATGACATATTCCATGAAGTACTCTCACAGTGGGTCATGTCCAATACAATGTTCTCTAACATTTATTTATGTCTTGACTCGATATCACAAATATCCATGGCCAGTAAAACATAGCCATCAAGTCACAAACATACTAATCTTAATTTATTATTATTCCAATAATAATAATCGATCAGAGACAGTTTTAGAATAGTCATTGTATTCATTGTAGGGTTTTACTATCAAGTCACGTACTTGATGACCAACAAAACAAAACTCACTATTCATGGAAAGGAAAGCCTCATATTATTATATAAAACATAATGACAATTGTATAAGTACAAATTGACTCTATGGCATATCCCCAACACTATTACCCTATCAGTCACTGTGCCTCACACATGCTAAGCTTTCCTGATCAGGTTATTGACGGTAATTCTAACTAAAAAATGATCAATTCAACCTGAAACGTCTCATGTAACACAAGTCTTACTTTGTTATGAATAGGTCAAGCTAGCTAAGCAGTTGGTGAATGAAGGTGTAGACGTTACACAAACTGAAGGAGGAAAATGTTCTAATCCTTCGAAAGCCGGAGTTCTAGGTTTGATTGAGAAGGTATTCGCATTATTCCATGTCGATCACTAACCATATAAAAGTCTTAGCACGCTGAGGCAATAATGAAGGAGCAACTTAGCTTTTGTAGCCGACTGTGCGAAGAAACATTAATTTCCCAGTTTGTAGCACTAATGCCCTCTTAAGTGATATTGCGATTAATTACTGATTCATTTCAACGGCACTGTTTCTTCAATTGATCAGGCAACGCCAACACTAGCAGCCCAGTATTCCATATCACGGGCTGTTAAGATACCTGTTATATGTTCATCTGGACTTAGCGCTGTCACTGGCCCCATGGCAACAACAGCAGAAGCTGCTGGCGTGGTAAGTTGTCACACCCCGGACCCGGGAGATGACATGGCAGCATCCCGAAATGGGATATCGAACCCGGAACCAGAACAGACAATACCAAAAAAATAGACTCAACTGTCATAACTGAAATTGCCAAAACTCATAATTATTCTGTTACAATGCAAAATGATTTAACTAATCTCTTGGAATAACTTCAAATGTACTAAAACTCCAATGTCATAAAGTAGACCATAGATGAGAACGTTACATGAACTCGTCAAATTAGTCACTCTAGGTCCTCCTCGAACCACCCGTCTAATTTTTCCTCGTTCAACTGAGAACCTGAAATGATAAGTAAGGTGTGAGCTCACTAGCTCAGTAATAATCATGACTTAACCGGGATTGAGCAAGTTACATAGATATAGTTTCGCAAATCATTGAACTTTAAAATAGTGGTAGCAGTGGACTTAATTAGGGTAACATATGGCTATGGTTCAGGCTCAAATATTTCTCACTTATAGCACACACTAAGGAATATTACAACAAACAAGGGTAACTTTGATCAAATCGAAGAGATTCAGAATTAGAAAGTCAACCGGCGCCCGTTAGGAAGAGTAAACAGCGCCTGTTGTTACTAAAATGGAAGGGGTCCGATTCTGAGATGAACCGGTGCCTGTTTAGCTATGTCAACCGGCGCCTGTTAGACTGAATAACAGGCGCATGTTCAAACTAAATCTACCACAAAAAAAAAAAAAAAAAAAAACAGAGCACAATGCACGAAAAGCAGAAACCAAAGAAATGACATAAAACCAGAACGAATCAGAGGCCAAAATGCACAAAGAAACAGAACAAGGCTCAACATCCACAACCACTCTAATAATGAACAACACAACCATTACCCTACCATTTTCCCATAACAGTTCATTACACTATTTCCAACTTTTCAAATCAATTGAACAGACCCAGAATTCATGACACGTGTTTGGGGAGAAGCTTTGGCTAACTGATATCAGTCTCCTAACTATTTTATCCCGTTAGGAGGAGGGCCAGTACACAGAATTGGGTAAGGTATTGTATCCCCCAAGCCTAGGGCCAGTACACCGAACATAAGGGATCATCCCTACCAAGACCAAACCCCAAACAGATGACAGAACATACAGAATTTTAGCAACCAAAATTCAGTACAGAACAAGAACAGTAAAGTACATATCATATAGTCTTACTTGATCATAAACAACTCATACATCACAACAAATTATTCCCATGCTCAATCCAATTGAATACCAATATAATTTTCAGATTGAAAAACAGAAGATCATAAAGTTACACCATCAGTTGAAAATCAAAACACAGTCAAGTCAGAATCCTTACCCGGAATTATACTCACAGATCACCTTTATCACCACCAACCTCGTCCACACCTACAATCCCAATCAATCCCCATCAGAACATCATTCACTCCATTTCTCCACAAATTAGAACAGTAAAATCAAAAACCCTAGACATCAATTAAACCTCAATAAAAGCTTAAGGGGAACGTGGATTACCTAAATTCGAAGCCTCGATCTCTTCCCCTTCCTTTGCCTCCTCCTCTTGGCCTTTCTCCCCTCTCTGAACTGTCTCTGACAGATGAACAACGATGAATATCAGAACCACGTTCTGGCAGAACGTTTAATCAGTCAGAGAGTTACAAAATTGCTATAAAGTCCTCCTAATTTTCCCCCATTAATTAAGTCCCTAACTATAAGGGCTGAGCCAATTGCTAATTAACAAAAAAAAAAAAAAAAAACGAAAGGCCCAGTAAAGCCTCTGGACCATGGGCTCACATTTCACCGCCTTACAAAAAGTTTCGTCCTCGAAACTTGCGCACCTGAATCATCAAACAAGGAAGGATATTTTCATCGTGCATCCTCTTCCAGCTCCCAAATAGCCTCCCGCTCCGTGTGATTTGACCATTGCACCTTCACATATGGTATAGTTCTTCGTCTCAAGACTTGCATCTGTTGGATTGTATGCCCTCTTAGACTAGGTTTCTGATGTAAAATCGAATTATTTAATAAAAGAATTTATTTTCAGAAATTGTTTGTGAATTTACTTTTTGTTTGTGCACGATTTTCGTTTGGAACAGACTCATTGTGTTTAAATAAGTGATCCAGGTGAATGGTGGTCTTTCACAGTAAGGTATGGATCACGAGTTATTTAACACATAAACATTTGTTCTTAACCTATTGATGAGACTGGGAACCTCATCATGTTTAGGTTATTATGTTATGAATTCCAAATGGGGAATGGCTTACCTTTAGCCAGTGGGTAGTCCACTCACTTCATGACATAAGCGTATTTCGAATACGTAGAACAGGACCTGTAGTAGTGGTTTCTCAAAGTACTATATGGTAGAAACCTAGACTACTACCGTTAGAGCGTGGACTAGTACTCTACGACTTGAGTATGAGTTGGTGGTCTAGCGAAGCTGGAAGCATATACTTTGATTTGCTGTAGTTGAGGTTCTATCATAGGGCCAATATACTTGCATGTTGGGTATGTGTGACTAGTTAGTTAAGACAGACTTATACAAGATAATTTCTGCACTATATCGCCCCTTATGGTTGTCCGAATGGTCTAAATTATCCAGGGCTCTGGGAAACATGACTTGGATGTTTGCTTTAGGGTAACTCCCTTGGAAAGTTGAAACACTCCAGGAAGTCGTGGATCATTGGACTAGAAGCCTAAGGATGGTAGATGTCATTTAGGGGGGTGTTAGTACACTTCTTCCTCTCTAAATGTAGGGCGATGTGTAGAGGGGTATTTTAGTCATTTCACCTGTAGGTCGGAGACTTTGCGAATGCAGCATTGTCCTTGGGGTCAATATTTCCTTATGGGTGATATTAGGAAATATTTAAAATGCAAAATACAGCTATTTATATAGCAGGGGTATTTTGGTCATTTTAGCAACCAAGACGATGTGTCTTTTTGGTCCTCGGAATAGCCCGTAAGTCCTAACTATTTTGGGTTGAGGAATTGGTCTCAGTTGAAGAGGATTTTATTTTATTTTATTTTATTCAGGAAGTCTAATTTATTATTGGATGGAATAAAATAAATAAATAAATAAAATAGGAGTTGAGAGAAATTAATCATCTAGTTTATTTGGTTAATTAATTATTCAGGGCCTAGGTCCAGTATGAATAATTAAGAAATTAACCTGGGCTTAAACTAGGGGAAATAATTGATGTTTAATTATTTATTGGGTTATTTATATAGGCCCAAGAAATAAATAATTAAAGATTAATTATTATGGTTCATTTGGGCTCATTAATTATTTATTGGGTTACTTATGTAAGCCCAGAAAATAAATAATTAATATTTATTATTTTGGGCTTTTTGGGTTCAAGAAAAATAATAAATATTTATCTGGCCCAATAGCTTGGACCTTAGGGTTTTTTCCAGATATGGTTAAGAGGAGTTTAAGGTTAGGCCAAACTGTTTCTCAGGATAACATCCGGGTGTTTTGAAATCCCGGGGATATGTTTATCAGATAATGAGAGACCTAATTTTTGGCTAACTAATAAAACAACTCTTTGAAAAGAAAAAAAAGACTAATTCCTTTCCCTAGCCACAAGACTCTCACGTCTCTCCTCTTGCTCACGGTTTTCTTCTTCTTATTTTTCTCCTTGTTCTTTGCTAATCAATAGCGAGCGAACCACGGAGAATTGAGACCGTTTCTCTTTCCCATTGTGTTCACCAACTAGAGGTTAGGCTGAGGAATATCCCGAGAGTTGGAGAGCTAAGCGTTAATGCAAACAAGGCGAAGTCGAAGGTTAGCGGGTGTTCAACCGGAAGCTCCTTCAAGTGTGCAAAGCGAGGCGATTCCAGCCGTTCAATCTGTTCCTACGCAACCTAGGAGGGTTAAGGAACGCAAAGGTATGATCTTCACGCTTCCGCATGGCCTTTATGGCTCGCGTTTAATTTTTCTCTCTGTTTTTTTTTTTTTTTTGTCTATGGCTCCCCTGTTTCTGCGTTTTCCATCAGCATCTTCTTGTCCACAATTCTTATTGATACCTCCTCGTAAGTCAGATCCTCACGGACTCGCAAAGGAGATGCTTCCAACACATGACTCGGATCAGCAACATACTTCCTTAGCTGGGACACATGAAACACATTGTGCAGCCTAGATAGTGCCGGTGGCAAAGCTAACCGGTATGCTAGATCTCCAACCCTTTCCAGAATCTCATACAGTCCCACATACCTCGGACTCAACTTCCCACTTTTGTCAAACCGCATGACTCCTTTGGTTGGTGAAACCTTCAGATATACCTTGTCTTCACATTCAAATTCTAAAGGTCTCCGTTTACTATCAGCCCAACTCTTTTGCCGATCTTGAGCTGCCTTCAATTTTTCACGAACAACTTGTACTTTCTCTGAGGCTATCTGCACTAACTCGGGTCCAGTTACCCTTCTTTCTCCCACATCATCCCAACAAACCGGGGATCTACACATTCTTCCGTACAACGCCTCATAAGGGGCCATACCAATACTAGACTGAAAGCTGTTGTTGTAGGAGAACTCTACCAAAGTTAAGCTGTCCAACCAATTCCCTTTAAAGTCCAGAACACAAGCGCGCAACATATCCTCCAAGGTCTGAATTGTCCTCTCAGATTGACCATCAGTTTGAGGGTGAAAAGCAGTACTCAAGGTGACAGTGGTCCCCATGGCCTCTTGGAAACTCTTCCAGAACTGTGACACAAATCGGGTATCCCTGTCCGATACTATACCTACTGGCACCCCATGCAATCTAACAATTGCATCCATATATAGCTGTACCAACTCCTCCATCGAAGCTGTCAACTTCATAGGCAAGAAGTGAGCTGACTTGGTCAACCGATCCACCACAACCCATACTGTGTCCTTCCCAGTCTTTGATTTCGGTAAACCCGTAACAAAATCCATGGTGATGTGCTCCCACTTCCAAATAGGAATCTCCAGTGGCTTCAGCAATCCTGCAGGTCTTTGATGTTCAGCCTTAACTTGCTGACATACTAGACACTTGGATACAAAATCTGTTATGTCCCGCTTCATTCCACTCCACCAAAAATTTCCTTTGAGATCCCGGTACATCTTAGTCCCTCCAGGATGAATTGAGAGTTTCGTATTATGAGCCTCCCTAAGCACCTCCATCCTCAGTACCTCATCACTTGGGACACATAATCTACCCCGGAACCGCAAGCTGCCATCTTCGTGAACTTGAAACTCCGGCTGTGCTCCGCTGAGTGCTGCTGCCATTTTCCTCCCTAACTCACCATCCTTGGGTTGTGCCTCCTTAATCCGTTCCACCAATGATGATTGAGCTATCAAAGCTGCCAGATAACCCGAAGCAGGTTGCACAACCTCTAATTCTAACTTCTCAAACTCAGAAATCAACTAATGCTGTTCAGTGATACAAGCTGCCAATGTTCCCGCTCCTTTCCTACTGAGACCATCCGCAACTCGGTTTGCCTTTCCCGGGTGATAACTGATCTTCAGGTCGTAGTCCTTAATCAGTTCAAGCCATCGTCTCTGCCTCATATTTAACTCTTTCTGAGTGAACAGGTACTTCAAACTTTGATGATCAGTGAAGACTTCACACGTTTCCCCATATAAGTAGTGCCTCCAGATCTTTAGCGCAAACACCACTGCAGCTAGCTCCAAGTCGTGAGTCGGGTAATTCTGCTCATATGGCTTCAACTGTCTAGATGCATAAGCTATAACTTTTCCATTCTGCATCAACACGTAACCAAGTCCATTCTTCGAAGCATCACTGAAAATGATGAATCCTCCAGTCTCCGAAGGTAGTGCCAAAACTGGAGCTGAAGTCAACAACCTCTTCAACTCCAGAAAACTCTTCTCACATGCATCACTCCACTTGAACTGGGTCCTCTTATGGGTAAGTTAGGTTAGTGGAGTAGTTATCTTAGAAAAATCCTCCACGAACTTCCGGTAATAACCTGTCAATCCCAAGAAGCTCCTAACCTCAGAAGCAGTAGTTGGTCTAGGCCAATCCACAATCGCCTCAACTTTCTTAGGATCCACAGCAACACCTTCCTCCGAGATGACATGACCCAGAAATGCTACACTCCTCAACCAGAACTGGCATTTACTGAACTTTGCATAAAGTTGTTACTCGCGAAGCCTTTGCAACACAATCTTGAGATGCTCTCGATGAGCTTCTTCCGATGGTGAGTACACTAGGATGTTGTCAATGAACACAACTACAAATTTGTCCAACTCCTCTTTAAAGACCTTGTTCATCAATTCCATGAACACTGCTGGGGCGTTAGTCAAACCAAAAGGCATGACCAAGAACTCATAATGCCCATATCGTGTCCTAAAGGCACTTTTCGGGATGTCCTCGGGCTTGATGCGCAACTGATGATACCCCGATCGCAAGTCTATCTTTGAAAATACCTTAGCCCCCTTCAACTGATCAAATAAATCATCAATTCGTGGTAGAGGGTACTTGTTCTTCACAGTAATCTTGTTCAGCTCCCGGTAGTCGATACACATCCTCATGCTACCATCCTTCTTTTTAACGAACAAGATTGGCGCTCCCCAAGGAGAGACACTAGGGCGAATAAACTTCTTGTCCAATAACTCCTGTAATTGAGTCTTCAACTCTCTCAACTCCGTTGGCGCCATCCGGTATAGAGCCTTAGAGATAGGCTCAGCTCCTAGTACAAGGTTGATCTCAAAGTCTACCTCCCTGGCTGGTGGTATGCTTGGTAAATCCTTCGGGAAGACATCCTTGAACTCCTTTACCACTTCTATATCCTCCATGCATGGTTCCTCTTTCTTAGTATCCACCACATAAGCCAAATAAGCTTCGCATCCTTTCTGAAGACTCTTGCGAGCTCTGATAGCTAAAATTATTGGCATTGATCTTCTACGGGACTCTCTTCCTCTGCTCTGGAAGTGAAACACTGCTTTACCCGGCAAAGCAAACTGGACTCTTTTCTCCCGACAATCCACTAAGGCATGATTCCTAGCTAACCAATCCATACCTAGGATGACATCAAAGTCCACCATACTCAACTGAATTAAATTAGCACCCAACTCCTCCCCCTTAATTTCTACCTTACAATCCCCATGCAACAAATTAGAAACCAACACTTTCCCACTGGGGACAGACACCCTATAAGCATTTTCTAACAAGGTTGGGGAGGTTTTAAGTATTCTAGCAAATCTACGGGATACAAACGAGTGCGAAGCACCACAGTCAAACAACACATAAACTGGCACAGAGTTAACCAGAATCGTACCTGTGACCACATCATCTGCTGTCTCGGCCTCATCATGAGTCAAGGCGAAAACCCGAGCATTGGGTTTCTGTTTCTGCTCTCCCGCCTTAGGCCTTTGTGACTCAACATTCGCTTGAGCTGACCTCGGCACTGGCTCTGGGCACTGATATACCTTATGTCCTTACTTCCCACACCAAAAGCAACTGCCTGATGCCCACCTACACTCTCCTGGGTGTCTTCTGCCACAGTTGGTGCAAGCATTCCATAGCGTGTTGAACTGAGGCGCTATGGAACCTGAGGCACTCATGGTGCGACCTCCCGATACTGCTGGTGCTGATGACCCTGCCATAGCTCTCCTCTTGGGATTTGGTTGTCTCGTAGGTGCTGATCTAGGCCCTTGCCCCTGACTGGAACCCGGTCTGAAACTCTGCCCCTGCCTGAATTCGGTCCCAATACTCTGCCCTCGGCTAAATCCGGATCCAACATTCTGCCCCTGACTGACTACGGACCTAGGCCTCTTCCGGTCCTTCTCAGCATCGGTCCTCTGAAACTCCGCCTCAATGTCCAGACTCCGCTGATAGGCATCCTGATAGTCGGTAGGCCTGTTACCAGATAACCTTCCTCGAATCCTGGCCTGAAGTTCCCGGACGAACTTGTTAGTCCATGAAGCTGCATTTTTTGTGACTGCCGGTATGTACTTTCCCAAAGCATTAAACCTGAGTGCGTAGTCAGTGACACTCATCTGCTCCGTTCTGGATGAGCTCGTAGAACTAATTCTCTTTCTCCATCCGAAATGTGTCTGGAAAATACTGATTTAGGAAAATTTTCTTGAACTTCCCTCACGTGAAGGGCTTCTCTCTTTGGTAGTAAATTGGCTTAACTCCTTTCCACCAATTCAGTGCTTCCCCCACTAAGAAGGGAACAGCCACCTTAAGTTTGACTTCCTCTGGCACCTCCAAAGTCTCAAAATAATGCTCTAGCTCCTCCAACCATGCCTCAGCTCTATCTGGCCCGCCCATGCCATCAAATGTCGGAAGCCCCATTCTCTTCATCCGTTCGAATAAGGATCGAGCCCTCGAGTCATTCCTCTGTTGTCTGCTCTGCTGTCTGCCTGTAACTGTAACTGCTCCTGCTGGAGAGACTGTTGGCTTTGAATTAACTGAGCCATCATAGCCTATGCTGCAGACATATCTATCGGTGCGCTAGGTCCCAGCATAGCTGAAGGAACAAAAGCAAGCACTCCTACTGGCATCGAAACTGGTGGTGGTACTGAGGCAGGCGACGGTGGCATATACGGTGGCGGTGGAAGCAAATGGACTCCCCCAAGTGGTACCCCATCAGCCCGTCGCGGTGCAGATACCGTAGCTGACAAACCCGAGCCCTGTGCTGCTCTACTGGACTGGCCTCGTGCCCTGGTGGCAACCCTGTCTCCTGCACCCTCCTGAGTTGCTCTCCTAGCTCCACGTGCCATCTCGAATATCGTAATCAACTAAGAACTAAATAAAAGAAATCAAACAAGAAAGAAACAATCAAAAGCTTAATAAACAACAGTCTCGAAACCTAGGTATTACTTAAACCATCAACCCCCTCACACGTCAACTTAAGAAATTTCAGACTTATTTTTCCCTTGCAGTTTAAAGCCTAGAGATGTCATAACCTATGTCTCTGATACCACTAAATATCACATCCCGGACCCGGGAGATGACATGGCAGCATCCCGAAATGGGATACCGAACCTGGAACCAGAACAAACATTACCAAAAAAATAGACTTAACTGTCATAACTGGAATTGTCAAAACTCATAATTATTCTGTTACAATGCAAAACGATTTAACTAATCTCTTGGAATAACTTCAAACGTACTAAAACTCCAATGTCATAAAGTAGACCATAAATGAGAACGTTACATGAACTCGTCAAATTAGTCACTCTAGGTCCTCCTCGAACCACCCGTCTAATTCTTCCTCGTTCAATTGAGAACCTGAAATGATAAGTAAGGTGTGAGCTCACTAGCTCAGTAATAATCATGACTTAACCGGGATTGAGCAAGTTACATAGATATAGTTTCGCAAATCATTGAACTTTAAAATAGTGGTAGTAGTGGACTTAGTTAGGGTAACATATGGTTGTGGTTCAGACTCAAATATTTCTCACTTATAACACACACTAAGGAATATTACAACAAACAAGAGTAACTTTGATCAAACTGAAGAGATTCAGAATTAGAAAGTCAACCGGCGCCCATTAGGAAGAGTAAACAACGCCTGTTGTTACTAAAACGGAAGGGGTCCGATTCTGAGATGAACTGGTA
Source organism: Voacanga thouarsii (assembly GCA_026120185.1). Classification (NCBI taxonomy): domain Eukaryota; kingdom Viridiplantae; phylum Streptophyta; class Magnoliopsida; order Gentianales; family Apocynaceae; genus Voacanga; species Voacanga thouarsii. Next base: position 547,217 of record JANUWF010002093.1, read on the forward strand.
CCTGTTTAGCTATGTCAACCGGCGCCTGTTGGACTGAATAACAGGCGCCTGTTCAAACTAAATCTGCCAAAAAAAAAAAAACAAAGCACAATGCACGAAAAGCAGAGACCAAAGAAATGACATAAAACCAGAATGAATCAGAGGCCAAAATGCACAAAGAAACAGAACAAGGCTCAACATCCACAACCACTCCAATAATGAACAACACAACCATTACCCTACCATTTTTCCATAATAGTTCACTACACCATTTCCAACTTTTCAAATCAATTGAACAGACCCAGAATTCATGACACGTGTTTGGGGAGAAGCTTTGGCTAACTGATATCAGTCTCCTAACTATTTTATCCCATTAGGAGGAGGGCCAGTACACAGAATTGGGTAAGGTATTGTATCCCCCAAGCCTAGGGCCAGTACACAGAACATAATGGATCATCCCTACCAAGACCAAACCCCAAATAGATGACAGAACATAACAGAATTTTAGCAACCAAAATTCAGTACAGAACAAGAACAGTAAAGTACATATCTTATAGTCTTACTTGATCATAAACAACTCATACATCACAACAAATTATTCCCATGCTCAATCCAATTGAATACCAACATAATTTTCAGATTGAAAAACAGAAGATCATAAAGTCAAACCATCAGTTGAAAGTCAAAACACAGTTAAGTCAGAATCCTTACCCAAAATCCTACTCACAGATCACCCTTATCACCACCAACCTTTTCCACACCTACAATCCTAATCAATCCCCATAAGAATATCATTCACCCCATTTCCCCCCAAATCAGAATAGTAAAATCAAGAACCCTAGACATCAACTAAACCTCAATAAAAGCTTAAGGGGAACGTGGATTACCTAAATTCGAAGCCTCGAGCTCTTCCCCTTCCTTTGCCTCCTCCTCTTGGCCTTTCTCCCCTCTCTGAACTGTCTCTGATAGATGAACAACGATGAATATCAGAACCACGTTCTGGCAGAATGTTTAATCAGTCAGAGAGTTACAAAATTGCTATCAAATCCTCCTAATTTTTCCCCTATTAATTAAGTTCCTAACTATAAGGGCTAAGCTCATTGCTAATTAACACAAAAAAAACGAAAGGCCCAGTAGAGCCTCTGGACCATGGGCTCACATAAGTATTCAAGCTTCCATCATTGCTGGTCCTTGAAATTATTTTTTTGTATCAGATTTCAAACTAGCATCGCATAAATCGGTGAACACTGTGTGATTTCACAAGGTAGGGTGTTGGATCGATCAGCAGTTAACAAGCTGAAAGAGGTTGTAGCTATGATTTTACAAGTCAAATCTATTGCTGAATCTCTATACTCTTTGACCAGCATAGATGTTTTTGAGATTTAGAAAGATAAAAACTATTTCTGTGCAATGTAAATCGTTTGAATATTATTATATATTATTTTTTTCGTTGCAAGGAAGCAGGGAAATAAGAATCACATCTGCAATTACCGACACTATTGCATCATTTGTTGCAAGGGCTATACCATAGTTAATTTGTAAGAAAAGTTTGCTTAATTCAAACTGTTCGTATGTTAATTTCAGGTGAACCGTTGGACGCAAATGCTTAATTATGTGAAGGGACATGTACAAGTTTTCGGTGGGGGGAGGCTATAGGAAAAACTGAATATAAATTCATTTTTCAATGGAAATCTTACACCACATAGTATAAAGAAGAAATTTTAGGAAAAACTTGATTTTTATAAAATGTTACACTAAAATCTTGTAACATGCATATATATTGTAATTTATCTAATCAAGGTCAAGGAAGGTGCAAATCACTACTATTTGTACATAGTAATTGTAACACACGATTTTACCAAAATGTTTATCAATAAAATGGGGTGAGTAATTCAGATCATGCAATAGCCCTTTAAACAATATGAGATGCAAATAAAGTAGTGTAAGCCATTCATGGCTTAGGGTTTGTGGCTTGCAGCCAATTAGACTGTAGGTATGGTAGGTGCCACAGCAATTAGCCAACTCAAACCCTGTTCTGATTGGGTAAACATGAAACTTATCAAGGGAGTAAATATTAAGTGGGTTCCAGGTATCCGTTAACGAAGACAAGCCAAGAGGAAAATTGAAACGACTTTTTGCTTGGATTCGTAGCGCAACTAGAGAGAGAGAGAGATTATGTATATTCCCGGACGGCGATGGGATAATTCAATTGAATTACTAGATGCATGGAGCCCATTTTGGGATGGACTCCCAGTCCCTTGTGATCATACCAAGGCGAACCAAAAACGAATGGTCGGTCTGTTAAGCCCTATCTCTGGAGGATATTTAAAAGAAAAGGCAGGAATCCCAAAGGAGGGAATCTCTAAATGACATGTCTGGAGATGAAACCATCTTCATCTGGTCGCTATGAAACAAAGTGGTTGCAGCCAAAAAGTTGGTCAGGAAAAAGGTGATTGATTTGCATTCCTGTCTTCATGCAAGCAAGTTGACGCCCAAGTCGAGATGTATAATTTATGTAATCTTTGGACTATTATGAAATTTTGACAGAATTAGAATAAAATTTATATAATAAGAAATCTCTAACTATTATTTATATAAAAATTTCTTAAAACTTTTTTCTCACAATTTTCTCTAACAATTTTTTCACAATTAATATATTTCTTAAGCTTGGAGAAGAGCTCTATTAGTGAAATGTATCATCTTTCACTAATTTGTACTGGTGATGTCTGCACTAACTAATGGTGGATATTCATATCTACTAATAGAATTAGTGAAGCTTCCACTAAATTCACAAAACTCCCCATTTGATGTCCATTACATAAAGAATATGTCTCATTAAAATCTTACTAGATAAAAATTCAGTAGAAAAAAAAAATCTAGTAAAGAAAAAAGAGTACATTATTCTATATGTCTACTTATTACTCCTCCTGATGAGATGCTTCCTTTAAATCTTTAAACCAACGCATACTGATTTTATATATCAACTTCTCAAATGTTGCAGTCAGTAAAATTTTTGTGAAAATATCTGTCAGGTTGTTACATGACCGAATTTGTAGCACATCAATTTCACCTTTGTTCTGGAGTTCATGAGTAAAGAATAATTTTAGTGAAATATATTTTGTCCGATCTCCTTTAATATATCCTCCTCGTAATTGAGTTATGTAAGTTGCATTGTCTTTATAAAAAGGAGTTAGAATATCTCTTCTAGATGATAATCCACAATTTTTTCGGATATAATGAATCACTGATTTTAACCATACACATTTTTGACTTACTTCATGAATGGCTATAATTTTAGTATGATTTGAAGAACTGTTATAAATTGTACCGCCATGATATGGTAATATTTTCACATGTAAATAGATAACCCGTTTGAGAATATACTTTATGTAAATTAGATAAATAATCAGTATCTGTATAATCTATCAATGTTGGACTGGTTTTATTTGAATACAATAATTCGAGATCAATTGTACCTTGGAGATATCGAATGACTTGTTTAATTCCATTCCAATGTCATCGTGTTGATAAAGAACTAAATCTTGCTAATAATTGACAACAAATGCAATATCAGATAATGTATTATTAGCAAGATACATCAATACACTAATTGCACTGAGTTATGGTACTACAGAACCAAGGAGTTCTTCATCATCTCCTTGAGGTTGGAAAGGATCTTTATACACATCTAATAACCGGACGATCATTGGAATACTCAATGGATGTACTTTGTCCATATAAAATCTTTTTAAAACTTTTGTTGTATATGTTGATTGATGAATAAATATTCCCGTTTTCAAATGTTCAATTTGTAAACCAATGTAAAATTTAGTTTTACCAAAATTCTAAATTTCGATTCTCTTTTTAAATAATCAATTATTTCTTGGAACTCTTATGAAGTTCCAATAAGATTAATATCATCAATATATATAGCTACTATCACAAATTTAGAACCAGATTTCTTAATAAAAATAAATGGACATACTTGGTCATTTTTAAATCCCGCTTTTAATAAATATTTATTAAGACGATTGAACCACATACGCCCAAATTGCTTCAGGTCATATAATGCGCCTAGATGCACTATTTTTTTCTGTAATAATTTTACTAGGGCTTTCAGTATTTAGATGCATTTCTACATCGAGAACCTATAACATATAATTTTTTTTTCAGAAATATTAAGGATTACAAATTCGAGTTTAGTAAGGTTAGTCATATGGATCAATAAATGCGTACATATCTTCTGGTTTTTGTAACGGCAGAGACTCGTACTTTAGTCTTCTGACTTTTGTAACCATAGAGATTCGTGCTGATAACGTGTTATAAAATTTTGGCAATGTTAAAATAAAATTTACACAATAAGAAATCTCTAACTATTATTTGCACAAGAATTTCTTCAAACTTCTCTCTTTCTTTTTTTCCACAATTTTCTCTAATAATTTTTTCACAATTGGTATATTTCTCAAGCTTGTCTTTCACTAATATGTATTAGTGGTGTTTCCACTAACTCTTAATAGTGGACATCCATATTCACTAATAGAATTAGTGGAACTTCCACTAATTTCACAACATGGGCCTCTTTCTTTCTTTTTTTCAATTGTCTGCCCAAAATTTTGAGGACAAGAGTTAAGGGGAAGAGGAATATGGATTAGATTCGTGACACATCATTTAATTATAAATAATTATAATTATAATTTGATCACAATTTTAAGAATTGGTCACATTTGTGCTATAATATTATATTTAATTCTTTTCTTTTTTTTCTTTTTATAACGGATAGAAATTTATAGTTGCGACCTATTAGATACGTATTGTGTAAAATTCATTTAGTAATTTTAATCAATAAAAAATTATGATCATATAAATAAAATTTTAATTAATCGCAAAAGATCAATAAGTCTTTAATTTTTTTTTTCTTCTTTAATACTTCGAGGGAGTGGGAGAACCCGATACGTAGAATTGGACACTTGTTGACGCTTACGTGAGAGTCCGCAGTACGGCCCTGTGTACAAAAAGGTTGCCCATTGTCAAGTGCTTAAGAAGATGGCCCAATAGAGGGAAATCAAAGGCAGATATGGGCTGCTGGGTCACCGAGATGAATTAAGCTTTAAAGGCCATGATTGGCATAGAGCCCATCCTCCCGTTGGATACATAATCCGTTCCTAAATTATGGAGGTTTCTTTCTGTAAGCTTTTGGGCCTCCGACTTGTTTTTGGATGAGGATGAACAGATGTGCCTGTTTTACAAATTTACATGTGTTTTTTAAAAATTTCTTTAACACTTTAGCGAAGGGGAAGAAGTAGAATCTGACACATATTGGCATTTTACTTGCAAGTCCTTTTGACAAAAGAGTTGCCCTTTGCTGAGAGGAAACTTTCATATGGACGGGGCCTATATGGATCATAAATTTAATTTTTTTTTCTTTTTAAAGGGTACAACTTATATTACATATAATATAAATATTTAAAATTTATAATATGCGTGAATCAAGTCTATATAAGAATTTATCATTGTTGAGTGCTTGAGAGGAAGGCCCAAGATGTAAACAAATCTGCAGAGAGAAGTTGATTTTACAATAATTTGATAAGAAAATATATAATTTGTTATAAAATTAGGGTAGTGTTAGAATAAAATCTACACACTACACACTAAGAAAATTCTAACTATTCTTTGCACAAGAATTTCTCTTCAAACTTCTCTCTTTCTTTCTCTCACAATTCTTTCTCTAATCTTTCTTTCACTAATCTTTCTTTCACAAAATGATGGTGTATTACAAGCTTAGAGAATAGCTCTATTTATAGAGCTCTAATTAGTGAAATACATCATGGCATACATCATCTTCAACTAATCTCAATTAATGGTGTCTCCACTAAATGGTGGACATCCATAAAAATCTTCTAATAATTCACATAAATCCATAATTAGTGGAGCCTCCACTAATTAATGGAGATTCCAATAATTCATAACATAATTAAAATTTTAAAACATTGTGGTCTTTATTGTAACCTCTATACCACCTTATTCATTCTTGTATCCATTTCTACTGATCTAACTTCTATAGACTTTGATTTAAACTTTAGTTTATATTAAATTTTGATTTTAGTTTGTATTAGATTTTATATTGTATTGAACTTTAGTTTGTATGTGTTTAATTTATATTGGGTTAATAGGTTAGTAGGCTAAAGAATCATTTAAACAAATTAAAATTTATTAAATTTTGATTTAAAATTGAATCGAATTGTATCCAACATAATTATTTCGATTCGGTTATAATTGATTTCTTTAAAAAAATTAATTCAATTAAGTTTTTATAAAAATTTTAAAAAATCAAACTAAAATCAAAATTCGAAGTGAATAAAGATTGTTCACTCCTAACAACCCAACGTTTAGTCGGACACCTTGGTTGGTCAAGGGTCACCATCTAGCCGACCACAACCCTACTTCGTCGATGGCGAAGGATGTGAGTTGTGACATAACATTTGATTTCCAAATGGTAACATTGTTATTAGCAGCGAATGCATGTCGTATTATCAACTTTTCTGGTACCACTATGGTGGGTGGGTGAGTGATAGACCATATATTATATGAGGGTTAGATATTAGTCATTTTTCTGTTAAAAAAAAAAATAATAAATGCTCATTTCCATCCCTATCTGGCCTTGGGAACATAGTTGGCAAAGGAGTCTTGGGAACTACCAATAGAGGCTTCGTCGATGCCTTTTATTTCACCAAATTATAATTAGAATTATAACTCTTATTCTATTATAAAGGTTTCATAACAAATTTTAAAGATTTATATAATAATTGGTGTATTATACGCGAAGGGAGGCGATTCTTTGGAAGATTTAGGTTTTACTATAGCTTAAGTTGCATTTTGCTTCTTCTTTCTTTTGAAGTTTGTCGGTAAAAGTATCAGACTTTAAAATTTTTTCCTAATTTTTTTTAAGAAAAGACCCCTAAACTTTTTGCTTTGAAAAAAAGACTATCATTAGGTTTAGCAATGATTACTAATTTTTGGGTGGAGCCATCATCATGTGTTAATTATTCAAGCCTCCAACGACCAAGAAAAATAAATTAATACTATTATTAGTTAATAATTATTCAAAGTCTCATGATTCATCTCGACTTGCCGCTAGTCGTATTTTTATTTATTTTACCTGAATATATTTAGGAATTGCCTTAGTGTTCAAACGTCAAGACTAATTCAGAGAATGCAACATCAAATTATTAATAAAGGTTGCATTCACAAGCTATATTAGGAACGGGCTGGCCGGTTGAACTCGTTCTTCATGATGCATGCATGCTTCTAAGACTTCCATCACTGTTAAGATACGAATGATTCACGACATTGAATTTCAAATGATTTTCATTGTGAGAATATTTAACAATGGTGCAATTAGTTTTGGATCAATATTGCATCAATTTCTCTGTTATTAATTTTAAAATTTTTTTAAGAGTTTCAAAGTTTAAAACAATTCATTCATCCGATCCAAATTCCAGAATATATAAGGGAGGGATATATGATACAGCAATAATTTGTTTTCTCATGACTAAATTTTCTTAAGCATAAAATGAAAAATTTAAAGGATTTGAATCCAAGAATACAAACTCTACTCTAAATCCTACTTGATTTTATAAATTTAATATTTTTTTATTCTATTCACATAAATTTATCTCAGTTAAATCATTATCTAATCCCACCATTTTATTTTATCTGAAAGCAAAATGCAAATTAGCACCTTCGGGACGATATATAGTTTCAACCATTGTCTGTGCCATAAACATAACACAGAAAAGCACGAGAGACATTTGTGATGACTACCTAGATGGATATGTTTTTCTCATATATATTTTGGGCCTCTATTTTTTGGTTTTTTCCCAAATGTTTGCCCAAAATTTAGAGGACAATAGTTTTTCTTTTAAAATAAGACGGAGAAGAATAGAAATGGATTCAAGACTTATCATCTGAACACTTATAATTATAATTTAGTCACAATTTTAATAATGGAGTTGGATCAATTTTTTTCTCAATTACACTTTGCGTTATAAATTACATACGGTTCTTTTCTGACTTTTTTTTTTCTTTAACACTTTAGGAGGGAGGAAGAACTCGATACATAAAATGGGACAGATGTTGACCTTTTAATTGTGATTAGGGCAATGCACTATTCGGTTTAAATTGAATTTTTTAATCGAATCGAACCAAAATTTTGTTCAATTTTAATGAAATTTGATTCGGTTCGATTTTAAAATTTATATAAAAATTCAATTTGATTTTTGATTTTTCAAAATAACTCAGCAAGTAACATCGCATTCTACCCATATGTCAGCCCAAATGGTGTGAAACTTGTTGCATTTTTTAAGGCCTTCCAGTAATCTCACAGAACCTCTTGGAGTGTTTCGTGCCACCTTTTGGGATTGTCCTCCAATGACTTTCGGATCATGCTAATCAAGGTCTTTTTTATAGCTTCAGCTTGACTGTTAGCTTGTGTATAGTACGGGGATGAATATAATAGTTTAACTTTGAATTGAGTTAAAAAGTTGCGTACTTTATCTCCCGTGAACATAATTCCTTAGTCGGTCGTTATTGTTTCAGGTATGTCGAATCAAAACAGAATATTCTGTTGAAGGAAGTGATAACGGCATGCTGGGTTACCCTGGTCAGGGCTTGTGCCTCTACCTACTTAGTGAAATAATCGGTTGCCACTAAGATAAAGGTGTGTCCTTTAGTCGATGGCGGATGAATCTTGCCGATGATATCTAAAGCCCAATCCCTGAAAGGCCACGGCTTGATGATAGGATGCAATTCCACTAAAGGCGCATGTATCAAAGGACCATATTTCTGACATGCTTCATATCCAGCTGCATAGCTATGTAGTATGTGGTCATAGAAGGCCAATAAAATCCGTGACGCTATAGTGTCCATTTTAGCTTTGGCCTGCCTGGTGAGCACCGCATAGGCCTTTATGCACCTCAACTAATGCCTAGGACGCTTCTTGCTTTGACAAACATCTCAATAAAACTCTTGAATGGTTTCTTCTGAATAAATCGTTTTCGATCAACACAAAGTTCAACGCCTTATGTTTTAATTCTTGTGACACATGACCAGTAGGTTTTCGTAAATAGGAAACGATATCGGAACGCCAATATTTTTCGTGTTCCTATCCCGATATCTGTTGGCGCATTACTCTCCCGACTCTTTTTTTGAATCTTAAAGCCATTTGCGCCAAATCGTTTGCCCCCTGGTTCTCAGTTCGAGGGATGTGAGTCAACACAATTTTCGAAAAGTGTTGCAGCAATGGCTTTACTTCCTGTAACTTATCCAACAAAATAGGGTTAGTACATTTGTACTCACCTGAAGTCTGTCGGATGACAATCTAGGAATCCCCTGTTATATTGACCACTCGTGCATCCAAAACCTTCAAGACTCGAAGTCCCAAAATGAGAGCCTTATACTCTACCTGATTATTTGAAGTTCCTTTCCTTAATTCAAAAAGGATTCTTCCTTGTCGTCCACAAGGGGCTTCAATCACCAAACCGACACCTGCCTTAGACTGTGTGCTAGATCTATCAAACTACAACTTCCGTGGTTTGTATGAAATGTATCCCTATGCTTTTTCCTTATCATGATTGGATACTTCTAAACAAGGGTGTTTAGTCAAGAAATCAACTATGGCTTGACCTTTTGTTGCTTTCAAGGCACGTGAGTCAAAGAAAAAGCATGTAACGTAATTGTCCATTTTATTAACCGTCCTTGCAGCAAGGGGCGATTCAGTAGATATTTGACTAAATTAATTTTGTACAAGACTTGCACATTTCTAGGTAATAGATAATGTTCTAGTTTTGTGCATGCATAATATAAAGGCAAGCATAGCTTTTCAATTGGAGAATACATTGTTTTAGTAACCGTCAGATTTCAATTGAGGTAGTATACTACTCTTTCAACCCCCTGTGCATTGTCCTGAGCTAACAGGCTTCCGATAGACTCCTGAGCTACCGAAATGTATAATTTCAAGGATGTCTTATCGTGTGGTGACATTAAAATAGGTGATTGTAATAAAGCCAAATTGATCTGATCGAAAGCCGTCTGATGCTCCGGTTGCCAGGTAAACTCTTGAGACGACTTCAACTGAAGTAATGAGGAGAATGCCTTTTGCTTCCCTGAAGCATTTGCTAGAGAACGTCACAAGAAGTTAATTTTCCCAATGAAACATTGAAGTTCTTTCTTGGATTGCGGTGACCTTACCTGTAAAATATTTCTTGCTTTATTCCGATCCACTTCAACTCCTCTTTGATGCACTAGAAACTCGAGAAAATTTCCAACTGAAACTCTAAAAGCGCATTTGGCAGGGTTGATTTTTAGTCAGTGCTTGTGCATTCGGAGAAATGTTTGCTCTAGCCACCTCAAGTGTTGTGAGAAGGTGGGTGACTTAACCACCAAATAATTAATATAGACCTCCATGGTCTTACTGATGAGATCATGGAAAATGGGGTTTATGGCTCTCTGGAAAGAAGCCTCAACATTCTTTAAACCGAAAGGCATGAGTGACTAGCCATTCGAACAAATTGATAGAACCTGGACATCGGAAGATTGTCTTTTGCGTATCCTCTTCGACTATAAATATCTGATTATAACCAGAGTATCTATCCATAAAGCTTAAGAATTGGTCTCCTGTTGCCAAGTCTACCAACATGTCGGCCATCTGTATAGTGTATTCATCATTTGGTGTGGCCAAATTCAAATTCCTGAAATCAATACAAACTCACAGTAGGCTATTTTTCTTGATGACAGGAACAATATTGGACACCCAGTCCACATATCGACAAGTACGGATAAAACTACACCGAAGTAACCTCTCGATTTCTTCTTTGATTATAGGTAGGAGTGCTGGATTAAAATGCCGGTAAAATTGAGCATTTAAATGTCTGTAGGAGATAAATTAGGTTTATCCTTACCCAGGCGTCTTAAGGTTGCCAATGGAATTACTTTCAGCATAGCCCCTCCATCAATGAAGACTCGAGAAAAAGGTTGTCCGTTGATATGTACCTTGATGTACAACGGTTTGAGATGATTATTATGTTCTGTCGTTAGGATTGTGAAGAACATCCCTTCCGATGGTACCTTGAATTCGATGAGCTCAACTGCAATTTCTTCTGTTGCATAGTAGTCTTCCTCCACCACTTCTTGTTCGACCCTTGCTCAGAATTGTGATAGAAGAATACTAAGCATATTTTGACTCAGAGAGGCACACACCTGCTCATCTAATCATTTCTCGGGCATTTGTCTCTGCTGAGCCCGTTTCCTCTATTCCTGCCATTTCTAAGTCTTTGTAAGACAGGGGCAACAACTCGGGAAGAATGGCTTTTTATAAGATACATACACTCTGAACTTCTCATCTTTTTCATGGAAGTGAGCTGTAAGGATCGGAATAGTAAGCCGAATGAAGACCGACAGTCGATCAAATAGCCTTTGGAACGCTGTTCTTTCCACTTCAAAGGTTTTGGACGGTTCCTTGATAAAATAATCTCTTAATTTATGTTTCGCATCTTCTTTGCAAGTCTGTACCATGCTTGTATCAGTCGCTGGGAACGGGTTTGTATCGACTAAGGTTTCCTCGCATTTGTCAACAAATCTTACTCTTCTTTCTTGCAAAGCCTTCTGAATTGTGCTCTTGAAAACAACACAGCTATTGGTGTTATGAGAAAACAAATTATACCACTTACAATATTTCTTTTCCTTCAACTCCTCTAAGCTTGGGACTTTGTGCCAAAATGTAAGCGAATTTGTTTGTCCTTGACCATCTGATCAAAGATTTGTTCGGTCTTTGATATATCGAATGTATAGGTAGTTGGCCCTGTAGGAGAAACCTCCCCATTCCCTTTGCCAGGTTTCAAAATGGGACAAGTATAAGATGAACCTTTCACTAACTCTGTCGCCATTATCTCCATCAACTGTTCCTCCTCGTTGTCCGTAATATTATCCACAACTGATATCATGATTTGCCCATGAGAGAACTTAACAGACCGCTTCTTCTTATTTTCCTTGATCATTTCTTCTATTCTGAAAGTATGGGAAAGCAGGCGGGACAAATCAGAAAAATCCTGGAGGATGAGATGTTCTTTGAGTTGCAGATACATTCTGCTGATGGCTATTCTAGCACACTCCATTTCTGGCAGTTGAGTGGTACATTTAGGCTTAATCTGCTGAAAGCACTTAATGAATGTTACTACACCTTCGAATGACTTTTGCTTGACCGCTAGGAGATCTGCTATGGAAACCTCAGGTGCCGGTTTGAAGAAACGCTCATGAAAAATCGGTTCCATGTCTGCCCATGAATACATAGAATTGGGTATCAGATTTACATACCAAGTAAATGTTACCCCTGTTAAAGATAAAAAAAACAATTGTAATATATGTCAGTCACTGTTCCTGAATTCGTCACATTGTGCCATGAACCTCCCAATATGTTCCATTGTTGATTCGTTGTCCTCTTCAGAGAACATGGAGAATTAAGACACTTTAAACCCCCGAGGTAACACTGTCATAGAATCTACCTAATCGGGATAAGGTTTTTGATAAACCGATTGATCCCTAGTCTGCTAGCGTAATGCTTCTGTCATTGCGTTAACATCGGCTAATGGTGTTGGCTGCTGATTCTGCATGGGGGCATTTAGCACAATTGTCCGGGAGCTTTGTCCTGGGAATGGAGCCATCTCAGGGTATTCCACTCCCTGCATCGAATAAGCTGTCACCGTTGCAGAATATATAGGAGGAACAATTGTAGCATAACTCTGTGGCCCTCTATACGGGGAATAAACACTCTTGTTAGGGGTTGTCGTCAAGTTATAAGATATCTATACCCCTATTGGTACCTGGACCCCCGTAATCGGGTATGGTGTAGTTCTTCCTAGAAAAGGCTCTGCGGGAACCACATGTTGTGCCGCTAATCCTTGATTCCCTTGGTGCCTCCTAGGTATCAGAAATGACGGTTCCCTGCGCAACAATTGCACTAACCCATAAGATGGTGCACCAACGGTCGAGGCAGGAGGATACACAACTGTCTGAGGTATCCTATGAGTGTTTTGCCTCTGTTCATAATTATGGAGTTCATTCTGAAGTAGTGGCCTGGACACTGTGGTAAATTAGGGAATAAGTTTCTGAATAAGTTCACCTGTACATTTATCCATGGCCTGTCGTATAGCAGTTAAGGACATGGGTGTCAATTGAGACATATGAGGAGAAGACGAGGACTGTGTTCCCTGCTTAGGAAGTGTGACCTGGGCATTAGTAGAAGTCGTCGCTGTAGGATCGAAAGCTTCTCATAAAACCCAAATTGTAGGCTGATCGGATGAATCCGATAAAGGCCCTGAGGACTGCTGCTGAGGATTTGATATAAGGTATCCTGAACGTAGTTGCATGCAACAACTACCTTGGGTCCCACTGAGCGTGCTAATTTATATTGCCGTACAAAAGGGGAGCCGATGGACTTGGCGATCGGTTTCTCATTCGATGACCACAAACAGTCTAATGGAAGAACGAATACAAGAGTCGGACCTTTTAAGAGACGTGTATTCCTTAAACTTACTATAGAAAGGGTCAAAAAACAGGTAGGAATATCGCATGCGAAGGCCAATAGGGACTGGAATCCGTGCACTTCAATTGATTTTGATAAAAAAGAGTACAAAATTACTGGAATTTAAAACCAAAGTAAAATAAAACGGAAAGCTGGTAATAAAGAAAAAAAGGAAACTTCTGAAACTAACCAAAGCTATGAATAAAGACAGAGAAAATGCAGAATAAAAACGAATGAAAACTTGAAAGTGATAATCTTCTGGATGTGTTTTGGTCGTGTGTTTGTTATAGGAATCCTTACCTATTTTATACTTGTTGTGGTGTTGTAACCGACTATCTGTACGTGGAGAAAATCTTGTTTATAGCTCAACCTTAGTGATTGGATGCGGTAGTGCTTTACCGATCGTGCCGAGACATGGGAGTGACGACTCAACGCCTCCTAATTCCGATGCTAACCGAGTACATCGGTTGAAAAATTCTTGACGTCATCATCCGCTTGGCAAAATTTCTATCGGAATCGACTCAAAGTTACCATTGCAACGACTCGACTAAAGTTGACGTCAACACACACACACACACACACACACACACACACATTTCCATACTGTTTGTCCAAAATTTAGAGGACAATAGTTTTTCTTTTAAAATAAGAGGGAGAATGATAGAAATTGGATTCAAGACTTGTTATCTGAATAATTATAATTATAATTTAGTCACAATTTTAATAATGGAGTTGGATCAATTTTTTTTTTTCTCAATTACACTTGTGTTATAATTTTATATGCAATTCTTTTCTTGGCTCCCCCCCCTTAAACACTTTGGGAGCGAATGAGAACAGATACCTAAAATCGGACAGATGTTGACGCTTTACTTGTGAGTTCATCATGCGGCCCTATGTACAAAAAGGCGGCTCATTGTCGACTCCTATTTTATGGGTAAAATTTAAAGCCCATATTTGACTAGAGCCCATAGTTAAATTGGCACAGAATGAATAAATATCCATATTTTATGGGTACTCCATCCGTTTCAAAATATTTGTTCATGAAACTTTTTTGTTTTGTTTCAAAATACTTATTCATGTACATATTTCTAGAACTAATAATTAGTTTCTTCCTATTTTACCCTCACTTATTCTAAATTAACTACACAACTTTCCAAAATTCTTCTTTCTTCTTGAAAATTTTCACCAACCAATAACTATCATGTTTTTAATATGTATAGAATATGAATTTTATCTAAATTATTATGTTGTTTTCAACACCCTTAATCTGTGTGTGTTGACGTCAGCTTTGCCGAGCCGACGCAATGGTTACTTTGAGCAGTTGCCGATTTGATAAGTTTTTTTTTTCGAGTCGATAAAGTCAACGTTTTGAGCAGCCGTTAGTCATAGTCAACATCGGCACCACGAAACCGATAAGAAGTAAAACGAATTCCTGATCTTTCGGCTCGAGAATTCTGCAAGCTTATCCACGACCGTTTGGAGCATTCTTTGGCCGGAAGAAACTCCACTATCTGTTAGTGGCTCGATTGTAGCGTATAAAATGAGAGCGCTGCCCAGAACCCAGACACGACCATCATCAACCAACAATATTAAATTTCAATTTCTTCTACTTTATCGTCATTTATAACTTTTTAATCTAGGATTTCAATTTTTTACGGCTTTATTACAGCTTTATTTCTAACTTTCTTTACAACTTTTCGTTTTTCTTTCAGAATTTAAATATTTTCTGTACTTTCTTTAAAGCAAATCAATACACGTATCTGTTCATTGTTCCGAAAAGTTCTTCCGTTTTGCATGTTTAGCTGACTTTCTTGAACCCTTTCTATAGTAAGTTTAAGGAACTCTGTCACTGATTCAAAAAAAGATCTGATACTGTTTTCTATTTCATCATATCGGATCGTTTGTATTTATCGGAAGTGTAGCCGATACCGGGTTACATCGACTCATCATTTTGACAATAACAGTGTATAAAATGTTTCATGAACAAGTATTTTAAAACAAAAGAAGTATATACGAGAGAAATTTACAAATTACATCTTTATTTTAAAATTTTTGTTTAATGCTTTACAGCTGGGGAAGCAGTAGAATATGAAACAAAATGGCCATTGACTTGCGAGTCGTGTCAAAAAACAAAAGAGCGGTCAATTGCTGAGCTGGGCCACCGGAAATAAATGATTTAGGTAAGCGCACTCGAGTTGTCGGTTCCCAAATGATATGATTAGGTCAAGTAGATTGTTATTAGCAGCGAACATTTGTACATTATGGTGTGTGGGAGTGATTAGGCCACGCAGTGAACATCATTATAATAATATAAATGGAAAATTCACACACTTAGGAGTTTTGCATTAAATCTTATTCTTCAACAAGTAGAAAATATTAATATAAATGTATCAAAGAGTATTGACATTTGACACTTATCAAAAATGAAAACTTTTTAATTTTTAAATTTTTTTTAATAAATACTAATTTATTTATTAATGAAAAAGACAAATGATAATTTTTAGAACTAAAAAATCATTTAATCTGAACCTAATGTAAAGAAGGAGAAGTAGAAGACATTGTCACCATAAACTTAAGAATCAAAAGTAATTCATAAAAAAACATTGGGGACATGGAAAAAACATAAATAAAAAAAGAACAGAAATTGAAAGACAAAAGATGTTTAAAAAGGCCGATCCTTTTAAAAAGACCTAATGTAGTACTGTTATGAATTATTGGAATCTCCATTAATTAGTGGAGGCTCCACTAATTATGGATTTATGTGAATTATTAGAAGATTTTTATGGATGTCCACCATTTAGTGGAGACACCATTAATTGAAGATGATGTATGACATGATGTATTTCACTAATTAGAGCTCTATAAATAGAGCTATTCTCTAAGCTTGTAATACACCATTATTTGTGAAAGAAAGATTAGTGAAAGAAAGATTAGAGAAAGAATTGTGAGAGAAAGAAAGAGAGAAGTTTGAAGAGAAATTCTTGTGCAAAGAATAGTTAAAATTTTCTTAGTGTGTAGTGTGTAGATTTTATTCTAACACTACCCTAATTTTATAACAAGTACTAGTTTTTTGGTCAAATTTTGATTAAATTATTAATACAAACCCCCTTAGTATCGGAGCGGATAGGACCCATGGCCATGGGAAGAATGGCTCATAATTACAGCTAACCATCCCCTAAGTAATTACGGCTCATAATTACAAGCAGCTCCTTACGTCATTGTACTTTGAAAAATGAAAAACTGTTGGGTGTACTCCGTATGCTGTTCCTGAATATTTTAAATAATTACTATTTTCATTTTTATTTATCTATATCACAATTAATTATTTTATATAATTTTAAAAAAATTAATTAATTTTTTAAATTCATATAACTTTATTTATATATTTCAAAAATATCTTTTAATTTAATATTCTCTATAACTATTTTCTTTTTTTGTTCAACTCTCTCTAAAGTTATTACATTTTTATTTTTTAAACCTATTTAATGTAAAAATATAATAATAAAATTAATATTAATGATATTTAAATTTTTTAATGTATCAAATAAAAAAATATTAAAATTTTTTATTTATAATAAATAAATAAAAATAACAAAAATTATCATATATAAATAAAATTATATATAATATTTATTATCTAAAATATTCAATATACTGATAGTAAGAATTTTTCTTGTTATTCGGGCTGACTTATCAGACCAGTATAATGCTAACAATCTTGACGATAGACATAGAGTGAAAGTCAATTCTTTCGCATAATTCACTTACGTTATTGCCTTTGCCAATTTGCCTATTTAATTCCTTCTCCTTTAAACGTCCACTTTTCACTTACATTAAAGTATTGCCTTCCCCTCCTCCCAGCTCCGCCTTCTCTCTCCCTTTCAGAGTTTGCAGGCTCAACATTCACTGCTGATCTCTGATCAATCATGGCTGAGAAGGTATTCCAATTGTTTCCAATATCCTGTTTTTCTTTGTTTTGGTCTTGTATATTACATTCTTAATAAGATTAGAATAAAGTAATTTAATTAAATTTTTTTTAGAAATATAAAATTATTATTATCTTATATATTTTAGAATTGAAAAGTTATATTTATTGCATCTCAATCGATTATAAATCTTATAACCTCATATATATATATAAAGAGAGAGAGAGTCATAAATTTTTTAAAGTATCTCAATTTGATTGATATGTCTAGTATCATAAAATGTATAAATATAAATTAAATGGGAGTAGCAATAGTGCAAGATAAAGGTTTAGATAAAATACTAAAAATATTTTTACACAAATGGCTATTAAAAAATAATTTTTAAAATCTTCATGATTAGATAGTACGTACCACATAAAATTTTTATGTCTTATTTTATTATTTATATTTGTATTTTCTATTCTTGTTAACTGTATTTGTTTAGATTTCCTAATAGGTCTTTTATTATTCGTTTCATTTATGTCTCTGAGATTGGCTCTGATTTTCACGTATTCTTTTATTTGATGCCGGAAGAATTTACAATTGCATCTGCTTCTATTTCTTCTTGATATTTTCCAATGGTGACAGGTGACACAGATGAAGCTGAAGCTGAAGGTTGATCTTCAGTGCTCCTGTTGCTACAAGAAGATCAAAAAAATCCTTTGCAAATTTCCTGGTGAGTCTCTCATTCACACGCTTAATTCATCATCCTTATTTACACGTGCACTGTAAATCATGAGTTTCAGTTCCTTATATAATATCACTGATGCCTTTAAATTTCGGGTTAGAACTAAGTAATTTTTTGTGGTGATCAAATTTTGGGACAAGAGAAATTAGAGACCAGGAGTATGATGAGAAGAACAACATAGTCAAAATCAATGTGGTATGCTGCAACCCGGAGAAAATTCGCGACAAGTTATGTTGCAAAGGTGGAAAGGTTTTCACGAGCATCGAGATTGTGGTACCCACCCCACCGAAGCCGCCACCGTCGCCGCCCAAGCCTGCCTGCTGTCCTCATTGTTGCATATGGCATCCCGGGGGCCCGTGTTATCAGTACGGATGCCCTGTGCCACCCCCACTATGTTACAAAAACTATAATTATCCGTACTACATGCCATGCTACGCGAGCCCCTGCGGTTACTTCATCGAAGAGAATCCACCAGCCTGCTCAATCATGTAAACGTCAGGCGGCGGGATCTGTTGTGATGGTGGTGGCGTCTTGCCTTTTCACGAAGGAGAAGACGGCGACATTTTCATTCTCTTCCATAATGGACGTCGAAATCAGTTTGGGACGCCTTTTTAATTACTACTACCTTCATTTAGGCAAGAAATAAAACGTAGGATGAACTTATTTGAATATGATATGAATTATTAAATATTTAAAAATAAAATAAAATTTAAATAAAGATTAATAAAAAATAATATAATAATGTTAAAAAAATAAATATTATTTTAAATTAAAATTTGATCTTTTGTACTTTTTTTTGTTTCTCTGTCTCTTTTGAAACAGTTAAGGAAAATAATTTCTCATTACTCATCTCTATAGGCCCCGCCTGTTTTACTTTTATTTATTTATTTTACCTGGATATATTTGGGAATTGCCTTACAGTTCCTGTTAAAACGTCAAAATGTCGGAGAATGCGACATCAAATTATTAAATGGGAACAGAGCGGCCAGTTGAATTCGATTAATCATTGTGTAAACAAAGTGAATTCAAAGGCCCTTTTTCAATCATAGACTACTTTGAGAAAATTGAAAGGGGAGCTGCGGCTTACGTAAAGTCCTCAATAGATCTGTCAACAATATCCGCATGGAAAGGAGCTGTCTTCTTCTCCTTCTTCATTTATGCAATTACGATTTCCATCCTTTCACAAACGGCCTCCCGAAATCCAACACCGGAAAGAGCCCTTTCTTAACAAATATATATATATTTTTTATTAAAGCATTTCCTATATAAGAGCAATTGCCAATTACAGGACTTCCCTTTGGTTTCTATCCCTTCACTATTAAGAATTAATGAAAGATTGAAATATATGAATCAAATTCATAATATTGAGATACAAATGGGGTCTATTGTGAGACTATTTAATAATGATGCCATTATTTTGGTTCAATACTTCATTAATTTTTTTGTGATTAATCTTTATAAATTTTTGAGAATTTCAAAATTAAAAACTTCTTATTCATGTTATCCAAATTCGAGAATATACGAGGGATATTGATACATCAATTTGTTCCCTCATGATTAATCTTTCTTAAGCATATTCAAACACTATCATACAGCTTAAAAAATCAGCTCCTGGTATTCTAGAAGAAGTGACCGTTTCTGGTCTGTTCAGATACGATTCCACATCATTTGCATCATTCTTCCTATATCCTGAAGATCGATGATCGCAGACAGACGTTTCTAAAATAGACTAAGCAAATATTCGTGTTTGAATTTTTCGCTTTCTACATTTTGAATTTTCTGATTGATTTAGAACAGATTTTCGATGGGTAACTCGTGGATCCATCTCCCTTTGCTTTGCCAAATTGTCTTTGTCGCCCAAGGTCACCCAAGCTCCAATACCGTCATCTGATCTACTATCCATCAAGAAGACAAGATCTCTTAAAACGGGTAAAAGCCTTTTTTTGTTATAAAATTAGGGTATTGTTCGAATAACATCTACACACTACACACTAAGAAAACTCTAACTATTCTTTGCACAAGAATTTCTCTTCAAACTTCTCTCTTTCTTTCTCTCACAATTCTTTCTCTAATCTTTCTTTCACTAATCTTTCTTTCACAAAATAATGGTGTATTACAAGCTTGGAGAATAGCTCTATTTATAGAGCTCTAATTAGTGGAATACATCATGCCATACATCATCTTCCACTAATCTCAATTAGTGGTGTCTCCACTAAATGGTGGACTTCCATAAAAATCTTCTATAATAATTCACATAAATCCATAATTAGTGGAGCCTCCACTAATTAATGGAGATTCCAATAATTCATAACACTCCCCCTTAGATGTCCATCCATTACATAAAGAATATGTCTCGTTAAAACCTTACTAGATAAAAACCCAGTGGGAAAAAAAATCTAGTGAAGAAAAAAGAGTACACTATTATATATGTTTGTTTATTACTCCCCCTGATGAGATGATTCCTTTAAATCTTTAAACCGACGCATACCGATTTTATATCTCAACTTCTCAAATGTTGCAATCGGTAAAGTCTTCGTGAAAATATCTGTGAGGTTGTCATATGACCGAATTTGTAGCACATCAATTTCACCTTTCTTCTGAAGTTTATGAGTAAAGAAGAATTTTGGTGAAATATGTTTTGTCCGATCTCCTTTAATATATCCTCCTCGTAATTGAGCTATGCAAGTTGCATTGTCTTCATAAAGAGGAGTTGGAATATCTTTGATTGATGATAATCCACAACTTTCTCGGATATAATAAATCATGGATGTTCGCCATACACATTCTCGACTTGCTTCATGAATGGCTATAATTTCAGCATGATTTGAAGAAGTAGCACGCGCTTGTATGCGGATCAAGATAATTTAATGATATTGTCCAATCACAATCTTTCTTGTACTATTTCTGTTCTCCCCCTAATTTAGGGAATAATGATTTCATAAGCGCGAGTGAACTTGAAGTTCAAAAGATAATTCATTTGTAAAGCATTGCAAATCAAATGTCAGACGCTTTTGTTGACTCTGAAAGAGTAACAAAATCGCATATGCCAACTATAAATGCTCTTATTCTAATTGAAGTTCCAGCAGAACAAAAGATTTTATATATAGCTGCTGAGCCAAAAGCATGCCAGAAGTATGGCCGACCTCTTGGTTCTAAAGATAAAAATCCTCGAAAGAAAAGAGGATTAAATGATCCAGAAGATCATATTGAAGAAAAGAATGATAAAGACCAAGAGAAAACTTATGACAAAAAACCAGACATAAATGAAAGTAACACTGAAATTTCTATCCATTATACCACTTCCGGTAGAAGTTGGAATCGGATAGAAACAATTATTGATCATATGTTTGCATATAATATCTCTTGATGTTATACAGGATAATGATGATCCTGAACCAATATCAGTTGATGAATGTCGACATAGAAAAGATTGGCTGCAATGGAAAGATGCGATTCAATCGGAGTTAAATGCACTGACACAACGTGAAGTCTTCGGACCTGCAGTCCGAACACCAGAAGATGTAAAATCTGTTGGCTACAAATGGATATTTGTACGAAAGCGCAATGAAAAGAGTGAAATTGTTCGATATAAAGTGCGATTAGTAGTCCAAGGTTTTTCACAAAGACCAGGTATTGATTATGATGAAATTTATTCTCCTGTTGTTGATGCTATTACACTCTGATATCTTATCAGTTTGACAGTACATGAAAAGATAGATATGCGCCTATTAGATGTTGTCACTGCTTACTTGTATGAAAATTTAGAAAATAATGTTTACATGAAAATCCCCAAAGGATTTCATATGTCAGAAGCATATACACATTATCCTCGTGAAAATTACTCCATCAAATTGCATAAATCATTATATGGCCTGAAGCCATTTGGGCGCATGTGGTTCAATTATCTTAGTGAATATTGATTGAAAGCGAGATTTAAAATGACCAGGTATGTCCATGTGTTTTTATTAAGAAATCTGGTTCTAAATTTGTGATATTAGCTATATATGTTGATGATTTTAATCTTATTGGAACTCTTGAAGAGCTCTAAGAAATAATTGATTATTCGACATCAAGGATGGTCGTAAAAGTATACTTTGCCTTGGTTTACAAATTGAACATTTGGCAAGTAGAACATTTATTCATCAGTCAACATATACAGCAAAAGTGCTAAAAAGATTTTACATGGACAAAAGCACATCCATTGAGTATTCCAATGATCGTCCGATCATTAAATGTGGATAAAGATCCTTTCCGACCTCAAGAAAATGATGAAGAACTCCTTGGTCCTGAAGTACCATATCTCAGTGCAATTGGTGCATTGATGTATCTTGTTAATAATACACGACCTGATATTGCTTTTGCTGTCAATATATTAGCAAGATTTAGTTTTTCACCAATATGACGACATTGGAATGACATTAAATAAGTCATTCGATATCTCCAAGGTACAATTGATCTCGGATTATTTTATTCAAATAAAACCAGCCCAACATTGATTGGTTATGCAGATGCTGGTTATTTATCTGATCCACATAAAACACGTTCTCAAACGGGCTATCTATTTACATGTGGAAATACTGCTATATCATGGCGTTCTATGAAACAATCTATAGCAGCTACTTCTTCAAATCATTCTGAAATTATAGCCATTCATGAAAAAAGTCGAGAATGTGTATGACGAAGATCCATGATTCATTATATCCGAGAAAGTTGTGGATTATCATCAATCAAAGATATTTCAACTCCTCTTTATGAAGACAATGCAGCTTGCATAACTCAATTATGAGGAGGATATATTAAAGGAGATCGGACAAAACATATTTCACCAAAATTCTTCTTTACTCATGAACTTCAGAAGAAAGGTGAAATTGATGTGCTACAAATTCGGTCATGTGGCAACCTCGCAGATATTTTCACGAAGACTTTACCGACTGCAACATTTGAGAAATTGAGATATAAAATTGGTATGCGTCAGTTTAAAGATTTAAATGAATCATCTCATCAGGGGGAGTAATAAACGGACATATAAAATAGTGTACTCTTTTTCCTTCACTTGATTTTTTTCCCACTGGGTTTTTATCTAGTAAGGTTTTAACGAGGCATATTCTTTATGTAATGGATGGACATCTAAGGGGGAGTGTTATGAATTATTGGAATCTCTATTAATTAGTGGAGGCTCCACTAATTATGGATTTATGTGAATTATTATAGAAGATTTTTATGGAAGTCCACCATTTAGTGGAGACACCACTAATTGAGATTAGTGGAAGATGATGTATGGCATGATGTATTCCACTAATTAGAGCTCTATAAATAGAGCTATTCTCTAAGCTTGTAATACATCATTATTTTGTGAAAGAAAGATTAGAGAAAATTGTGAGAGAAAAGAAAGAGAGAAATTCTTGTGCAAAGAATAATTAGAATTTTATTAGTGTGTAGTGTGAAGATTTTATTCTAATACTATCCTAATTTTATAATATTTAAACTTTTCTAACTAAATAAAATAGACTAGCCCACCAAAATAATTATATGAATTGTACTGTCAGAATATTCGTATATATTTCATATTCATTCCCTTGAATTGAATTAATGCGTTGCGTTTGTTCTGTTTTGTTGTTTTTAGGTGTTTCTCTTTCGTGGAAAAAAATAGATTTTTGGTTTTGTTTAAAAAAATCTGTCCTTCTTTCCGTAAAAAATGTGTTTTGGTTAAAAAAAAAAAGAAAAGCTTTCCGAAATCCTGTGTCGAATGAAATTCGTGGCCCACTATCGAAGAATGCATTATAAGGCTTTTTCTTTAACTAAAAAAAAAAAAAAAAAGGAATTTAGATAGAGAGATTTGACGGACCCGAGGCATGTTCACATGCCATTTCAAAGCTTTTGAAAAAAAAAATCCTTTTTGCAGGCTGCTTATTATATATATTGTTTATTAGTTTGATTTGAGTTTTAAAATAAATGAAAATTATTTTTTTATATTTTAAATGTTTTAAATTTTTATGAGTTGAGAATAACTAATTAGAACCATTTGAATTATTTGTATGTATCTATGTAAATATGAATATTAGTGTTAGCAAGTAAAAGTCACTAGTTAGGTTGGAAAAATTTGATCAGTTGACCTGCGATAGAAGACACTGAGGGCCATTGGACAATTGACCAGCCGACCCAAAATCAGTTGAATTGAGGATAGCTTGCCAAATTAAGTTGACAAATCTGTTGGAAAACGTGTTTATATTTTTAGGAAGTAAAATTTAAGCAGGATAAAAGCTGCATCTCAAGAAAGGTGTAGAAACTTTGATCAGTTCAAAGACCTACTCTTCCACTAGGATTGTCATGAACAGCAAGGGAGAAAAGATCACTAGAAATGGCAAAAATAGTGGACATGAGGTTATCAAACTCCTTTAAAAACTCAAGGAAAATATCAAAGAAGGCATTGAATCAAGAACAATACAACAACTTCCCTTATTTTTGTCTTCCTGGAGTTGTTTCATTTAGAACATTGGTCTACATTTTACCTAGCTTTGATTTCCAATTTAAATCACAAAAATACTCCCTTGCAGTAATAGAAATTACTTTTACATCCAAGATTATCATTTATTTAATCAATGAAAAGAGTATCTTTTTCAAAATCTCGAATTTATATACATTAAATTTATCCATTATAGAATAACATTCTTAGTAAATCAATTTTTTGTGTTAACCGTCCCAATTAACTTTTGCAAGCATTAAGTTGACTAGGACTTGCCAGCCCTGATCAATTACATTTTTCTCGAGCTAACACTCTTGAACTCTCTGTGTGCACCTTTGTAGGGTCTGCAGTTTTCCCTTTCACCGCTACTTTACTGGCCTTGCAGTCAGTCATTACATCCTCCACTCCTACAATTTATGAACATTTAAAACCCTTTCATCTTTGTAGAAATCATTCTACACATCTTTTCTTTTTCTTTTTTTTATTCTTTTCTGTTAGGTTTAGGAAAAAAAGTCTAAAGATTTGTGATATAGCTTTTAAAGTGCAAAAAAGAAAAGGACCCCTGTAAATCGGGTTGAAGAAGAAGCCCACAAATTACTACTTGGAATATTTGGAATACTACGGTAGTAGTAGTACGTACTGGTTGCATTAAAGAATGAAAAAAGATTGGAAAAACAAGCTAGATTAGGCATGATTTATAATAAGAGAAGATTTTTATATGAATCGATACACGACTCTATTTATGCATTAGGTGGGCTCAGACATCTTCAAAGCGCAACATCTGTCCGTTTGAATAAAATATTCCTAATATAAATTTTGTGGATTTTTGGGTTTTTTTTTTAAATTCTTTGAGATCAACACGGTTAATCATAGTTGTGAAATTTTTAAAAAATCCTACCACAGTAGAATATCTCTCTCTCACACACACCCATTTTCAACCCGAATTATTCTCTCTCTAAAACATCTTTCTTCCTCCCACAAACCCTAAGTCTCTACCTCCACCCTTGAATTTGCACCATCGAGTATCACCCACTCCAGCCTCCGCCATTGTAGTACCACCTATCCCCTCTGTCGCTTTTCTACCACGGCCTCTGCCATCGCAGTCGAAGGCACAGCTCCTACAAAGCCCACTCAGAGCACATAGCTGGTGGCCCTTCTGCTTTTGATTTCTACTTTGGTTGCTGTTGATGTCAACTTTGCCGAGCCGACACAACGGTTACTTTGAGCCGATGCCGATTCGATAAGTTTGGACGAGTCGATAAAGTCAACGTTTCAAGCAACCGACAGTCATGGTCAACATCGGCACCATGAAGCCGATAAGAAGAAAAACAAACTCCTGATCTTTCGGCGCAAGAATCCTACACGACCGTTGGGAGCATTCTTTAGCCGGAAGAAACTCCACGATCTGTTAGTGGTTCGATTGCAGCAAGTATAGAGTAGGAGCATCGCCCAGAACCAAGACATCATAAACCATCAACCAACAACATTCAATTTCAATTTCTTCTACTTTGTCATCATTTACAGCTTTTTAGTCTAGGATTTCAATTTCTTACAACTTTCTTACCGTTTTGTTATAGTTTTCCTTTAAAACTTTATTTCTAATTTTTCCTCACAGCTTGCTGTTCTTCTTTCAAGTATTAGACCTTTTTTCTTAGCAAGTTAATACAAGTATCAGTCTTTTACCCCAGAAAAAGTCCTTCTGTTGAGCATTTTCAGCTGACTTTCTTGAACCCTTTTTATAGTAAGTTCAAGGAACCCGGTCCCTGATTCAAAAGAGATCTGATATCATTTTTTGTTTCATCAAATCGGATCGTTTGTGTTTATCAGAAAAGAAGCCAATCCCCGTTTGCATCGTCTCCTTATTTTGACCACAACACAGATTGGCATGCCCAGTGGGACTTGAGGTCAGTGTTCGCATGCTATTGTGGTCAGGACGATCGATGACAAATAATTCACAGTAGCTGCCGGCACCGGATTCATCCGAGCGACCCCCAATCCGTGTTCTCCGGGGTGTTTTTGATCCTTCGGTTACTACCACTAGTTGTACTCAGGGTACTTCTGTAGAGCAAGGGTGTCAGTCCTCGCCCCCGCCACTGGTGTCTCAGTCGACGTCCACCTCATTGACGGCCATTCGACATATTATGGAACAATGTACTAGCGGACTCTTACAGGGTCTTATCCCACAATTTGCTACTATTTTTCGACCTCTACTTTAGAATGAGCTTCAACAATTTGCGCAGAGGCAAAATATGCAAACCTTCACTCTGCCACCGGGTTACCCCGCACAAGGGACAAACATGGCACCTACATACCCCATGCCATCGGCTGATGGTGCACCTTCTCATGGTTCAGTGCACCTCCTGCGGAGAGAAATGTCCTTCCCTGCTACTGGGGGGCATTACGTTCCAGGAATGGTGGCTCAAAACACATTGCCAGCAGAAATGTTTCCAGGCAGAAGTCCAGTCCCAACGACAGGATTCCCAACGACTTATGAAACAGCTCCAACCTTTATTAAGGGAAACATGCCACTTTTTATGGGACAGCCAAATTACTATGTTCCTTACCCTTCTTTATATCCGGCAATCACAGCGGCTAACCTAGGGCAGGGGATCGGAAGTACTGAGCCTTCCAAGGGGCAAGGTCCCCGACCTGTCATGGAAAGTCCTTCACCTCAGTTTCAACAGCCGTACCAGCCGGTTGATATGATAACGAAAACATTCCATCGGCAGTCACGGGATCGGCTCGTATATAAAAAACCTTACCCTGAGTGGGTGGATTCCATGGCAGTACTCCCTTGAAGCTATAAACTGCCAGAGTTCTCAATATTTTTTGGTGAAGATAATAAGTCCACCATAGAGCACATCGGAAGATTCATAGCACAGTGCTGTGAGTTAGGAAACAAAGAATGGCATAAATTACAACTGTTTTCATTATCTTTGACAGGAGCAGTATTCACATGGTATGCCAATCTAGTTCCTAATTCTGTATACTCATGGGCTAACAGGGAAAGAATGTTTCACCAACGTTTCTTTAAGCCGGTACCGGAAGTTTCCATCGCTGACCTTTTGGCAATAAAACAAAAAGGATCAGAAGATGTTGCAGATTTTATTAAATGTTTCCGGCAAACCAAGTCCAAGTGTACAACCCAGTTGCCTGAAACAGAGTGTGCGAGAATTGCTATTAGCAGGATGCATCCGCAGTTCAAAGAACGGCTCATACTCCAGGACTTCTCGGATTTATCCCGACTATTATCTCATGCTGTCAGAATAGAAGAGATGATCAAGGAGAAAGAGAAGAGGCGTTCCGTTAAGTTCTCTCAGGGCCAGACAATGATATCCGTTATAGATGATACTAATGAGGAGAACGAGGAGCAGGCTATAGAGGTAATGGCAGCAGAATTGGTAAAGGGCGCGTCCTATACGTGTCCTCAGTTGAAACCTGGCAAGGGAAAGGAGGAAATTGCCGCATCAGAGCCTACCTATTCGTTTGATGTCTCAAAAGCTGAACAAATCTTTGACCAATTGGTGGCAGATAAGCAGATTCGTCTGGCTTATAGACACAAGATTCCAAGCCAGGAAGAGTTGAAAGGAAAACGGTACTGTAAATGGCATAATTCTTTCTCTCATAGTACTAACAGTTGTATTGTTTTCAGAAATATCATTTAGAAGGCCATCCAGGATGGAAGATTGAAGTTTGCAGATAAAAAGGAAGAGACTTTGGTAGACACAGATCCATTCCCGTTAGCCGATGCACACATGCTGCAAACAATTATTGGGAAGTAGGAAGAACATGCAGGAAACAACAAGCCTAGGGGGATAGGAAAAGCATTCCAGAGATTGAATGGGAAATCATCGATTTTTACCCATTTATCTCCTCCCTCTTTTGTAGCGCATTTCCATGGCAAAAAAGGAAAATTAACAGTGCAGGTACCCCAAGAGGGGAAATTTTTTCCTGGCCTCTGTTCCCGATCGTCAAAGTCTTAAAAAAGAAGAGAACAGCGGAAGCGGGCACAACAAAGGTGGCTATTTAATACCTAGGTGGAAGATCAATTAGCCCCTGATCTTGGCCAGAACATGCTCAGCATCTTACCATCAAGTTTCCGAGCCACCTCTCGTCAAGAATCCATGGAAGAGGATTTTCATGCGGAAGAAAGAGCTGCAGTGGAGTTGGTTAACGTCAAAATTCCCCCAGAGGGGATGCTCTTTCCCATTTCGACAGCCCAAAGTGTTAACCACCTCAGGCCCCTATACATCAAAGCACATATTAACGGCAAACCACTTACTTGGATTTTTGTTGATGGTGGAGCTATCTTAAACGTAATGCCTTTCTCTACCTTGAAACGGTTGGGAAATGATAAGCTGGATTTGTCCCCTACCGATGTATAGATGGTTAACTTCACCAAAGAGGCAGCTGCGTCAGAAGGCGTTATCACCTGTGAAGTCACAGTCGGGTCCAAAACCAGTAAAATGGTCTTTTCTATAATTGATGCGAAGCCAGCTTATTCCGTTTTATTGGGCAGAGATTGGATTCATACAAATCGTTTCGTACCGTCCACTTTACACCAGATGATGCTGATTTGGGATGGAAAGAACAGGTAGAACAAATCCTAGCTGATCCTAATCCGTTTTCAGCCGAAATCCACATAAACGAAGCTCTATTTTATCGTCCGACCTTTGATCTAAGCCAATATGCTAAGCTAACGATGGCCCATAACTTGATCACCATTGAGGAACCAAACGGCCTACAACCAGAAGATTCAGAGGTCCGACGAGCTCCTGGCTTCATTGCTCAAGACCCGTTAACAGAAGTAAACATAAAAGAGGCAGGGGAGAACAGAACAGCCAAGGTAAGTTTACATTTGACTATTGAGCAAATAGATTGGTTAACCTGTCTAATCCGCAGGTACAAGGATTGCTTTGCATGGGACTATCACGAGATGCCAGGTTTGGACCGAAGTATTGTGGAACATCGCCTACCTGTCAAAGAAGGCTTTAAACCCCATAAACAACCAACAAGACGTTTTAATCCTGCATTGCTACCCAGGATCAAGGAGGAGGTAGAAAGGTTACTTCGATGTGGGTTTATCCGTACGTGCCGATATGCAGAGTGGATATCTAACATCGTGCTGGTCATTAAGAAGAATGGTCAACTTCGTGTCTGCATAGACTTCAGAAACGTGAACCTGACAACTTCGAAGGATGAGTATGTTATGCCAATGGCAGATATGTTAGTGGATTCTGCTGCGGGTAATCAGTTTTTAAGCTTCATAGATGGTTACTCAGGGTATAACCAGATATTTATAACTGAAGAGGATACACACAAAACAGCGTTCCATTGCCCAGGATCTATCGGCTTATTCAAATGGGTGGTCATGCCATTCGGTTTGAAGAACGCTGGGGCCACATTTCAGCGGGCCATGAACCTCATCTTCCACGATCTTATCGGCAGCACCATGGAGGTCTACATAGATGATTTGGTCGTAAAATCCCCCAGGTTCCTACAACACTTAGTAGATTTGGAACAAGCGTTCCTCCGGATGCGTCAGCATCATTTGAAGATCAATCCGGCTAAGTGTGCCTTTGGAGTTACGGCCAAAAATTTTCTTGGGTTTCTAGTACATCAGAGGGGGATTGAGATAGATCAGAATAAGGCCCGAGATATTCTACAAGCAAGACCACCCCAGACGAAAAAGGAGCTACAAAGTTTCTTGGGGAAGATCAATTTTTTACGGCGTTTTTTTGGCAAACGCCACAGGTAAACAGAAGGTATTTTCTTCTCTGTTACGATTAAAGTTATCTCAAGAATTTATTTGGCAGCCTGAGCATCAGGTAGCGTTTGATCAAATAAATGTAACTTTATCGCATCCACCGGTGTTAGCTCCTCCATATAACCAGTCTCCCATGAAGTTATATATCTCAGCTGCGGAAGGATCTATCGGCAGTTTATTGGCTCAGGATGACCAACGAGGGATAGAAAAAGCAGTATACTACCTTAGTCGGAATCTATCGGAGACCAGGTACACCCCTATTGAAAAGCTATGCTTATCTCTCCACTATGCATGCACAAAATTAGAGCATTACTTGTTATTTAGGGATGTACATATCTTATGTAAGGTAGATTTAATCAAACTCTTGTTGAATCGCCCTTTACTGAATGGGCGGTCAAATTACATGCTTTTTCTCTAACTTATGTGCCACTGAGGGCTGTAAAAGGATAGGCTATTGCAGATTTTTTAGCTAAACATTCTTTTCTGGAGATACCGCAAATGGATAGAAACAAGCCACAGAGGAATGTTTCTTTGAAGCTATGGGTTTTACAATTTGATGGCTCAAGTACCCAACAGAAGGCTGGTATTGGTCTGGTTATTAAATCCCCGAATGGACAGCAGGGTAAGGTCCACTTTGAGTTAAAGAAGGGGACAACTAATAATCAGGCGGAATATGACGCCCTTTTGTTAGGATTACGAATTCTGAAAGCACTAGAGGCTCGAGTAGTCAGAATTGTAGGAGATTCTCAAGTGGTTATCCGACAAGTATTAGGAAATTATAAATGTGCTAACCCGTTTCTGTCAGATAGGCTATAGGAGGTAAATGGGCTACTTCAGCATTTTCAGGAGGTCATTCTAACTTATGTTCCCAGATCGAAAAATCAAAATGCTAATGATTTGGCTCAGTTGGCTTCAGGTTTTAGGAAAGTAATAATGTGCCAACAGATAGAAGAGACAGATTATCAGGAAGATTGGCGACAAGAAATTGTCACTTATTTAAGAAACCTGATTGGACAAGCGTCTCGTGATGTGAAATGAAAGGCCATCAACTTTACGTTGATAGGCAATGATTTGTTCCGACGGAGTTACACCGGAGTTCTATTAAAGTGTCTCTCCAAGAAAGAAGCCTTGCGGGCTATGGCAGAGGTGCACGAACGCTTATGTGGAGCCCATCAAGCGGGCCCGAAACTGAAATGGACACTTCAACGTCATGGTTTCTTTTGGCCATCAATGACTATAGATTGTAATGCTTATGCGGTTGGCTGTGAAGCTTGCCAAAAGCATGGCCCTTTGGTGCACACTCTTTCCACGGAATTACATCCAATTATTAAACCATGGCCTTTCTGTGGATGGGCCCTGGACATCATCGGAAAGATTTATCCACCTTCAGCAAGAAGGCACACATTCATATTGGTAGCAACGGATTACTTTACTAAGTGGGTAGAGGTGCAACCATTGATCAAAGTGACACAAACAGCAGTCATCAACTTTCTCCAATAAAATATTCTATTCCGATTTGGAAGCCCAGAGACAATAATAACGAATCAAGGAACGGTGTTTACAGAGGCAACGAACAAAACCTTAATCGGCATGATCCTTAAGGCAGTAGAAGGCAATCCAAGAAGATGGCACAAGACGTTACAGGAAGTGTTATGGGCCCATTGGAATGCTGCTAAAACTGCTACTGGCTTTACCCCGTTCAGACTAACTTATGGGCAAGATGCTGTGTTGCCTGTTGAGATATCATTGCAATCAGCCCGGATAGCCTACCAGCATGGTCTGACGACTGAAGATTATCAAACAGCTTTGGCCCTGAACTTAGATCATGTTGAGATGGACCGCTGGGTTGCCTTGGAGAATATAAAACAACACAAGAAGAAGGTAGCAAGGGCATACAATCAGAAAGTCCGTGAAAGAAGTTTTCAAGAAGAAGACATGGTATGGAAGACGATTCTCCCCATTGAACCAAAAGATCCGAGGTACGGCAAGTGGTCCACATCCTGGGAAGGCCCATTCTTAGTAATACAAGTTTTTGATGGAGGAGCTTATCGCCTAATGACACCCGACGGAAAGGAAGCAGGTAAAGTAATTAACGGTACGTTCTTAAAAAGGTATTGTCTGGCGTTCTTGGAGGGACTAGAGAGTAAAAAAAAAAAGAGAGAGAGAGAAAATCTTATTGAGCAGAAAGTTTTGTTATGATATATTAAACTGATCACAAGAGGCTGACCAGATAACCATAAACGTCATTACAAAAGAAGTCAGCTATCATCAGAAGGGGC
Organism: Voacanga thouarsii; assembly: GCA_026120185.1. NCBI lineage: Eukaryota > Viridiplantae > Streptophyta > Magnoliopsida > Gentianales > Apocynaceae > Voacanga > Voacanga thouarsii. The sequence continues at coordinate 579,931 of JANUWF010002093.1, forward strand.
GTTAGGCAACAGCATTGGCCGATAAGGAACAATCGATAGCCGATTAGGGTCTTCTGATTCGGACGCTTGGCTAGCCATCATGGTAGTTTCCGTTGGCTATAGATCAGGAATTAGAAGCTCTGTTCCAGCCATCTCAGCCTCAGCTTCTGTTCCTCTCTCGGGGGGCAGGGCCAACTCGTCAGCGGATATCCTTGGAACCCCTGTTTCGGCTGTCGAAATGGTAGTTTCTTCAGTTTGAGTTTTAGAAGGACCTGCTTCTTCAGTAGTCGAAGGATGTAGAGCCTTGTTCAGCTCGACCACAAAGCGGTCCCATCCGGACTTCATCTCATTCAAAAGGGCGGTTGAGTTTGATAGTTAAGCTTCGAGCAATTCCTCTTCCGCTTCCAACATTAGCCGTTCGTCATTATGTTTAAAAAGGAAGTCGTCAATGGCTTTGACTGTTTCCTGGAGCCCTTTCTCTGATTCAAGCCGCTGCTCCAAGGCCTTTTTGTCAGAGGCAAGTTCTTCCTGGAGTTTTGATAACTGATGTTCCAGCTGTTCAATCTTCCCTATTCCCTCCGCAATGTCAGCTCGCAGAAGCGTAAGATGATCCATGGATTCCCGACGATCTTTTTCGACAAACGTTGCATTTTCTCGATGTAATTTTAGAAGTTCTAACTGGTCATGAGCTTCATCTTGACGACGTTGCGTGTCAAAGAGGAAGCGACCAGTGAAGCGCATTTGCCCCAGGCACCCAGTTGCTAAGTCCCGGAGCGTAGGGGGCATGTCCGGGTCGGCTGATTGCACAATCTACAGAAGGGCGCGACTCACGTTGTCGATGGTGGACCTCTCAGCAGGCAGGGAAGCCCCAATGAGGCCATTAAGAAAGTCCAGTGCCGAGGCTAACGTCAGCATCGGCAGAGGAGTAGCAGCCTTTGCAGTTCCTTGGCTGGGGGGAAGTGGAGGTGTTTCGAAAACAGCGGCCACTGGTTCTTTTTCAGGCCTTGGCGGGGCAGAGGATGGACTTTTGGAATCGGTAACTCAGCCGATGGGGTGTCTGCCGCTGGGAGAACCAATATGTCAGCCATCGAAAGAGGAGCAGTAGCATTCGCCAACGGGGTGTCTGTCGCTGGGAGAACAGTTCTGCCGGTGGCCCTTTCTGCTAGAGATCGGAGTGGAATGTCTTCCTCTGAATCAGAAGAAGTGTTGATGATAACAGGACGACCTACCCCTTGTTTGCGCTTCTGCAGAAAAGATTATGCTGATAATTAGACAAAGATTGAGCATTAGGGAAGCCGAGCAAAACTAGAAAGGACAGAAGTAAACCTTGGAAACAGGAGGAGTCAGTGTCTCATGTTTCCTCTTTGATCAACGGAGCAGGGACGGGACCTCGACCTCTTCTTCCTCCTCCTCTGGGACAGTGGGAGCAGTAACAATAGTTTTTTGCTCCAAGGGAGTACGTAAGACCGACATTATTATAGGACTTATAGGATGTTTTACCTGTTTTCCTTTCTTAGCAGATGATTGTTCAGGTAAAGACGTGGTCGGCCCAGGAATTCGCAGAAGTCAGACGCCTATGGGGGCAGAGAACAAGGTCCCACTCAGTAGCCTCCACTAGGAATTGAAGTTCGGAGAAGTCTCCAATACCACCTGGAAGGATTTAAATTCAAAAGACCTCAGGATGGCCTGGGTGCTTTGAGCTAAGGTTTGTACGTCTTCAGCCGATAGCACCGGCTTCACGGAGAAAGAAGAAACGTGCCCCGGATCTGCAGGGATGTCTTGTATCAGCCCAAGCTGGCGGGGGAAGCAGTGGGGGTTGTACCTCTTGCAAGAGGTCTTAGCACTCCGAGCTCCAGCCTTGGCCCTCAAAAGAATTTCTCGAGGACACAGAATTCGGGCCCATAGAGTTTCTTGTGTTGCTTCGGGGCTTTCCGACAAGCCTTTCAACCAGAGGGGGCCTTCTTGGTGAGCTGCATACGGAAAGAAAATAGCAACATGGAAGTCTCGACATTGGTAAAGATACGAGACATGGTTTCGGCAGAAGCAGTGTTTATGGGGACCTGAAGCAGTTGATAACTGGTCGCTCGATCGGAAGGATCCGCCTGAGTTCCTGTGATTCGAGTAACGCCAAAGTTGGGCAGATACTGGTACAGCCAAAGTTGGGCAATCCAGAGCGGGCCCCCGAGGTTGGTCAGATCTTCCCCAGCGGCAAGGGCAGTCATCAGTTGATTAATGGTGCGATAGACCAAGGCGAGGACCAGCGAGGCCAGGTCACAGCACTTTTTGTTCCGTAAGAGAGCCGAAATCGGTAGGGGTTGCCATCGCAATGTTGTCTTTTTACCGAAAGGGAATTTACAGTTCACAGGAAGTTATGATGAAAAGATAAAGGATCGATAAATCACTCAAGCAATAGAATTCTGAAGAAGATAGAAGTCATAGGAAGTGAGGAGTTCTGATTAGGGACCACTGCTATTTATAAGGAAATTTGAAATTGGGCCGTTCGTGGGTTCTAATGCCGAGGTGTCGCAAATACTCCGCAACGTTTGGGACATTACGATTTTGTCAGAATAAGAACGGCTGTTATTAATAGTTGTACAATTCCCATCGTTTCGCTGACTCGCACCCGCTGAAACAACGTGACTCAAGGGGACATGTGTTGACGTCAACTTTGTCGAGCCGACACAACGGTTACTTTGAGCCGATGCCGATTCGATAAGTTTAGATGAGCCGATAAAGTCAACGTTTCAAGCAGTCGACAGTCATGGTAAACATCGGCACCATGAAGCCGATAAAAAGAAAAACAAATCCCTGATCTTTCGGCGCAAGAATCCTACACGACCGTTGGGAGCATTCTTCGACCGGAAGAAACTCCACGATCTGTTAGTGGTTTGATTGCAGCAAGTATAAAGTGGGAGCATCGCCCAGAACCAAGACATCATGAATCATCAACCAACAACATTCAATTTCAATTTCTTCTACTTTGTCATCATTTACAGTTTTTTAATCTAGGATTTCAATTTCTTACAGCTTTCTTACCGCTTTGTTATAGTTTTCCTTTACAGCTTTATTTCTAATTTTTCCTTACAGCTTGCTGTTCTTCTTTCAAGTGTTAGACCTTTTTTCTTAGCAAGTTAATACAAGTATCAGTCTTTTGCCCCAGAAAAAGTCCTTCCGTTGAGCATTTTCAGCTGACTTTTTTGAACCCTTTCTATAGTAAGTTCAAGGAACCCGGTCCCTAATTCAAAAGAGATCTGATATCATTTTCTGTTTCACCAAATCGGATCGTTTGTGTTTATCGGAAAAGAAGCCGATCCCCGTCTGCATCGGCTCCTTATTTTGACCACAACAGTTGATTAAATCGCAACAATCATAGTAGTATTCCCTTCATCAATCATTTTTTCAAAGCATTCCCAACTCGGCCGCCGTCACAAATTGTTGTGGTTTTCAACAAATCAATATATACTTCTCTCCTTTTGCTACTATTTCCACTTCTATTTCTATTCGCGGTGTTTTATTGAGAGAATTAAAGACAGGATCTCTAATGAGATCAGCCGTCACTAATTTTATTTTGCTATACTTTTTTCTTTTTTTGAGCAAATGAGATTAGAAAGAGAATGGAAGATTTTGATCCACTACTTAACTGAATTTATGTATCTTCTGAAACATATCTACTTTTCCAATGATTGGAAGATTTTGACTTGGAAGATCCATAAGGCAAATGACTTTTGTAACATAGAATCATTTTTTTTTTTCCTTCCTTGAAAGAAGAAATTTTTTTCATTTTTAACAAGGATGCATTGTTTGATTATGCCATTTCAGGGAATGATACCAAAGCATGTGTATTGTCTGAATTCTGGATACAGTGTGTAAAAATACTGCTAGGTACTCTTTCCCTCAAGCAACACCACTTGACCTCTATTATTGTAGGAATAGTTTGTAAATGAAATATGACTAAAGACATCGTTTCTTATGATGTTCATGTTCCAAAGTTATTTGGCATCTACTGTGAAGTAACATCTACTATGACTAAAGACATTGTTTGATTATTGAAGTCTCCACTTTCATAATTTAACTTTTAAAGGTGAAAAAAGAAAAGGACGCCTGTAAATGGGGTAGAAGAAGAAGCCCACAAATTACTGCCTGGCATATTTGCAATGCCACAGTAGTAGTAGTAGTACGTACTGGCCATAGTAGTAGGATTAAAGAATGAAAAAAGATTTAAAAAACGTGCTAGCTGGCTAGGTATGAATTGGAATGAGGGGATACAACGCTAATATTTTAGGTTTGAATGGATGCCAATCCAAGTACGGTAGGCAAAACCAATAAGCAAGTGATTCAAATCGGAGATTAGAAAAATCCACTGAACCCAGAATATACACGAGAGAGAGAGAAGAAAAAGAGGACCTTGGAATCCTTTCAAAGCTCGGGTTACCTTTTCTGGCACAGGCCTCCCAATGCATGTCAACCTTGAGGACGATCTCTTGGGGCTCTTTCTCTTTCTTTTCTTCTTCTTTCTTCCCTTCCTCTTTCTTTTCCTCCTCCTTATTTCCTTCCTCCTTTTTCTCCTATCAAAACGCCATAAAAATTCTTAATCATACTCTTGGTTTAAATATTTATCTCTCTCAACATCATCATACAACGGATCCATTAATTAATTGCAAGACAAAAAAGCTAGCATTAATTAGCAGCAGTATTTACTTGATGAATGACACATGACCATCTTTTTTAAGTACTTGATTCATTCAAACAAGTGAAAAAGACCCGAAAAAGAAGCCCAAACTGATGAGAAAATGGAATTTACTTCACCTATATCGTTGAAACTTGCTGCTGGTCACAGGTCCGAACGTAGTAATAGTAGAGATTATCGTAGCTCCGCTTGAAAACCAAACCAAGTGCCCCTCTCTCTCTTTCTCTCTGAGAGTCCGGTGGTGACGAAAGGTGTGTTGAACAGAGCAGGGAAGGGAGGAAGGGGAACAGAAGAACGTTTGAGTAGTACAGTGGTACTGTGGCGTGCAGTGGTTTTGCCCCAATCTAGCCTGGAATTTTCTAATCATTCAATGCAAATGCAGTCCATTTGTTTTCAGCGTGACTTAGCACCTCATTCTTTTGGGTCCCCTCGCATTACTGTTCAGATTTATATTTATGACATTATTTTTGAATTGTGGTCCTCTATTTTCCACTCTAAAGAAATTCAGATCCCAATCATTTTAGCTCTCTGCACAACAACACAGGCATTCATATCACATTGGATCTTATTATTGGTTGTTCTTTTCAAGATGTAGTAATATTGGCTTTCTGAACATATAAAGCTTGGAGTGATAAAAGAACAGAAACGTATATAGTAGTATGCATGCATGCAAGCTAAGCTAAATTGTATTTTTGTTTCCCATCAGCGGATGATTTCTGCCTTTCTGCACCTTATCTATACTCTCTACGCGTACTATCCAACCACGAAGGGAAAAGTACATGTTTTCCACAAAAAAAGAAAATGGCTAAAAAGAAAAACCAAAAATAAATTCATCTTTCAATTGAAATCTGTCACCACCACGGAATAAGAGAAGAAAACTTAAAAATTTTATTAATCGTTATGTGTATCGGAATTTATTTGTTCAAGATAAACAAAAGTACATGATACCATTTGCATGTTGTAATTGTACCACCCAATTTTACCTAAATGTTTATCAGTAAATGGGGTGAGTTATTCAGATCATGCAATAAGGCAAGGCGCCTTCCCATCTTAAAAATATTGAAGATTCTTCAATCTTTTAATAATATCAAAATATGTCATATAACAATACTATAAATAGTTAAAATTGAAACATAACTAAATTAGATTAATTAGTTATTAAAGTGGACTCTTCATAGAAAAAAATAATATGACACAGTGATCAAATTATAACTATTGATATAAATATTAGATGCTGTATTTTAATATTATGAAGAGATTGAATGATTTTCAGTGTTATTAGTACAGGAGAATAGCCATTCCCCAAGCAATAGCCCTTTCAACAATATGAGATCGATGCAAATAAAGTAGTGTAAGCCATGCATAGCATAGCGTAGGAGCTTGCGGCAAATTAGACTGTAGGTATGGTAGGTGCAACAGCAATTAGCCAATTAGCCAACCCAAACCCTGTTACCACTGGGTAAAAATGAAACTCAACGAGGGGAGTAAGTACTAAGTGGGTTCCGGGTATCCGTTAATGAAGACAAGCCAAGAGGAAATGATAACAAAAATGCGAAGCTTTTGAATGGAATATTGAAATGACTTCTGGCCTTGATTCGTAGACATGGCTAGAGAAAGACACATTGTGTGTATTCCTGGAGGACGATGGAATAATTGAATTATTAGATGCACGAAGCCCGTTTTGGGATGGATTTCCAGGCCCTTGTGATCATGCCAAGGCGAACCAAAATCGAATGGTCGGTCTGCTAAGCCCCATCTCTGGAGGATCTTTAAAAGAAAAGACTACAATCCAAGAGGGACCCCAGATTTTCGAAATCGCTAAATGACATCCAGGGAGATGAAACCATCCTCATCGGGTCGCTATGAAATCAAAGTGCTGGCAGAAAAAAGGTTGGCCGGGAGATTGATTTGCTTTCATGCCTTCATGCAAGCGAGTTGAAGCCCAAGTCAAGATTTATATTTTATATAATCTCTAGGCCTCCGTCTTCCTTCCTTTTCTTTTTTTTTTTTTCAATTGTCTGCCCAAAATTTTGAGGACAAAAGTTAAGAGGGAAGAGAAATAGGAATTAGATTGATGACGTATCATCTAATTATAAATACTTAAAATTATAATTTGGTCACAATTTTAAGAATTAGTTAAGCTTGTGCTATTGTTTTATAGTATGTGATTCTTTTTTTTGCTTTTTCATTCATAGGAAGAAAGAAATTCATAATTGCTATAGTGTGCATTTAGTAAAGTTCGTCTTGTGACCTTAATGTATAAAGAATCATAAGAATATAAATAAATTTAAATAAATTTTGATTGATCGACAAAATTGAATAAATTATTGAATAAATTTTTACACGAGTCTTTGCTTTTTTTCCTCATTAATACTTTGAGGGAGGTGGAAAACTTGGTATATAGAATTGGATATATGTTGACGTTTATATGTGAATATATAGTACAATTATATTTTTCAGGATATTTTTAATTAAAATTTGAGTTACGTATCTCACCTATGCAAAATGCGAGTTATTAGAGAATTTCGCATTTCGCACCGAGGTACTCCCTGTCTGTCTTGGACCCTAAATTTCGATCCTCTTCCAGTAGTCAAAATCCATTTTAACCCATTTTGATCAAATCCTCACAAAAAGGATGCCATGGTCAAGTGCTTAAGAAGACAGCCCCAGGTACAGGTTACAGGAGAGAAATCCAAGTCAGATATGGGCTGGGCCAGCCATATGAAATTAAGCTTAGCAAATAAAAATTTAAAGTCCATCATTTGACGAGAGCCGATCCTTCCGTTGGATAGAGAATCCGTCCTTAAATTATTACTTAGAGGAGGCTTCTTTTCGTTGTCTTTGACGAGGATGAATAGTTATGCTTGTTTTACAAATTTATATTTCCTTTTTAAAAATTTTCTCAAATACTTTAGGGAAGTAGAATCTGGTCATATGTTAATTTCAAGTGAACCGTTGGATGCAACTGTTGAGCAATCAATCAATTAGACCATCTGTAATATTTATCATAATGAAAGCAAGCTTACAAATAAGGTGGGAGAGGTACCAGATTTTTGTTGTGGTACCTCATCTCAGTGTGGTTTGTGAGGGAGGGAGTGGTTGCACATGCAATTTTAACAATATTAGAATAAAATATATACACAATAGATCTCTAACTATTATTTGCACAAGAATTTCTTCAAACTTATATCTTTTTTTTTCTTACAATTCTCTTCTAAAATAGTATATTTTTCAAGTTTGAAAAAAAGCTCTATTAGTAAAATGCATCATCTTCCACTAATATGTATTAGTGATGTTTTCATCAACTTTTAATGATAGATATTCATATCCATTAATAAATACCGAATAATAACATTTAATTTTGTCGACTTCTTTTTCTTCCATCAGAAGGATACCGAAAGATCCAAGGTCACACAAACAAAGGAAGTGAAGAGAGTTGAAAAAACACATGTAGGATTGGGACGGATAGGCCTGGGGGAGTGCATGGCTCATAATTGCAGCTCAGCTGCCCCAAGTAATTAGAGCTCCGTACGCTATTGTACCTGGAAATTCATGAAATTATTAACTAATGGGGCAGACGAAGGCCAACAGCACATGCAGATGATGTGGCAAATAACTATGGGGAAGGCCCCCTCTTAGTTTCCATGTTGAAACTCACAATGCTACTTTTAATGAATACTGTTAAAGCCTCTCTCGTTACTCTAGTCCCTCTTCTTCGTTCTTACCCACCCTCCCTTGTCATGGACAGCATAAAGCAGACAATCTTGATGATCGCATGAACTTCAACGCTACCCTCTTCGGACCTGCTTTCCCATAATTCGCTTTTATTCTACTCCTATTCCTTAACTGTCCCCTTTTCATCTAACATTAAAGTATTGCCTTCCCCATCTTCCAGCTCCCCCTTCTCTCTTTCTTTCCGAGTTTGGTAGGCTATTCACTTCAGATCGAACACTCACTGCTGATCTCTGACCAGTCATGGCCGAGAAGGTATTCCTATTGTTTCCTATATCCTGTCTTTCTTTGTTTTGGTCTTGTTAATTGTCTTGTATTATTAATAAGGTTAGAACAAAGAAATTTAATTAAAAAAGTATTTCTAATGTAATTAGAAATAAAATTTTATTATTATCTTATGTATATTATAATTATAATTAAGAAGTTATACTTATTACATCTCTTCCCAAATCAGAGTCTTATAACTTTGTAAGTGGAATCATATTTTTTTAAAATGTCCTGATTTGATTTGGTATGTCCAGTATTATAGAATATATATATATATATATATAAAAGTTAGGTGGATGTATCAATTATGGGAGATAAGGATTTGAATAAAAACCAAATATAGCTTTATGTAAATCTCTTCGTGACTATTAATAAAATATTTTGTAATTTTTGTTATAGTTAGAGATATCGAACCACGTAAATTGTATATTTTTGTCTAAATTACTGACAATTAATAAAAATTTTTGTATTTTTTATTGTGAATATAGACTCGATTAGATAATTCAAATATATAAATCTTTTATATTTTTATGTTATTCTTCACGTTTGTAATTTTTGTTCTCGTTAACAATTTAAAATTTTTAACTGGTCTTTTGTCATTCATTTCATTTGTACTCTTGAGATTGGCTCTGATTTTTATACTTCCCTTTATTTGATGCTTGAAGAATTTGCAATTGCATCTGCTTCTTTTTCTTCTTGATATTTTCCAATGGTAACAGGTGACAGAGATGAAGCTGAGGGTGAAGGTTGATCTTCAGTGCCACTGTTGCTACAAGAAGATCAAAAAAATCCTTTGCAAATTTCCTGGTGAGTCTCTCATTCACACACGCTTAATTCGTCATCCTTATTCACACATGCACTGTAAATCTTGAGTTTCATTTCCTTATATAATATCATTGGTGCCTTCGAGTTTCGGGTAAAAACTAAGTAACTTTTTTGTGACGATCAAATTTTGGGACAAGAGAAATTAGAGACCAGGTGTATGATGAGAAGAACAACATAGTCAAAATCATTGTGGTATGCTGCAACCCGGAGAAAATTCGCGACAAGTTATGTTGCAAAGGTGAAAAGGTTATCAAGAGCATCGAGATTGTGGTACCACCCCCACCCTCACCCAAGCCGAAGCCGAAGCCGACGCCGACTCCGACTCCGACTCCATCACCACCACCGCCCAAGCCTGCCAGCTGTCCTCATTGGCATCCGGGGTGCCCATGTTATCAGTGCGGATGGCCTGTGCCACCCCCACCGTGTTACGAATACTACTGTTATCCGTACTACAGGCGATGCTACGTGAGCCCCGGCGATTACTTCATCGAAGAGAATCCATCAGCCTGCTCAATCATGTAAACGTCAGGCGGCGGGAACTGTTGTCATATGCTGATGGGGTGTTTTTTGTTGAAGAAGAAGATGGCAACATTTTCATCCTCTTCCAAAATGGACGTCCAAGTCAGTTTGGGATGCCCTTTCTAATTACTACTTCTATATTGATTTACGCAAGATATAGAGCTTTTTACCTTGACAAACACAATAAGTGTGATCTTTTCTACTTATTTTTTCTTTTCTTTTTCCCCTTGGAAACAGCAAAAGCAAGGTAATAAAATTTTTATTTATTTATTTTGCCTTGAATATATTTGGAAATTGTGTGTACTATTTCCATTAAAAACGTCAAATCTAATGATATACTATTTAGATAGAAATTATTTTAAGATTAATTTATTAGAATATAATAAAAATTTATTAAATATGTAAAGTTTAAATGAGATTAAAAAGAAAAAATATGATGTATTAAAATATATACTATTAGTTATTAAAAAATTAAAAAAAGTATTAAAATTAAAATAAAATTTTCTATTGGAATGAGTAGCTTCCGAGAATGCAACATCAACAACCGCATTAATGAAAATGAAATGTTAACCAATAATGAATTGACAAAATTGGATAGGAATGGGCCGGCCGGTTAAAAGCGTTCTTAGAAATTCGCTTCTTATTTTTTTATTTTTTTAAACCAGTGTGATAAAAATTATTGAACGATAAGGGGGAAAAGGGGCCTGGTAATTATGGTGCTTTCCTCTTGGGAAGTCCGTTATTTATTGTGCAAACAAAATGGATTCAAGACCCTTTTTTCAATCATGGACTTCTTTTAAGATTAAAGAAGACTAACTTAAAGGGCACAATGAATCTATATCCGCGTGGAAAGGGGAGCTGTCTTCTTCTCCTTCTGCTTTAATGTAATTATCATTTTCAACCCGGAAAGAGTACATTTTCTTGACAAATTTTTTTGATTAAAGCATTTCCATAATAAGAGCAATTGCCAATTACAATGCTTCCCTTTAGTTTCGATCCCTTCACTGTTAAGTTATATATATATGAATCAAATTTACAATATTAAATGACAAATGATTTTCACGTGAGAATATTTAACAATGATCAATATTGCATCAATTTCTTTGTGATTAATTTTTAAAAATTTTTGAGCATTTCAAAATTGAAAACAATTCATTCAATGGGATTCAAATTCGAGAATATATAAGGGAAGGATATATGATACAGAAATTTGTTCCCTCATGACTAAATTTTCTTAAGCATAAAATGAAAAATTCAAAGGATTTGGATCCAAGAGTCATGGACTGCTAAAATTGTACGAGTTATTGACGATGAAATAATCAATCCGTGACACAAGGAAGCAAACATATTGCTCAAACACTGCCATGTCTTTGTCGTCCAAGATCACCCAGGTTTCAATACCGTCACCTGATCCGGTGCCCATCAAGAAGACTAGATTTCTTAAACATAGGAATATCTGCATTTGCATTGCCCACGTTGGCTGTCCCCTTCTGAAATCGGCTCTATGAGCACCACCGCTGCACGCACTTGTGACCCCAAAGCAATTGGCTTCGGCACCTTCGATTTCAGAATACATTTGTAAAACCCGTCTTTTTTTAACAATATTTTTTTTGTAAAACTATTTTGAATTTATTAGGATTGTGGGGTAAAATTTTAACACAATAACAATTAAAATTCTATTTAATTAAGTAAGGTTTTAGTTGAAATTATTAAAAAATAAGAAAAAACATAACTCTAAGATTTACTAAAATACAAGAGTTTGTAAAAAATATTCTTATTTTTTTTGTAGCCATCAACAGCCAGAGAGAGCCTAATGACTAAAGATCTTCTCTTCCAAATCCCTCCTCCATTCTCTTCCCCCACTTATATAGATTCATCAACGGTTCCTCATATCTTTTTTTAAATAAAAAATAAAATTTTATAATCTAAATAATAAATTTTTATTTGAAAAAAAATAAATAGCAAACCTAAATAATTTAAATAATAAATTTTTATTTACAAATAAATAAATAATAACCTAAATAATAATAAATCTCGATTTACTCCATTTTAAGAATATTGTTCCAATATCATCCCTCAAAATTAACTCCGTTCGAAAATTAACAACAAAAAATTAATCTTTTAATAAATAATATAATAGACTAAAATTGCCCCAACTATTTTCCTCAAACCAAAACCTAACAATCTCCTCCAGTCCGCCAAACCTAAGTCGCCGCCGCCGCCGCTAGCTTGCTACTATCACTGTTGCAACTGTCATCTCACCTCTTCTTCTCATGGGTTCTCCCACCTCTCCCCTCGCTCTTTCTTCTTCTGTTGGTCACCATCACTGCTCTCCTCTCTCTCTCTCTCTCTCTCTTTTTTTTTCCCCTCCTCTCCTTCCTTCTTCCACCTGTAACATATCCCCCCCCCCCACTTTCGCCTCCATCGCTGCTCCCTTCTTCCCTCTTCTTCTCTTGGTTGCCATCGCTACAGCTTCTTCCCCTCTCTCCTTTTTCTTTTCTTTTCTTCTAGTCAGCGGCCGCCACTACTCCCTTGCTCACAACTGCCTCTTTCTCTTCTCCTTCTTCCACCTGCAAATACACACAGCCAACGACCACCTTCTCCTTCTCCCTTCCTCCCCCACCTCGCTCCGACCGCCTACTCGCCCATCTCTTCTTCTTTACTTGCTTTCTTCTCTAGGTTCTTCCCCTTCGTCCCCTTTTCCTTCCTCAATTAGTTGGAAAATTGTGAGGAATCAGCTATAGTTAAAGCCTGATGAATTTTTACTTTTTGATTTAGCAAAGGGTACTATTTGTTTTAGAGTGGAGTATGGATTGTGATGGAATTCAAAGAAAGTTGTACAGATGAGCACATCTACGACGGGATTTGAGGAATTTATTTCCTTTTTCTATTGATTTTTTTTAATTGTGAAATAATATAAATTATTAGAATCTTTATTAATTAGTTGACTCTCCACTAATTATGGATTTATGTGAATTATTAGAAGATTTTTATGAATGTCCACCATCTAGTGGAGACATCACTAATTAAGATTAGTGGAAGATGATGTAATTAGTGGAAGATGATGTATGCCAGATGTAATCCACTAATTAGAGCTTTATAAATAGAGTTATTCTCTAAGCTTGTAATACACCATTATTTTGTGAAAAAAAGATTAGTGAAAGAGAAAATTGTGAGAGAAAGAAAGAGAGAAGTTTGAAGAGAAATTCTTATTCAAAGAATAGTTAGAATTTTCTTAATGTGTAGTGTGTAGATTTTATTCTAACACTACTTTAATTTTATAACACGTTATCAGCACGAGTCTCTACCGGTACAAAAGTCAGAAGACTAAGCACGAGTTTCTGTCGTTACCAAAGCCACAGGTACGCATTTATTGATCTCTATGGTTAACATCGCTAAACTTGAATTTGTAGCCCTTGATATTTCTGAAAAAAATTATATGTCATGGGTTCTCGATGCAGAAATGCATCTAAATGCTGAAGGCCTTAGTGAAACTATTCAAGTAAATAATAGTGCATCTGCACAACACAAGGCTAAAGTTTTGATTTTTATTCTTCGTCATCTCGATGAAAATTTGAAAATAGAATATCTTACCTAAAAAGATCCATATGGCCTGTGGGTAAATTTAAAAAAAAGATTTGACCACTTGAAGATGGTCGTACTACCTACTACACGATATGAATGGTTGCACTTGAGGTTGCAAGATTTTAAAACCGTGAATGAATATAGCTCCGTAATGTATAAAATTACATCTCGATTAAAATTATGCGAAGAAAAAGTGACTGATGAAGATATGTTGGAGAAGACATTCTCCACATTTCATGCCTCGAATATTGTCCTGCAGCAACAATATCGAGAAAATGGGTATACAAAATTTACAGATTTAATTATTGCCCTCCTCATTGCAGAAAAGAATAATGAGCTATTATTGAGAAATCATGAAGCCAGACCAACTGGCTCAACAGCACTCCCATAAGTGAATGCTGTTGGCTCTAGCAGAAGCCATCGTTATAGTCGTGGTCGTGGCCGTGGTGGTAGACACGCTCGATATTTTCCTTATCACAATTATAATCAAACTATGAGAAATACTGGCCACCTGAAGTGGAACAGAAAAGATCATAAGGGAAAAGAAAAAGAAATTGAAGAAAAGCATGAGGAAATATGTTATGGATGTGGCATGAAAGGTCATTGGTCACGAAACTGTCGTACGGCTAAGCATTTAGTTGAATTGTATCAAGTTTCATTGAAAAATAAAAATGTGGAAGCAAACTTTTCTCAACATCCAATAAATAATGTTGAAGATGATGATATTGATCCTGAAGATCTTAATATCAATATTACCCATATGGATATATCGGATTTTTTTGAACACTCAGACGGTAGGATAGACCATTTAATTGGTGATGGCAGTGTCCAGAAGAACTAAAGCATCACCCTGATATTTTTGTATTTTCATTTTCATTCTATTCTAATAATATTTATGTTTACATATATATATTTGTGTTCAGATGACTGTTGTTAATGATGATGTATGCATTATTGGTAGTGAAACTACACACACCATGCTAAAAAATGAGAAATATTTTTCTAATCTCAAAATGGGAGAAATAAATACTTATACGATAAACGGTAGTGCAAATGTAATTGATGGCTCCGGAAGAGCTAGTATATTGTTGTCTAAATGAACAATAATTATTATTGATAAGACACTATTTTCTTCAAAATCCAGAAGAAATTTATTGAGTTTTAAAGATATCCGCAGAAATGGGTATCATGTTGAAACAAATGAGAAAAATGGAATTGAGCATCTTTTTATTACTCAAATGCATTTGGGTAAGAAATCGGTATTAGAAAAACTGCCGTCTTTTTCTACTGGTCTATATTTTGTAAAAATACGTACAATTGAAATTCATCATCTAGTAAACCAGAAGTTTACTGATCATATTACTTTTAGTATTTGGTATGACCGGTTGGATCATCCGGGATCTACCATGATGAGAAGAATCATTGAGAATACACATGGTCATCATTTAAAAAATAAAAAGATATTAACATTAGAAAAATTTACATGTACTGCATGTTCCCTAGGAAAATTGATTGTTAAACCATCACCAGTAAAAGTAGGAGCTGAAAGTTCTACATTTCTCGAACGGATTCACGGAGATATTTGTGGACCTATTGATCCACCATATGGACCGTTCAAATATTTTATGGTCTTAATTGATGCATCATCCTGATGGTCACATGTATGTTTATTATCTACTCGCAACCTGGCGTTTGCGAGATTACTTGCTCAAATAATTAAATTACGAGCACAATTTTCGGACCATCACATTAAAAATATCCGTTTGGATAATGCTGGTGAATTTTCATCACATGCTTTTGATGCATATTGCATGTCAATTGAGATTAATGTTGAACATCCTGTAGCTCATGTGTCACACACAAAATGGTCTTGCTGAATTTTTGATTAAACGATTACAATTAATTGCTAGACCATTATTAATGAAAACAAATCTCCCAACATCTGCCTGGGGACATGCTATTCTACATGCTGCAACACTTGTACGTATAAGACCAGCTAGTTATCATAAATTCTCTCCTTTGCAATTGGCTTTTGGGTCAGAACCAAATATTGCTTATTTAAGAATTTTTTGGTGTGCTGTATAAATTCCAATTGCACTAAACCAACGTACAAAGATGGGTCCTCAAAGAAGAAAGGGGATATACGTTGGATATGATTCTCCCTCTATTATCAGGTATGTTGAACCCACTGACGGAGATGTATTCACGGCAAGATTTGTTGATTGTCATTTTGATGAATCATTATTCCCTAAATTAGGAGGAGAACTAAAATAGCATAAAAAGGATCTTGCTTTGACAACATCATTAAATTATCTTGATCCACGCACAAGCGCATGTGAACTTGAAGTTCAAAAGATAATTCATTTGCAAAGCAATGCAAATCAAATGCCATACGCTTTTGTTGACTCCGGAAGAGTTACAAAATCGCATATTCCAACTATAAATGCTCCTATTCGAATTGAAGTTCCAGTGAGAACAAAATATTATACCTATAGCTCGTTGAGTCAAAAATACGCCGAAGCGTGGCCGACCTCTTGGTTCTAAAGATAAAAATCCTCGAAAGAAAAGAGGATTAAATGATCCGGAAGATCATATTGAAGAAAAGAATGATAAAGACCAAGAGAGAAGCGATGACAAAGAACCAGAAGTTGATGAAAGTAACATTGAAATTTCTATCAATTATACCACTTCGGTAGAAGTTGGAATCGGATAGAAGCTGTTATTGATAATATATTTGCATACAATATATCTCTTGATGTTACACAGGATAATGATGATCCTGAACCAATATCGATTGATGAATGTCGGCATAGAAAAGATTGGTTGCAATGGAAAGATGCGATTCAATCGGAGTTAAATGCAGCGACAAAACGTGAAGTCTTCGGACTGCGGTCCGAACACCGAGAAGGTGTAAAACCTGTTGGCTACAAATGGATATTTGTGCAAAAGCGCAATGAAAAGAGTGAAATCGTTCGATATAAAGCGCGATTAGTAGCCCGAGGTTTTTCACAAAGACCGGTATTGATTATGATGAAACTTATTCTCCTGTTGTTGATGCTATTACACTCCGATATCTTATCGGTTTGGCGAGTACATGAAAAGATAGATATGCGCCTATTAGATGTTGTCACTTGCTTACTTGTATGGAAATTTAGAAAATGATGTTTATATGAAAATCCTGAAGGATTTCATATGCACGAAGTATATAAACATTATCCTCGTGAAAATTACTCCATCAAGTTGCGAAATCATTATATGGCCTGAAGCAATGCAGGCGCATGTGGTTCACACGTCTTAGTGAATATTTATTGAAAGCGGGATTTAAAAATGACCAGGTATGTCCATGTGTTTTTATTAAGAAATGCGGTTCTAAATTTGTGATATTAGCTATATATGTTGATGATATTAATCTTATTGGAACTCTCGAAGAGCTCCAAGAAACAATTGATTATTTAAAAAGAGAATTTGAAATCAAGGATTTTGGTAAAACCAAATTTTACCTTGGTTTACAAATTGAACATTTGGAGAGTGGAACATTTATTCATCAATCAACATATACAGCAAAAGTGCTAAAAAGATTTTACATGGACAAAGCACATCCATTGAGTATTCCAATGATCGTCCGATCATTAAATGCGGATAAAGATCCATTCCGACCTCAAGAAAATGATGAAGAACTCATTGGTCCTGAAGTACCATATCTCAGTGCAATTGGTGCATTGATGTATCTTGCTAATAATACATGACCCGATATTGCTTTTCTTTGTCAATTTATTAGCAAGATTTAGTTCTTCACCAACACGACGACATTGGAATAGAATTAAACAAGTCATTCGATATCTCCAAGGTACAATTGATCTCGGATTATTGTATTCAAATAAAACCAGTCTAACATTGATAGGTTATGTAGATGTTTGGTTATTTATCGATCCACATAAAGCACGTTCTCAAACGGGCTATCTATTTACATGTGGAAATCTTTGCTATATCATGGCGTTCTACGAAACAATCTATAGCGACTACTTCTTCAAATCATGCTTGAAATTATAGCCATTCATGAAGCAAATCGAGAATGTGTATGGCTAAGATCCATGATTCATTATATCCGAGAAAATTGTGGATTATCATCAATCAAAGATATTCCAACTCCTCTTTATGAAGACAATGCAGCTTGCATAACTCAATTACGAGAATAATATATTAAAGGAGATCGGACAAAACATATTTCACCAAAATTCTTCTTTACTCATGAACTCCAGAAGAAAGGTGAAATTGATGTGCTACAAATTCGGTTATGTGATAACCTCACGGATATTTTCACGAAGACTTTACCGACTGCAACATTTCAAAAGTTGAGATATAAAATCGGTATGCGTCGGTTTAAAGATTTAAAGGAATCATCTCATCAGGGAGAGTAATAAATAGACATATAGAATAGTGTACTCTTTTTCCTTCACTAGATTTTTTTTCCTACTGGGTTTTTATCTAGTAAGGTTTTAATGAGGCATATTCTTTATGTAATGGATGGACATCCAAGGGGGAGTATTATGAATTATTGGAATCTTTATTAATTAGTGGAGGCTCCACTAGTTATGGATTTATGTGAATTATTAGAAGATTTTTATGGATGTCCACCATTTAGTGGAGACACCACTAATTAAGATTAGTGGAAGATGATGTATGTCATGATGTAATCCACTAATTAGAGATCTATAAATAGAGCTATTCTCTAAACTTGTAATACACCATTATTTTATGAAAGAAAGATTAGTGAAAGAAAGATTAGAGAAAATTGTGAGATAAAGAAAGAGAGAAGTTTGAAGAGAAATTTTTATTTAAAGAATAGTTAGAATTTTCTTAGTGTGTAGTGTGTAGATTTTATTCTAACACTACCCTAATTTTATAACATGAAATATTTTTTAAAAAAATTTTTAGGAGCTTTTCTTAAATGGTAAAATGTGACAAAGTTGAAGGGTATTTAGGATATTTTATAGTATCTGTTCGCAACTATAAAATCATTTGGACGGAAGTTTAGTTAGAGGAGGATATACAATTTTATTAAAATGAAGTAAATTGCGATTCGGGCAAAGTACATGGTGTTTTTTTTTTATTAACCCTATATTTATTACCTAGTATTGAATCTATTGATATATTGTGTCTGTTTTGTTTTATTGTTTTTAGCTGTTTTCTATCTTGAAATAAAATGGATTTTCTGCTTATTTAAAAAAAACTGTCTTTTTTGGGGGTAAAAAACGTGTTTTGGTTTAAAAAAAGGAAAAGAAATGAAAAAGCTTTCCGAAATCTGCGGGTCATTCGTGGCCCACTGAGGCTCATTCTTAAAAAAAATAAATAAACAAAAAAGAAGAATTTTGAATACAGTGATTTGATGGAATCGAGAGTTGAGACATGTTCACGTGCCATTTTAAAGCTTTTGAAAAAAAAAAAAAACCTTTTTGCTGGCTGCTTTTTATATGTATAAATATATATTTTTTGCTATATTAGTTTGATTTGAGTTTTAAAATAAATGAAAATTATTTTATTATTTTTTAAATATTTTAAATTTTTACAAGTTAAGAGTAACTTAAAATTTTTTAAATTATTTATGTGTCTTTTTGTAAATATTAATATTAATGTTATAAGTAAAAATAATTAGACTGAAAAAGTAGCCGACTGCCCAAATAGAGACGGCTAGGGCCAGGGGACAATTGACCTAACTGATCCAAAATCAACCGAATTAAGGATAGTTTGCCGAATCAAGTTGGGGGATCAATTGGAGAAAGTGCCTAAATTTTCAAGAAGTTGAGTTTGAGTGGGATAAATTAAGTCTGGATTGCAGGGAAAGGTGCAAGAATTTTAACTAGTTCAAATGCCCACTCTTCCACCACAATTTCCATGAATATCAAAGGAGACAACATCACCAGAAATGGCGACAATAGTGAACACAGGGTTATCAAACCCCTTCAAGAACTCAAGGAAAACATCAAAGAAGGCAGCGAATCAAGAACATCCAAGAACAATACAACGATTTCCTTTATTTCCGTCTTTCTGGAGTTGTTTCCTTTAGAATTAGTTTACTATTTTCATTTATATTTTGTCCAATTTTAATTTTCAGTTTAGATCACAAAAATACTCCCTCGAGTAATAGAAATTGCTTGTATATCTAAGGTTATCATCCATTTGATCAAAATGAAAGAAATGTCATTTTCCAAATCTCTGAGTTTATATACACTGAATCTACTCATTTCTAGAATAGCCTCCTTTGCAACTAAATGTTTTGTGCTAGCCATCCAAGGTGACTCTGAGTCACCTTGGACAGGACAGTCTATCTCTTAATGGCCTGACTAATTACACTTTTCACGAAGTAATACTGCAAATTCTCACGCACACCTTTATAGGGTCTCTAGTTTTTCCTTTCACCACAACCATACTGGCTTTGCAGTCTGCCGTTACAGCCTTCCCTCCAGCAGCAATTCATGAACATTTAAAACTCTTCCATCTTTGTAGAAATCATTCTATACATCTTTTCTTTCCCAGTTTTTTTGTTTTTGTATTCTTTTGTGTTAGAGTTCAAGAAGGAAAGTCTTCAGTTTTGCCGTACAACTTTTAAAGTGGAAAAAAGAAGAGGACGCCTGCAAATAGGGTTGAAGAAGAAGCCCACAAATTACTGCTTGGCATATTTGGAATACAGCGGTAGTAGTAGTAAGTACTGGGCGTAGTGGTAGCATTAAAGAATGAAAAGAGATTTGAAATACGGGCTAGACTAGGCATAGATTATAATGAGGAGATACAACGCTAATATTTTATGTTTGAATGTATGCCAATCCAAGTACAGTAGGCAAAACCAACAAGCAAGCGATTCAAATCGAAGCTTAGGAAAATCCATCGAACCAAGAGTATACACGACACACACGGAGAGAGAAGAAAAAGAGGACCTTGGAATCCTTTCAAAGCTCCGGTAACTTTTCTGGCACGGGTGAAGGAAAAATTTCGGTATCTGGAAGAAGAAGAAGGAAAACAAGGTCCCCATTTGGGCTAGCTCGTATATCCCGGGCTTAAAGGAGGCAAATTCACCGTATAACACTTGAATTGGTATAATTTGTGCGTGCAAGCTCTTATCTTTCTTTTGTTTTGTTCATAAAAGTATTTTTGTAATGTTATTGTTTTCTATTTCTTTTAAATTTTTTTTCTTTTACATATCACTCCCAAATGTCCGCCGTTGACTTTCCTCCACAAATCTTCTTACTTACAACCCGAGATATGACAAAATTAAACAGCCAAAGCTATTGCTACCTAACCTCCTAATTCAAACATATATAGGGTAATAATTTCTCAATTCTAAATACATTAGGAATACTTTTTTAATCAAACTATTTTATCATAATCTGATTAGAAATACAAGACAAAACTTAATAAATCATAGATTTTCATATTCACATATATGGAGATGAAACCATCTTCATCTGGTCGCTATGAAATCAAAGTGGTTGTAGCAAAAAGTTATCACTCGTTTGATAAAATTAAAATTTGAAGATAGAAGTTTGAATATTTAAATATTGAATTTTAAAAATTAAAGTTTGAAAACTGAATTTGAAATTCAAAATTTGAATTAATTATAATTTATTTATATACTATATTTTATTATAATTTAGATTAAATATAAATAAATATTAATAATTAGATGAGTATTTAACATATTTAAACTTCAAACTTAAATAATTTTTAATTCATTTAAAATTTATAATAAAATTTTAGTACGTCTTAATTAATTAAGTAATAATAAAAATTTATTATTAAATATATTTAATAATAAATATATAATATATTTAATTTTAAATATTAAATTGAATTATCGACGCAAGAGAAAAAGCAACTTATTTGCTTTCCTGTCTTCATGCATGCAAGTTGAAGCCTAAGTCAAGATTTATTTTATATAATCTTTGGGCCTCCGTCTTCATTTCCTTTTTTTTTTTTTTTCCTCAAGGACAAAAGTTAAGTTAAGAGAAAGAGGAATAGTAATTGGAATGGTGACGTATCATCTAATTACAATTTTAAGAATTGGTCACGCTTGTGCTATAATTTTATATGTGATTCTTTTCTTTGTTTTTTTCTTCTATTTTTTGCTGAGTTTTTTTTTTTTTCCTTCTTTAATACTTTGGGGAAGGGGGAGAACCCGATACATAGAATCCGACACATATTGACGATTACGCGTGAGTCCGTAGCACGGCCCAGTGTACAAAAAGGTTACCCATTGTCAAGTTCATAAGAAGATGGCCCAAGGGATAGGAGACAGAAGCGAAATTAAAGTCGGATATGGGCTGGGCCACCAATATGAATTAACCTTTAAAGCCCACGATTGACATGGAACCCATCCTTCTGTTGGGTACATAGTCTGTCCTTTTGCTTAGAGAAGGTTTCTTTTCTCAACTTTTGGACTTCTGTCTTGTTTTTTCAACGAAGATGAATACTGATACTTGTTTTGCAAATTTAAGTGGATAATAATTAGTTTAATATGAGTTTTGTAAAAAAAAATTATTAAATATGTAGAGTTAAGTGGATCTAAAGAGAGAGGATATAATGTATTGTGCGTAGATGATAGTTTTCAAAAAATAAAAATTATATAAAATAATAATATATTTAAATTAAAATAAAATTTTAGTTTAGAATAGATTGAAAAATTCTTATGCAAATGAAGCCATATTTGCAATTGCTGAGTGCTTAAAATACTTCAGGGAAGGGGGAGAATTAGAATCTGATGCACAAGGACAACTTACTTGTAAAGTCCTTTTAACGAAAGACTTGCCGACATTGCTGAGTACATGGCCCAAGACGTACACACAACAGGCAGAGTGAAGTGTCAATCACCCGGGCCACCAGAGTACGATGGACCGAATAAAATTTGAAGCCCAGGATTTAAAGTAGAATGCATCGTTTCGTTCCATACATTGGTTGGTCGAGGGTCACCATCTAGCCGGCAGCTACCGTACTTCGTCGGTGGCAAAGGATGTGAGTTGTGACCAAACATCGGATTCCCAAATAGTAACATTGCTATTAGCAGCGAATATTTGTAGTATTATCAACTTTTCTAGTACCACTATTGATTAGGTCAAGTAGCGAACATTATTATAATAACAAAATTTTGTTTTGCAAATGAAAAAAAAAAGGTTAATTAATTTGATTGAAGCCAAATAAAAAAAATCAAAATAGAACGCGCATTGTGATGGTGATAGAATAATAGTCACGCTTTCCTATAAATTATACTTATTCTGTTTCTATTTATCTGTTACAATTAATTACTTTTATAGATTAAAAAAAATTAGTTAGTCTCTTAAATTTATATAATTTTATTTATACATTTTAAAAGTACTATTAGATTTAATATTCTTCCCAACTATTTTCTTATTTTATTTGCTCAACTTTCTTTATAAAGTTATTACATTATTATTTTTCAAAACTATTTAATACAAGGGTATAACAATAAAATTAACATTAATGACACTTATATTTTTTCAATTTAATAGATAAAAAGGGATATAAATTTTTTTTATTTATGACAGATAAATAAATAAGGAGTGAGTATATTATACGGGGTTAGATACTAAAGAAGGTAATTGTCCAATTTAATCCCTATGCAATCGGCAAAGGAGTCTTGGTAACTACTACCTTCAATGCATTTCATTCCACCAAATTATAGTTAGAATTATAACTCTTATTCTATAGGTTCACCAAAAAATGCCAAAGCTTCATATAATAAGTGGTATATATGGGCCGGGGTAGGCTGCCCATAGGAAGATTTTGCCTTTACTATGGTTAGGTTGCGTTTTGCCTCTTCTTTCTCTGGAAGTTTCCCCACAAAAACATTACACCTTTACCGCTTTTCATAATTTTATTTAATAAAGAAAACCCCCTAATATTTTTTGGTTTAAAAATACCGATCCTTAGGTTCAGCAATGATTACTAGTTTTTTGGTGAAGCAATCATCATGCATGCGTAATTATTCCGGCCTCCAACTAGCAAGAAGAATAAATTAATAAGCACTATTATTAATTATTCTTTTAGTTCCATAATATAAATAATTTAACTTAATTTTATACATATTAAGAATTTAAAAAATAATATAATTTTATATTTTTTCTTTTTAAAATACTTCTATTTAAATATCTTAAAAATAAAAAAAGAGACGAGAGAGAAAAAGAAAAAGAATAATAAATAAAGATAAAAATATAAAAATAATTTTATAATCTTGAAAAATTTTAACGACTTAAAATTTAAAATAATAAAATTAATTAGGTAGAAAAAATAATAATTTATAAAAAAAGTTTCCTCCCTCTGAATGCAAGCTAACGGTCGGAGGCTAATGCTCAATTATGTGAATTAAGACTAAGCATCAATCAATCAAGTAGGTCAACATCGGGTCAGGTCCTGTAATATTATCCTAATGAGCAATCTTATAATTAAGGCGGGGGGAGAGTGGAGATTACAGGTACCAGATTTTGACGCTTTTTTTTTCCTTCTCTCCCCACCAGGAGGGTAGCGAAAGATGCAATGCCACGCAGACAAAGGAAGTGAAGAGAATAGAGATAACACACGTAGGGTTGGGAAGGATAGGCCATGTGGGGTGCATGCCTCATAATTACAGCTCACCTGTCCCCAAGTGATTAGAGAGCTACTTACGCTACTGTACTTGGGAATTCTTGCTTGCAGAAATTGCACGGTCGCGGCTCGTGAAGGGGAAGACGGGTATCGACGGCCAACAGCACATGCAGATGACGTGGCAGGAGTGCCCCTCTTCTTTGTTCCTACACTACCTCACTTATCATGAGCAGTAGAAAGCAGACAATCTTGATGATCGCATGAAATTCAACGCTCCCCTCATCGAACCTGCTTTCACATAATTCGCTTTTATTCTACTCCTACTCTGAAACTGTCCACCTTTGCCCCTCATCTACATTAAAGTATTGCCTTCCAGCTCCCCTTGCTTCTCCCTTTCAGAGTTTGGTCTGCGATTCACTTCAGATCCAACACTCACTGCTGATCTCTGATCAATCATGGCTCAGAAGGTTTTCCGGTTGTTTTTGTTTTGGTCTTTCGTAATTCATTTCATTTCTGCTCTCCGAAATTGGCTCTGATTTTTATCCTTTCTTTGATTTTGATGCTTGAAGAATTTACAATTGCGTCCGCTTCTTTTTCTTCTTGATATTTTCCAATATTAACAGGTGACAGAGATGAAGTTGAAGGTTGATCTTCAGTGCCCTAGTTGCTATAAGAAGGTCAAGAAAATCCTTTGCAAATTTCCTCGTGAGTCTCTCATTCACACGCTTAATTCATCATCCTTATTTATACATTCCCTGTAACTTGAGTTTCATATCCGTATATAATAGCATTGGTGACTTTTGAGTTTCGGGTTGCAACTGAGTAAATTTTTGTAATGATCAAATTTTGGGACAAGAGAAATTAGAGACCAGGTGTATGATGAGAAGAACAACATAGTCAAAATCACTGTCGTATGCTGCTGCGACCCGGAGAAATTTCGGGACAAGTTATGTTGCAAAGGTAGAAAGGTTATCAAGAGTATCGAGATTGTGGAGCCACCCAAGCCCAAAGAGCCCGAGAAGCCTAAAGAGAAGCCCAAAGAGCCAGAAAAACCTAAAGAGAAGCCTAAAGAACCAGAAAAGCCAAAAGAGAAACCCAAGGAGCCAGAAAAGCCTAAAGAACCCGAGAAACCTAAAGAAAAGCCCAAGGAGCCAGAAAAACCAAAAGAGCCCGAAAAGCCCAAAGAAACCCCCAAGTCGACTCCGGCTCCGGCCCCAGCTCCAGCACCGGCTCCAACACCAGCACCAGCACCAGCACCAGCACCAAAACCCACCCTTCCGCCTCCTGAGCCAGTCCCGGTCCAGTTGTCAGTTCCAGCTTTCCCAGTCGGTGTGTGCTGTCCTCAATGTTACGAAGGGCAACCCGGGGGCCCGTGCTATCAGTGGTACGGAAGGCCCGTGGCACCCCCACCATGTTACGATTATTATGGTTATCCGTACAACAGGCCATGCTACGTTAGCCGCTGCGATTACTTCAGTGAAGAGAATCCATCATCTTGCTCAATCATGTAAACGTCAGGCTTCGGGAGCTGTTGTCGCGGTGGTAGGGTCTTTTTTGATGAATAACAAGAAGATGGCGACATTTTCGTCCTCTTCCAAAATGGACGTCGAAATCAGTTGGGGATGCCCTTTTTACTATTGTTACGTTGATTTACGCAAGATATAGAGCTTTTTACTGATACAAACAAAATGAGTTTGATCTTTTGTACTTATTTGTTCCTTTTTCTTTTCCATTTGAAATAGCAAGATAAATAAAATTCTCATTATTCATCTAGTCTTGGCATTGTCGTAATTTTATTTATTTATCTATTTTACCTAAATATATTTGGGAATTGTCCTACTGCATCTGTTAAAACGTCAAATCTAATTCGGAGAATGCGACATTAAACTATTAGGGGTTTGCATTCACCAGCCGCATTAATCAAAATGAAATGTTAACCAATAATGAAATGATAAAATTGGATAGGAACGGGCCGACAGGT
This sequence comes from Voacanga thouarsii, assembly GCA_026120185.1. Taxonomy (NCBI): domain Eukaryota; kingdom Viridiplantae; phylum Streptophyta; class Magnoliopsida; order Gentianales; family Apocynaceae; genus Voacanga; species Voacanga thouarsii. The sequence continues at coordinate 606,096 of JANUWF010002093.1, forward strand.
TGAAATCGTTCTTATGATGGATGCATGCTTGTAAGAAATTTACCGTAATTTTACCGTTCCATAGGAAATTATTGAAGGAAAAGATGGGGAATAGGGCCCTGGTACGAGTGGTGCTTTCCCCGTGGGAAGTCCATTATTCTTTGTTTATAGAAAATGGATTCAAGGCCCTTTTTCAATCGTGGACCTCCTTTAAGATTAAAGAAAATTGAAAGGGGAGCACGGAAAGCGGAGCTGTCTCCGCCTTCTTCTTTCGCTTTAATGCGATTATCTTTTCCAATCTGTCACACACGGACTCCGGATCCAACCCTGGAAAGTACCTTTTCTTGATAATTTTTTTTTATTATTAAAGCATTTCCAATAGAAGAGCAATTGCCAATTACAAGACTTCCCTTTAGTTTCTATTCCTTCGCTGTTAAGATTTTTTATATATAGATAAAAAGATATGAATCAAATTTACAACATTGAATTACAAATGATTTTCATATGATTAATAATCAAATTTACAATTATTTTTGCATCAATATTTTCCCTCTGATTAATTTATAGCAATTTTTGAGAATTTCAAAATTGAAAGCAATTTATTCATGTGATCCAAATTTGAGAATATGCAAGGGAGGGAGGGGATACATGATACAGAAATTTGTTCTATCATGACTAAATTTTCTTAAGCATAAAATGAAAAATTCAAAGGACTTGGATCCAAGGAAGCAAACGCAATAATATCCAGATCTTGCTCAAACACTGCCATGTCTTTGTCGTCCAATGTCACCCAGGCTTCAATTCCGTCACCTGATCTAGTGTCCATCAAGAAGACTAGATTTCTTAACACAGGAATATCTGCATTTGCATTGCCCACACACGCCCACGTTGGCTTTCCCCATCCGAAATCGGCTTCATAAACACCACCGTTGCACCAACTTGTGACCCCGAAGCAATTGGCCTCGGCACATTTGACTTTGGCATACATTTCTCTGAACTCATTTAAGTACTCCTTCACCTTACGAGGTCCCTTTTCTCCTTTTATTCCTTCGACAAAATCACTGTTAAGTCCCGCTGTAGCATTCTTGAGATGCCCTACCAACGAATGCAGTTCCGAGTCAGTTGTTTGAGGCTCCATGCATTGCGCAACAGCACTCCACACGATATTTCCCACGGAAGAGGGGGGCAGAGGAGGCGAATTTCGTGTCCTGAGGTTCACGGCAAAGGACAAAACAGATGGCCTTTTGCAACCAGATCTTACTTCACGAGTAGCCATCGCGCATTTCCAAATTAGAGCCGTGGCAGCCAGAAACGACTTGGCTGCATAGCAACTAATGTATCAGCAGCAGCTACTTTGCGTTTGAGAGCAGCGACGGCCTTTCCATCAAACACAAATCTCTTAGTCACGCACTTGCTTTGTTCTTTT